>OY747709.1:27189899-27677399 GCA_963556495.2 Valencia hispanica
GTTTCTAGCTGTATTAATTGAAGCTAATTGTACTAATTGTGTGCTGACTCTTGATCGTTCCTCCTTGTGTCCAAAAATAATCACTTCAGTTTTGTTTCTATTCAGCTGGAGAAAGTTATGGCACATCCTTCCATTTATTTGGTCAATGCATTGATTTAGGGCTTGAATGGGTTCAGAGTCACCTGGTGACATTGTAATGTAGAGCTGAGTGTCATCCGCGTAGTTATGGTAGCTAATGTTATTGGTTACTATAATCTTGCCTAGTGGGAGCATGTAGATATTAACTAAGAGGGGCCCCAGGATGGAGCCCTGGGGCACCCCACATGTGATTTCTGTTCGTTCTGATGAAAAGTTTCCTATTGAAACACAGAAGTCCCTGTTCTTTAGGTAAGACTCGAACCAGCCAAGTACTGTACCAGAGAGTCCGACCCAGCTCTCCAGTCGTTCCAATAAAATATAATGATCAACAGTGTCAAATGCTGCAATGAGGTCCAACAGAACCAGCACTGTGGTTCTTCCACAGTCTGTATTTATGCGGATGTCATTGAAAACTTTGACGAGGGCAGTCTCGGTGCTGTGGTGAGCATGGAAACCAGACTGAAAAACATCAAACGGTTAGTCATTGTTAGGAAGCTATTTAACTGCTGAAACACAGCTTTTTCAATAATCTTACTGATGAAAGGAAGATTAGAGATTGGCCTGTAGTTCTGCATTAAGGTGTTGTCCAGATTTTTCTTCTTTAGGAGTGGTTTAATAACTGCTGTTTTTAAAACTTGAGGGAAGACACCTGATAGCAGTGATGAGTTCACTATTTGAACAAGATCAGACCCAATAACAGGAAGAACTTTCTTTAGAAAAGCTGTGGGTAGGATATCAAGACAGCAGGAGGAGGAGCTTAATTGGATAATGATTTTTTTCAAGGCTGTTCTGGATGAATTCGTGGAATTCAGACATTTTCTCTACATTGTTGTTGATTGGGGATGGCACTGGTTGTGGGTTCGATATTGAGGTACAGATTGACAGTCTAATTGTTAGAATCTTTTCAGTGAAAAAGCTGGTAAATTCATTGCAGTCCTTGGTAGAGTTTAGTTCAGGGGCTACTGTCACTAAAGGATTAGTTAGTCTTTCCACTGTTGCAAATAGAGTCCGTGAATTATTAATGTTTCTGTTGATGATTTCAGAAAAGAACGATTCCCTAGCATCTTTTATAGTTAGCTGATATCTATTCAGTCTCTCTTTGTAGATCTCACAGTGAACCTGGAGTCGAGTTTTCCGCCATTTTCTCTCGGCTCGTCAACACTCTCTTTTTTCACTACGTACCAGTGGATTACATGTCCACGGAGACTTCTTTCTACCTGAGACTACTTTCACTTTAGTTGGAGCAATGGAATCCATGATGTCTGAGGTTTTCGCAAGGAAATGATCTACCAACTTATTTACTGAGTTTGAGTTGGGAGATGAGGGGGATGTGGTGGAAGGATAAATACGTTTAAAGGTTTCTACTGAACTGTCCCCTAGAAAACGCTTTTTTATAGTGGTCTTTCTGTGGCTGGATAATTTAGCAGAGATGGTACTTTCAATGAAAATACAGAAATGGTCAGATAACGCAATATTAATTACAGAGATGTTGGAAATATTTACCTTTGCTGATAATTAAGTCCAGAGTGTGTCCTTCATTGTGTGTTGGTTGTTTGACATGCTGGATCAGGCCAAAGTTGTGGAGAGTATTATCTAATGTTTTTGCTTGTCTATCTTGGGGGTTGTCGGTATGGATGTTAAAGTCCCCCACAATGATTAGTTGGTCATAGTCGATACATATTACAGATAGAAGGTCATTGAAATCATTAAAGAAGTTAGAGTTAAGTTTTGGTGGTTTATATAAACTTAGAAATAAAGCTTTGTTAGGCTCATTTATCTGGGTGGCTAGGTATTCAAAAGAATCAAACGTGCCCAGAGTTACCTTTTTAAAGTTCATTGAGTTGTGAAAGATGGTGGCTACACCTCCACCTCGTCTGTGTTTTCTGTTCTCACTTAAGAAATTGTAATTTGGAGGACTAGATTCTATTAATGAAGTTGTTTCGTTATTTTATCTAGCCAAGTTTCTGATAAAGAAAGGCAGTGTAAATTATGCTCAGTGATGAAGTCATTGATAAGAAAAGACTTCCCGGATAGGGATCTAATGTTTAATAAAGCTAACTTAAGTATTGTGATGATGGGCAGCTGAACCTTCGATATTTTGTTTAATATGAGAGCGTGTGGTTAACGGTTTATGTTTCCTGCTGCTGATAATCACTGATATAGCCTCAGGGGTGCCGGGCGAATTCTGGGAGACGGTAGGGGTGGATTTATTGCCCGGTTCCCTCAAATATCAAATATCTGTAATAATCAGTGGGGGAAGCTCCCAGGCTTATTGACACTAGTCCCAGGCGTTTGGTGTAGTCTAAGTTTAGGTGTTAATTGTGTCCCAAATTTGATTTGCTCGTTCAGTCTGTCTGTAAAGTTTCTAGAGGGAGACTCATTTGATGTGGCTGAGTCACAGGAAGTTGAAGACTTAATCTCTGATGGTTGTTTATCTGTTCGGTCCTGTGGTGTCATCATGACTTGCTGTTTTTGTTCTCTGATATCCATGGGCGCCTCAAGGTCAGCTTTTGGGAGCAAGTGTTTTGCTTTCTGATTTTGATAAGAAAAAATGTTTGCTGCTAAGAGCCTTACTCCGGCCTTGTTCAGATAATGCATTCCTTCTTTGAACAGATGATTAGCACTTCCAAATACTTTGAAATTATTAATAAATGTGAACGACTTCTCAGCTGATTGTTTCTTCAACCATTTATGGAGCATGCGGAGTCTGCTAAATCTTTCATCATTCCCTTCAGGGACTGGTCCGCTGATGAGGATGTTTACGTTAAGTCCATCAAGTCTCTGTAGGAGATCAGAAAAGTCTCTCCTCAGAATCTCTGATTGTCTCATCGCGATATCTGCTGATCCAGCGTGAATGACGAGCTTTTCCAAAGCAGGATGTTGGTCCAAGATTTTAGGGATTTTTTCTGATATTTCTCTCACTGTATTTTTGTAGCAGCTATAAACTCTGGTGTTCTTGCTACAAAAAGCCTCAATTCCATTAATTGATCCATCTTGTATGATAACAATCTTTGCTGGGGGGGCTCTTACTTTGTTATGTGTCCGTTTGATGCGGCTGGGTTTCTCCTGGTGTCTTTGACTGGTCCCGGGGGCTGCGTCATCTTTCAGGGAACTCAAGGCTGCGAATCTGTTTTTCAGCGGGATTCAAGGTGGAGAAATATCTCTTGTTTTTGGCTGAAACCTCTTTTGTTTACTTTTAGCAGAAGCAGCAGTTCTGGGTTCAGAGGTTTCTCTGTGCCGGAGTTTCTTTTGTTTTTTCTTCCTCTGAGAACAGGCTGGGGTAGATGATTCCGTGCGTTTTAATGCTGGCCAGTCTTCATTATAGTGCGGAGCTCTGGTGCTCAGACGCCTGTAGGGAGTCTCTGTGACACGGTTAGACCAATGTAACACCGGGCTGATAGGGCTGATAGGCTGTTCCCATTTTTGTATTCAACGGTAAAGTTGTGTCGTTTCATCCATAATCAGCGTGGAGATCAAAATTAATTTCCAGACGACGTAGCTTCGTTTCAATGCCCTCAATTCTGTGGAGCAGTTTTTCAAAATCCTCAGCTGACCAAAAAGCCATGTTGATAAGTCCATAAAAAAGTAATCCAAGAAGAGATCCGGTCCAATACAGAAACTCCAGGGGCTGGGTAGATAAAGTAACTAAGACAAAGTTAAGAAAAGAAAATAAGAAAAGCAAACAGAAAAGAAAATAAAGTGAACGGATCTGGAGAGAGACAGAGAGCAGCTCCTCCTCCTTCAGCAGTCGCAGCAGCAGTCCGTCCCTGAAGGGAGCTTCCTCCCTCCGATTGTAAGATGTAAGATATTAGCTGGTTGATTTGAGAATGAATAGTGACTTAACCCTGTGTTTTCATAAACTGTCGTTAATAGGCCATATTAAAGCAAAAATGTGACTGTTTACACAGAGCGAAGCTGATAAATTTCACAGCATGTACTCCACTGACATGTTGTCAGCAGCAGATTGACAACATCAATGACTACGTCTCCATTGGAATGAGGTTTGTGGTTTCCAAATTATCCCTATTATCCCTAAAAGTCTTGGGGAGCACCAACATGTTTTTTGAGAAATATTATTGAGTCTTCGTGTTTTTTTGTGTGAAATCTTACCTTAACTGAGAGAAGTAAGATGTTGTTCTGGGTTCTTCTTTGACCTCCTGGATGATTTGTTGATCCACTCTTGGAGTAATGTTTGAAGACAGGCCGCTCCTTAGTAGATTCACCACAGTTTTCTCCATTAGTGAATAGTGAATAAGAATTGTGTTTGCAAATCTTTTCCAGACTGATAGATGCCAGTAAATGTATTTCTCACTTGCTCTTGAAGGTCTCTTTCTCTGGAAAACTGTGTCTCAGCTAGTAGAAGTTAACAGTGACTAACTCCACAACATGGCGGAACACGTTGGTGCTTGTGTTTGTGGAGATAACACATCAATGATAATTTTTTTTATGTAAGAAAGAAATGGTTGGAATTTGTCTTTGGAACACCACCAGCACAGCTAGTGAAATTAGTTATTTGTTTGAAGGCAGCATAAGAATTGCATTGCTGTTAGTCAATCAGAGGCTATACCTTTGCATATGATGAATATTAATAAGATTCATAATCCTGTCATTTTCCACTCAATGCTCCAGCAAACTTCAACCCTTGAAACAGGAGCACGATGCATTCCTTCATACCAGAGAACATATCAAATTTATTGGAAAAAAAGTGAATAAGATCTTTAAATGTCTTTAGATTGGGAGAAGATGAACCTACATGAGCTGAACTCATAAGAACCTACTTCTGTCATGTTTGTGTAAAGGAGAACCCAAATGCAGAGAACTGAGTAAGATGAGTGTTATTTTATAAAGGTAACAAAATAAATAACTTACAAGGTTGGATTGAGTACATGGGAATAAATGCTGGGATAAAGAAACAACCAATGAAGACGGGGTATAACGACAGAGGATCCAGCGAAGAACAAAGAAAACCGGAGAGCTTAAGTACATTGTGGAGGAATGAGAGGTGAGACTAAAAGCCTGAGAACCAATTTGTGACAAACTGATGCAGGTGAGAAGGAGCAGGTGAAGGTAATTAGCAGCTGGAAAGGGAAGGAGAATGGCAGGGGGGCAAAGCAGAGGGAAAACAGAGGGATGAGTAGAAGAGAAGACTGGACAGAGAAATCTAAACGTGAAGGGTAAGAATTAACTCTAAGGTAACTAAGGAGTAAAGAGAACAAGAGTAAAGGAGCCTAAGAGAAACTTAAATTAAAAGCACTAATGAATATAACAAGAAGAGGGAAATAGAACAGAAAGAAACACGACTAAACTTTAGAAATAACTTAAATCAGAGAACAGCAATCCTAATGAGAAAATAAAGTAAAGCAGAGCTAACAGATGAGATGAAGATATAACTAATAAAAGATTAACACAAATAAATAGAAGTAGAAGTGACTACAGAACCTAACATAGGTAAGAAGGATTAACACAAGAGTAACTAAGTTGAGACCTAAGTAAACAAATAAAAATTACCCATAAACAAGTGAAAATCAAAGTACAAACACCTGAGGGTAAAAAAGGAAAGAAGGAAAAAAATGTAATGGAAGGAAAAACTCAAAGAAGAAGGAAACTCAAACCACACAAACCCCTTACGTTCCTAACACTAATAAGATAAGGTAAATTAGATAAGGAAATTAAATAACTGAAACCCAAAACACAAACACCAAAGAATCCTAACAACTTCATGACAGGCTCTCTGTCGTTCATTCCGGCCTACTCTCCCATACACCCATCGTCTTTTGCTCTCCTGAGATTTTCCCTTAAGCCGTTTTCAGACAGAAGTTATGGAATATTTGCGGACAATTCCATCCGGTCTTTAACCGGAGTTGTGTTTTCAAGCACGCCACATTTCTCCACACAGCAAGAAATGTACTGGAGGATCCTGTGGAATGTCTGTGGGGTGGGGGGTGCAGGGGAGTGGGGGGTTCTACGTGGATATTACGTAAATTTAGTGCGGTGGGCATACATGTCATTTCCCCAAACAAATCCATTATTGCAACGATGGTAGACCAAACAGCAGACCTACTCTCAGGGCTCGTCTTTGTGATGTGTGGAATTTTGCGCACATGGAAACGCTTAAGAGACATCGATGAAGAAGCTGAAAGGAAAATAGTGGCATTTACAGGTCCTTCCAAAAAAATTAGCATATTGTGATAAAGTTAATTCTTTTCCATAATGTAATGATAAAAATTTAACTTTCATATATTTTAGATTCATTGCACACCAACTGAAATATTTCAGGTCTTTTATTGTTTTAAAACTGATGATTTTGGCATACTGCTCATGAAAACCCAAAATCCCTATCTCAAAAAATTAGCATATCATGAAAAGGTTCTCTAAACAAGCTATTAACCTAATCATCTGAATCAACTAATTAACTCTAAACACCTGCGAAAAGATTCCTGAGGCTTTTAAAAACTCCCAGTCCCAGTCCAGTGTCAAGTACCCACAGTCAGTGATGGTCTGGGGTGCCATGTCAGCTGCTGGTGTTGGTCCACTGTGTTTTATCAAGGGCAGGGTCAATGCAGCTAGCTATCAGGAGATTTTGGAGCACTTCATGCTTCCATCTGCTGAAAATCTTTATGGAGATGAAGATTTCATTTTTCAGCACGACCTGGCACCTGCTCACAGTGCCAAAACCCCTGGTAAATGGTTTACTGACCATGGTATTACTGTGCTCAATTGGCCTGCCAACTCTCCTGACCTGAACCCCATAGAGAATCTGTGGGATATCGTGAAGAGGAAGTTGAGAGACGCAAGACCCAACACTCTGGATGAGCTTAAGGCCGCTATCGAAGCATCCTGGGCCTCCATAACACCTCAGCAGTGCCACAGGCTGATTGCCTCCATGCCACGCCGCATTGAAGCAGTCATTTCTGCAAAAGGATTCCCGACCAAGTATTGAGTGCATAACTGAACATAATTATTTGAAGGGTGACTTTTTTTGTATTAAAAACACTTTTCTTTTATTGGTCGGATGAAATATGCTAATTTATTTGGATTTTTGGTTTTTCTTTACTTTTTGCCAAAATCAATATTAAAACATTAAAAGGCTTGAACTACTTCAGTTGTGTGTAATGAATCTAAAATATATGAAAGTCTAATGTTTATCAGTACATTAAAGAAAATAATTAACTTTATCACAATATGCTAATTTTTTGAGAAGGACCTGTAAACGTCATCAACGTGTGCGCTCACAGCATTCCCTGCCCCCCTCCTCTTTTCCCCACCGCCCCACACCCCTCCAGCTTTCGCGGAACATTACCTGATTGTTTGAATGCAAACCCCATACAGCGAAAAGTTCGCTCTTGTACTAGGTCTCCATCCGTAAAATTACCTGTAAAAGGTATCCGGACAAAGTCCGGAAGATTGCTTTCAGACACAAAAGCAAAACGGACGAAGTCCGGAAAATTACCGCTTTTCATGGCCTGTTTGAAAGGGGTTTGTGTTGTCTCAGTTTTTCTGTAACTTCTGGACTTTTTTATTTATTAAATACCTTTTCTTATCTTACCTGATGCTTGCTGCTTGCATTGCAACAGAACTTAAGGTTTAGCATGAGTGTCTCACTATGGGAAAACGCCTCCTGCGTGACCTTATCAGAAGCTTAAATTTCATTACGCCAGCCCTGAAAGGCTGGCATCAGTAATGTGTATGTGAGGAGGGGCCCAGACCCTCACCTTTATAAATAGGGTTGAAATAGCAACAGTCGCCATTCCACCCTGGAACCAGGGTTATATTCATAAACTTAAGTTCTCTTTCATAGCATTCGTTTCGTGTCTCACTATGGGAAGAAATACTGACTCTTGGATTGCCAGACATGCCTGTTTTATTGACAACTGGTCCCAGTGACCAATCAGTGAGGGGCAAGGGAATTTTATTTGTATAGCTAACTTTTAACAACAAGGTAAATCAATGGGCTTTACATGATTAGGGGATCAAAGAAAAATAGCAGTAAAACACAGACAAAGCATATAAAGTAAAAACAGCAATGAAGCATGACGCGTACACATAACATATGACACATGAAAACATTATTCAAAGGCAGTTCTAAACAGATGGGTTTTTAGTTGTGATTTAAAAGAACTCAGTGTTTCAGCATCTTTGCAGTTGTCTGGAAGTTTGTTCCAAGATTAGAGGAGCATAGAAACTGAAAGCTGCTTCTCCATGTTTGGATCTAATTCTAGGGATCTTGAGTAGACTGAAATTAGAGGACCTGAGTGTTCTGGGGGGTTGGTATAGTGACAGTAGAACTTCAAGACACTTTGGCGCCAGGCCATTCAAACACCATGTTACACCATGAGAGCTTGCACTTAAGACTGAATGAGCCAAAGCAGTCACATCAAGCTGGTAAAATCTAGCAAATGTATCAAAGGAAGTCCAGCATACAGCTGGACACACTGCCTGGATAGAGACCCCTCTGAAAAGAGCCCAAGAAGATGCAAGCCCTCTGGTGGAATGTGCACAAAGACTTTGTCAGTGGCTATAGTCCCCTAGTAGAATATGCCATAGCGATAGCTTCTACAGAGGCTGCTTGGGTACACGCTTTCTAGATGTGACTTTGCACAAGACACAAAGATTTTATTGGTTTTCATAAAACCTTGTGTCCAGTCCAAATAAATCTGCAGTGCACACACTGGGCACAAATTGTGAAAAAGGACTCTTCCCCTCTGAAGCAAATGGAGGCAGGTAAAAAGAGTCAGCTCTATTGGACTACATAAACCCAAAACCTTTGGCACAAAAGCTGGATCCTCTATTGACAAAAGGCTAGAGAGCAGGCTGTAGAGATGACACCCACTACTGGGTTCCTCTCATATAGAGTCGACCGAGTGGTATTGCCACCACAGAGGAAGCCATCAGACCAAACAGCCTCTGGCACTATTTCAGGGTTACAGCGTTCCCCCTGCGAAAAAGAACCAGACTCAACCGCATGGCCTCCACTCTTTCTTGGGATCAAAAGGCTTTGACCTGGAGAGAGTCCAGAGTCAGCCCTATGAAGGTGATGCGTTGAGAGTGTGTTGGCATGTTCTTTTACAGGTTTATCTGAAAACCTCCACGTTGGTGTGATGAGCCACCTCCTGAAGGGTTGGAGCGTACGATTTCTTTGAATCAAGGTGGATCAACTTTGAATTGGAGTCTGTATCCCTGATCATATGTGCAGAGTGCCCAGTTTGACTGTGTGCATGCCGCCCAGTGCTCTGTGTAAAGAAAGGGGACTGATGGGCCACTGTGTCAGAAGGTAAGACAGGTAAGAATTAGCCTCACCCGTCCCTGCTTTAGCCTCTATCGTTTGACATAGGGGTCAGAAATCCTCTCCTTGCAGTTGTGAAGACATGGGTCTCTCCAGTCTGTTTTAGACAGTAGTTGATTTTTTTTACATGCATTTTGTTTTACATTTTTTCACAATATTTAAAGGCGCTCTTGGCTCTCTGCCTGGAACACTTTGATTAAAGTATGCATTAAAGTGCTTTTGTGACAACTGTCTGAACACTGTTTCTTTTCCATCACCCCCAGAACATACATTACGGCTTGGGGTTGGCACTTTGTGTGGAACATGTTTCCCCGGACCAGCTCCAGAACTGAACTTGGAGATGGTGGAGCGGACTGTGAAAGGGGAGAACTGGGCTTGCTGCCACCGAGACGGGATGCTGTCAGGCCGGCCTCTTTTTCTTCCTTCCCCTCGTAGTGGCGGCAGGTGGGGGCTGAGAGGACTGAAGGGGAACCTGATGAGACTCCTTCTAGCCATCTTCCCTATTTTTCTCCTCACATCTCTTCTGCATGGTGGTGACCGGTGCGCCGAAGAGACTGTGAGGGATGACCGGGGTGTCTAGGAGCTCCTCCTTTTCCCTAGAAGTCAAGCTAGTGAGCCCAAGCCAGCGTGCCCTCTCTTGCAGAACCATTAGGCGCATGGCTCTTCCCGTGGCTTGTATTGCCAACTTGTGAAGACGGGGAATGTGATCTGTTATAACGCAGATTCCATCCCACAGGGTTTTATCTGGTTTAGGGGTCATATCTTCTTCTAACTCTGCTTGGTATTCCGTCATAAGAGCAGAAGCGTTCAGGGCTCTTACAGACAGGGCAACTGCCTTATAGCAGCTGTCAGTGAGGTTAGACTGAAAGCTGTCCATCGTAAAATGGGGGGATGCAGCCAATGATGACAGGGATGTCTTTGGATGGAGGTTGCTTCGACCAGCGGGCCTGCATCACCTCACAAACCAACAGAAAACTGCCCCGCAATGGGGTGTTTCTCAGTGTCAGGCTTCTTTCCATATCATTTCAATTTCATCCAGGAGCTCTGGAAAAACAGCGAGCACATGCTTTTTAGTCTTCCTAGCCATTGGCAGCTTTTCCCCATCAAACTGATATTTTACAACTTCCATCTGAAGTTCAGCTTGTCTTCTTCTGCCGCTGGAGGCTTGGCAGCCTCACGGTGGCTGACAAAGACGTTGGGGTCTTCCTCATCACCGTCCGGCATTATGAGCTCCGAGTCTCCCGACTCTACCCCATCTTTATCCCTGTCTACTTCTGGAAATGATCCACATGTGGCAAGGTCATCACACACTTCATCTGTTTGGAGCAGTGGAAATGTTGGAGAAATTAGCTGGGAGTCTGCCTCTGCCCAGCTCAGGGCAGGCGTAGGCAGTGACTCCACCTCAGTTTCGCCCTGAGACTAGGCAGGGCTCACATAACTGGGTCTCCACCAGACAAGCTAACCTAAAGGCTAGCCTGGAGCGAAGCAGCTTGCGAGGGAAGGGTGGATAGTGGATACCCTCTCGTGTGGAACTTAGTGCTGCACGAGCATGGGCTACGCGACGGCACACTGCACACACGGGATGAGTGTCCCATGAGTAAATTTTGTTGCCACAGAGGCAGAGTTTGGGGCCTTCCTCGACTGCACCGGTGTTCACCGCGGTAGCCATGGTTATTTGGGCGTTCATGTTAGCAGCCTCAAGCCTCTCGCCCAAGTAGCTTGTGCAGCTAGTTGTTAGGAGCAACAAGGTGGGAATATTGCTATTTCCTGGCTAACCAGTGCTGTATGGTGTTGCTACTGGTAAAGAAGGTATTTCTAACCTTATTTCGCTATGTATTGTTACTTGCTTAAGTGAAGGTACTGTTACTTCGCACTTGTACTAGCCGAGGTAAGTATTGCTACTTTTCACAAGCTATCGAAGAACTGTATGGCTGGGAACAAGCTCCCTGTGACTGAGTCGTGCTCCCGGTCGGTAGACAGTTTAGCTGAGCACCCAGTGTTACAGTTGTCTAAAGCAGAGGTTTTTGAATGGTGACTGATGCTATGTCAACCCTATTTATAGGGTGAGTGTCTGGGCCCCTCCTCACATAGGTGTCACTGGTGCCAGCCATGCAGGGGTGGCGTAATGAAATTTAAGCTCTGATGAGGTCACGAAGGAGGCTTTTCCCCATAGTGAGACATGAAACAAATGCTATGAAAAAGAACAAAACATGTGAATAACAACAAATATAAACAGGTAGAAACTGAAACTTTTTGGACTGAGAACTAAAAAAGTAAAGGCCTATAGAGGGGGTTTCCAATTGTTTTAAGGAAGGAGTGGGACATGGATATGCTAATGTTAAGACACCAACTAACAACTAGGAGTCCTCTCTTAAACAAATCAGTTCATTTAAATTCAAATTCAAAAATACTTTATTGATCCCAGAGGGAAAATATGTGTTGTTTTAGCTCATAAAAATAACATATTTAAGTTGTTGTTCATCATGCGGGGAGCTTTATTTCTTTGTTTTTGTTGTTGAATACAGCTTTTTTTTTTTTTTTTACAAAACCTTGTTATCTTTGGCATTCTGTGCCTCTGTGTCATGCAATTCTAGGGGGTTTCCACTTGTAATCTCATTTATAGATGGGAAAATACAGCTCGGTTGGGATTACATAGCCTGTTTAAAACCTTTCCCTTTGCTCTAATAATGAGCTCATTGATTGTTTGAGTTGTATGTTAGGCTCTGCTACAGAAACCGCCAGTCAGTCAGTTAATCATACAAATAGTTTTACTTCTTCATTAAGGTCACAAATCTACATTCAAGTCCTTGAAAATGGCTTCGCTGCAAACCTCAAATAAAGAAGTCACAAGAAAAAATAAGCACCTGTTTTTATGTTTATTTTTTCCATCAAATAAATGGATCAACTGACCACTAACCAATGAGAGTTTAATGCTTAATGAGTGCACCCACGTGGCCAAAAATGTATTAGAAAGGAGTCTTCTTTTGATACCTAAAAGTTGAAAAGTAATGCTGAAGTTCTCTGTGAGGCACATAACCAATGGATAAATGGATGGAAAAATGGATATATTTGTTCTGACTTTAGGTTAAACTAAGTATTATTTCAAAGCGAGAATATAAAGCAAAGCAAAGCACTTGATGTACCAAACATTTGTATAAAAATAGCTGCATCTATAAAGTTTGATTGAATATGGATGCAGTTTGAATATTGCCTTTATCCATCCTTTATGCCATATTAAATACTATTTATAGTCATGATCAAAAGTGGTACTCCCCCTTTAAATTTTAAGATCTTATGTATCTTGTTTTTATCCAGGGTATACTTGGTGTTTTAAAAATGTTTCCATTTTGACTTCCTCTTTATTTAATAAATACAAGGCATGGTAAGATATGTGGTGTGTGGACTTTATAAACTTGCTGTTCAACTTAAATAGTTGTAATTGTAATTAATAATGGAAACAATTTAGACCTGACAGAGTACTTTGTTTTATCAAGACTGTATTTAAAAAGTACTCGCATGATTGTGGTTTGTTGTGTAGAAACCCCAACTGAATTGTAAATTTAATTTATACTGTGTATCTGACAAAAGGAAACAAACTGAACATGTTTTTTATTTGATGCTGTCACTTTGTTCGGTTCCACAGTGAAGAAATGACAAAACTTATAACACTTAATTTTGCTCTGTGTCCTAGAACGGCTTAATTATGGCCCAGTGGATGGACATGACTTTTCTACTGACTCGTATGGACGATCAGACAGTCACCAACCTCTATCCTCCAGACAGCTTCCCAATTGAAGTCAGGCATTATCTTGCTAACTGGATTGAAGAGCAGAGATGGTAAGAGACTAATGCAGAAATGCTCATACTATTCTTTGCTGTATATATAGTACATTGCAAAGGTACAACTACTCCTTGAACTTTTCCACATGCCAAGTTACGAGCACAAACTTAAAAAAAGTATAGTGTCTTCCTGTGTGTTATTTATAAATAAAGAATAATTCAGTCTTTTTTGTGAAAGTTTTCAGAGATTTGTTCAGGGAGTATCAGTGAACAAACATCATGAAAACCAAGCTTAACACCAGATAAATCAGGGATAAAGCTATGAAGAAGCTTGAAACAAATTCATTTTAAAAATTGCTCATTTCCCTCTGAAATACAACCAATCAGCACGACTTAACCAAAGCTTCCGCTGAGCGACTTGGTCGGGCCATTCCAAGCACATACCCCCATACAGGTACCACTAAAACATGTGTCATTAAAACGATGCCAGCTTAAAAAGAGGACATTTTAGAATTAAAGATATATAAAAGAACTACAAGTGACCTTTATTTGCTGGTTTAGAAAACGGCTCACTGACAACTGAAAGCAAGTGACATCCAGCTCTAAAGCCCCGCCCCTCATGCACGTGCAAGACGTGAAATGAGTAACAGAGGAATTAAGCTGAAAAGCAGCAGCAATGAAAAAACAGTGGCATTTAAAAAAGATTGGCATAGTAAAAAAAAAGATGAAAATGTCAAAACTTGATTGTAAGTTAATTTTGTTTAGATGTATATATATTGAGTTTCATTGAAACTTTTTTCACATTCAATTTTTGTTTCACTTTCAATACAGAAATTTTCACTACATTTACTAAAGATTCAAAATTTGTATTTTCAGTTACAATTATATTTTTCAATCCCAATTTTTATTTTCAGTATCAATATTTCTTTTCAGTTTTATTTTAAACTGGCATCGTTTTGATGCCAAAAAAGCGACCCTGTCGGCCTGGCTCGATGAAGTGGGGACACGCGCATATTAGAAGGTTCCGGTCAAATTACCCTGAAGGTCAGATAGTTGAAACGTGGCTATGGTCATCTACCTTAACTGACATGGAGGGCAAGGAGAGCAATAATCATAGAAGAAGTCCATGATAACTCTGCAGGTAATCTGCCGGGATCCACAGCTCAGGTTGGGGAATCTGACAAGAAAAATATTAGTCATGCACTTCATAAATCTGGGGTCTCGTTTATAAAACCTTGCGTACAACCTTACTAAAACTGTACCTAAGCTCAACAGAGAAAATTTACTTAGCCAAGTAAGTTTCAGATCTTTCAAACTTTGAGTATGCACAGCTGCACGCAATTTCCGCTTTATAAATTACTCTCCCTTGAAATGTGCTCAGGTAATTTTGGATCATATCCCGCCTCCTACACACCCACTTTCTGCCATAAACTTTCAGTGCAAAGTGCCTAGTGAATAATCTGCATCGACTTAAGCCAGCTAATATGGGGCGTTTCACTGGTAACCATGGCAATCAAGAGGCGATGAAAGGCCTTCCACTGAGACTGAAATCGAGGTGTCTATGGGTGACGTAGAGGCACGGAAAAATGTTTTATTTTGTTTATCTTCATATAGCTTTACTCAGCCAAAAGGCGACCAAAGGCGACCTTTCTGTAAGCCTATCCACTTTCAATAAAGGCCACTGTGGCCACAAAACCAATAATAAGACTGGAATAAAAGCAAGTTAAAAGAAATAAAACTAAATTACAGCAGAATGTAATAAGTTTAGGGGGGATGCACAGTGGGTTGGTAGATCTAACACCGGGCCCAGTTCAGCACATTGATCTAATACAGTAGGTCTGCTTTAAGGAAACTACATCAGCTCCCTCCATTCAGATGCTGCCAGTGCATCCATTGTGCAGCATTATGCAGGAGTGTCACTGCAGTATTTATATTTGTACATCACACAATTAATGCAACAATAAGTTCAATTGCTGTATAATCTGAAGAAATATATTTGAACACTGTGATATAATTCTTAAATGTATATAATATGCACAATATGCAATTATTAAATTCTTAGATATTTTCATTCAGATTCTCATTTTTATTCTCAGTTTAGAGACGGGGGTTGGGGCTGAAGGTTAGTTGTGTATTCATGTGTGTGTGAAGCTCTACAAGTCTGAAAATGTGGTATAAATCCACAATTTTGCCATCTCACCAGCTGCGCTGCCAGTGTCCTCCGTGTCTAGAATGCATGTAAGCAAGGTTCTTAGTGTGCTTACAGTTGTGCATGTTTTTCCGGCATGTTTTTTCGATAAATCCCACCTTTGGCATAGAAAGTGACTGACACAGTTTTCAGATCCCATTTTGTGCTTAAGCAAGCTTTTTAAACGAGATCCCAGGTTGCTAAGGAGGTAGCAAAAATGTTGAATTGTTAAAATAAGACAACAAATCCCCCTCCAGCTTCCCATAAGCCATGTAGGGGGAACTATTGGCCTACATCCCAAATGCTATGTGTTGCTGAAAACTAGCACCCTGAATACACCATGCCTAGTGGGAAACAACACTCCTAGCAGTGAAAGCATAATACTGTGGAATGCCTTCTGACTGCCCTGCTGGGAAGCAGGAAAGGAAAATGACCAGGGTTAATGTCCAGAGACTTACACTTTATAACGGAGCAGGGAGAAAACATCTTAGAATTTGGAAAGTATTTGACGTTCATCAGTGCAACAACCCTAAATATACAGTCATAGCTACAATGGATGGGTTCATTCTTCTGTTAGATTGGCCTCAACCTAAATCTATATAGCCATTTTTTTTACAAGATTTGAACATTTTTGAGCAGACGCTTTCCAAATAAGAATGAGCAAAAAACTTCAGTATCCAGATGTGTAAGGGTATTGAAGGCTGGCAGCTGTAATTGTAATGAAAGGTAGTTTTATAAACAATTAAATTACAGGCCTTAAATACATATGCATAAAATACTTTACAGAATTTTATTTGCAAAAAATGTAGATTTATTATTTACTTTTCATTTTATGATCATGCACCACTTTGTTTGGGTCTATCACATTAAATCTAAAAAATAAAACGTAATGAAATTTGTGGTTATGTGACAAAATGTGAAATAGCTTTAGGGGTAGAAATATTGTCCAAGGAGCTGTAATACAATTTGTTAGTTTTCCGTGTAATTATAGATCCATTTGTGTATGCTAATATATTCATTTTTGTTTTCTATACGTGTATGTTTCTTTTTTCACAGGGAAGACTTTTCTCTGGAAAATGTTGAGCAAGAGGGACAGGCGCAGGCTCTCCTGAACCAGACCATCCAGGTTTTGCAAATGGTTGCCCAGCAAAATGTAAACAATATAGTGGAAAGGATGAAGCTGATGCAGATGAGCAGGCACTTGGTGGGTGGATAATCAGATGCCTACTGTTAAAAAAACAAAACAATATTTGGCTCACTTTGCATTTTGACCAAGTAAAACCGATGGCAGGAAAAATGTAGTCATGTGAATATGCTGTTGTTTTTCATGAGAAAGGGTTGTGCTAGAGGTTGCTGGATATGTCTGCATGTTAGCAAAATTAATATCACATAGAATCAGTTAAAAGAATTTATTGGCTGTTTGACATACTGTAAACACAGAGTGTTTCTGGATGATCAGAGGTGCATTTGCTTCACAGATTAATCGGCCAGCTTTGGAGTTTGCTGTGATGATCAAAAACGTTCTCAGGAAGGAGAAGATTCTAATCAAAGAGGTAAGAGATCCTTTATATGTCATTTTAAAAAGGAGTTTAATGAGCCTTAAGATGATACAACGATATCAGGTTAATAGAAACAGGATAAGACAAGATTTTAACAGTATTCTGTTGTTGTCTTTTTGTTTCTTTGCATTTAATATTGCAGTAAAAGGTTCATGAATCTTAAATACGTTCTGTTGAGGGTAGGATTATACAATTGAGTTTTAATCAGTCTAACTATATTCAATTTTCAAATACAGATCATGAAATACAGTTATTAAAAACCCCAATAAGGAGGCTCAGAAGCAGAGAAAAACTTTCTGTGTCCTGTGTGTCCCTGATTACCTTATGTGTATTTAATTCCCCATGTTCCTCTCGTCCTTTGCTGGTGTCTCATCTGATCTTTTGTCTGGGTGTTTCATGGTCTCCTCTCATGTTCCACGTTGGTTCCTGTAAGTCCTCCTGGTCCTTTTGCCTTGTTTCTCCCCTGATGGGGAATGGACAAGGACTTAAATAAAGACTGCAAACTATAGAGCTGCCTGCGTTTGGGTCCTCCATTCAACAAACTTAATGACAGTAGACACCAGCCATCATGGACCTAGCAGGTAACGGAGCAAAAATGATTTTCCTTTGGGAGTGGTGTGCGAGACAGGCTGAGAGAAGCATGAGCCGGTCCGCAGTAGGTGTCGAGGAGCGATCGCCCTGACAGGGCTCCAGATTGGCCATCTGCCATCCACCAGTTGGTCCCTGGCGTCATTGTGCTTCTTCACCGCCAAAGCACAGAGATCCCACCCTCCATAATGATTCCCTGGCTGATTGCAGCACTGAGCCAGATCACTCTTCAACCAACGCTCCTCATTCCCTCTGAGGAGGTTGCCCCAGATAAGCGACTGCCTGGGTGCAAAGAGGGAGTCTGACCCCAGGTCCTTGGCCTTATCCACGCAGTCCCCTAGTACCTCAGCTTGCACCGTGGCTTCTTCCTGCATCTCAGCCAGCCCCACGATGTCTTCCTTTTTCACCAAGATCTTCTATTGATGATGGGAGAGTCCGACCACTGCCCAAAGACTTCTACAGCACGTCCCAAAGATTCTGAATTGGATTAAAGAGGCTCTGTTGTGGCTGATGCATGTGTGTTATTCATCCCCAATCCTTTAAGCTCCCTTCACATTGTGCGTGTAGAAATGCTCTTACGTTTACTATTAAACGGCCCTGAGTTCTACTGTTGTTTTACTTCAATTTTATTTCACCAAGCTGAGTGGACAGCAATCAGGATCATTCAGGATTTTTTATCCAACCACATTACTTCCTCGAAGATGATGGTTCCCCTTTTTCCTTCCTGTTTTTAATAATTCATTGGACAGTAGGGATGGGCATTCGATTAAACTGTCTTCATCGATCATCGGGAGAATTAACGATAAATTTTCGATTAATCATTTATATTTTTATATTAAAATTCAGTGTTCATAGGCTATATTAAAATGCAGTGAGAATAGAAAAATAGCGTGTTTCCTCACTGAGATCTTCATTACAAGTGGGACACCTCTTGTGGCAACTAAACGCAATTAATTCACGGTAATTGCACAAAGAAAAAATGCGCTATAAACAGCGAAGCCGACAGCTAAAAGACGGTAGGCTACTCATTAACACAACTGACGCTCATATATTTTTTCTTCTCCAAAAAAGTAAGAAAGAAAAAAAAAGTCGTGTTAAACAATAACTTAATAAAAAAATATATAATACTAATAGGTCTGATAGTTTTGTGTTACATTTGGCAAAAAGAGTCGAGAAAGAGGATGAGAGAGATCAGCGTACCTAACAATGAATTAGGCTCATTAACAGAGTAAAAAAGACAAAAACAAAAGAAACCGTAACTTATATACAACTTTAGCACCAGTCTACTGATTTTTGTTGAGAAAGATGAGCATGTTAACATGCGCTGGGGTCAGAAGCGAAAGCAGACCAGGCTGCTGTCGCATCTGACCTGCAACGCCGAGATCACCTGCTGTGAGGGACAGACGTCGCTGTGATACACACACCTCCGTGCTAACTTGGCAAGCCTCTGGAATCGTGTTTGATTCATTTTCCATCAGTCTGTAGGGGAGCAATCCAGGGGTGGCGGAGCCTCCCTCAGAAAGTAATCGGTGAGTAAGTTTCTCTGCTCGTTGTTCATCTCGGCTCCTCCGTGCTAACATCGACTTGATGCTAGGTTGAGACCAAGAGCAGGATGCTCCGCTTCTAACCAGGGTTGGAAGTGCGTTCAAGTAATTATACACAGCTTCGCAGTGTTGGCAGTGAACCGAGACTTTTTCTTTTGTTTTTAGTTTTTTGTCAAAGTGGTCCCACGCCACACTTTGCTGCGACCTCTTCACGACAATGCTACTTTTGAAATATACAGAAACTTGCAAGAAACTGAGTCGGCCTGTGGGTTTTATTTTCAATCATCGCCCTCTTGTGGTAAACTGTTTAATTACTGCCACATAGCAAAATTAATTCCTTCAAAACTCTCACTACGCAACAGAACATGCGGTAATTGATCGGTTAAAAAAATTCCATCGATGAAATTCTTAATGATCAATTAATTGATCGTCGATTAATTATGCCCATCCCTATTTGACAGTATTTAACCCAATTTTAATAGTTTCTGCAATCTCCTTAGATTTTTTGCTGCTTGATACCAATATTGTGACCCTTCTTAAACAGACTAACATCTTTTCCACGACCACGGTATGTGTCATTTCTTAAGCTTATTTAGGAAATGAGAAGCTACTTATTGCATCATTTGGGGTTAAATAACTTGTTGCCAGCTGAAACATAATCGTCCATGCTGTAATTATCCAATAGGAGGCTGGTACCTGTTTGCTTAGTTAAACCCAGGTAGTGATTTTATTTGGCCATGCAGTGTATGTTTTCAAGTGAGCCAAATCACCATAAGCTGCCTGTTATTTTGTGAAAAAAAGACTAGCAAATGACTTTTGATGCTGTCCAATACTCAGAAATTAAATTAGCACTTTTTCTGTGTCTGAAGCACAACTTGAAACAGATCGAGCTGAAGGTAAATCCTGAAGAAGAGGGCTTAAAACTGCTGATGAGGAATGTGACTTTGATCCAGGAAAAAAGAAAAAAGATGCACCAGCTGGAAGAAGAACTTAACTGGGAGAAGCAAAACTATGAATGTTTGCAAGGTGAGGACAGTTGTTTACCTTGCAGTTATTATGTGTCTGCCTGTAAGACAGTGAAGCTCTGGGCTTCTGTATTTTCAGCCATTAAAAACTTATTAATCACTTTAATATCCTGATTACATTTACATGAAAGTAACAAATGTAAATAATTAGCAAATTCATGAACAGATACAATAGATGTTTGTGTATGTTGTTTTAATACAATAGTCCATAATAGACAAATATGTGTTTTCCATGCCATACTTGAGGTATGTTTTTGTTTTTAAATGTTTAAAAGTTCCCGTTGAATGTGTACTGTGGTAAAGTATTATTACCCATATCTCCTCCATAGGGTTTTCTGGATAACACTTATATTTGTGTGCCTTTTGCTTTTGTCTCTTTGGCTTGCTTGAGTCCACTGAGCCAACATTTTGTATTGTATTGTTACTGCTAAAAAAGGAGCCCAGATTAAGTTCCATCCATCCATCCATCCATCCATCCATCCATCCATCCATCCATCCATCCATCCATCCATCCATCCATCCATCCATCCATCCATCCATCCATCCATCCATCCATCCATCCATCCATCCATCCATCCATCCATCCATCCCTCCCTCCCTCCAATGCAGGGTTGCAGGGGGGGGCTGGTGCCTATCTCCAGCAGTCACGGTGCGAGAGGCGGGGTACACCCTGGACAAGGCGCCAGTCCATCGCAGAGATTAAGTTCCTGTTTTCGTATTTATCTTAGAAACGTTACCCACCAGGTCAGGGCGTGTGTAAAGGCTTCAACATGTCTCACACTAATAATTATTGTTCGTTTCCACAGGCCAGTATCAGATGATGAAAACGGATATAAAAAAGAGAGAAATGCAGGTGGTCTTGAACAGAATCAAGCAGCATGAGTTTGATCAACACAGAGCATCCACGGTGAGACCAAATTGATGGTACTTTGAGTCCAGCACATAATAGCATTTAATTCAGCATTTATTGACTACCCTCATAAATTCTGGGCTTCTGTTATCCACATCTTCATAAATTATTATTAAATGTAGAGGTACCTGGTGGAGGCAGCTATGGCTATATTAGGGATTATGGTAAAGAGACCTGGATCTGCAAGGAAGTGCAGCAGGTTTTTGGCTTGTATTACACTTTCCTAGTAAGTTTCCTGATATTTCACATTTTTGTGTAACTCAGAGATAATTACACACTAAACTATGATCTAGTGTTTATTTTTATTTCATAAAAGAATAGATGAAGGTTGAATGTAATTTAACAGGAATTTATGTGATAGACCAACACATAGTAGTAGGGAAACTATTCCAAGGTTTTTAAATTACATTTTTCTTTTGCAAATACATATCTGAAAAGTGTGGCATGCATTTGTAATAAGAACACCTGAGTTAATTAGTCTTAGGGCCAATTTGTGCTGCAATTTAAGCTTCAAGTCTATTAGGTGTTTCTCTCTACACATCTAGAGACTAAAATCTTTACTTATTGTTCTTTTTTTAAATAGCTAAAGTTCAGTGAGATTGGTTGGATAGTGTAAATCAACATCAATTTAAAAGTTTTACCACAGAATCCCATCTAACATTATGTCTTGACTATGATTGGGGCATTTTAACACCTACATATGGTTTGGTCTAACTTATTTGATTGTAGCCTTAGATATATATTTAGGATTTGTGGTTTGAAATTGGTTGTACTGGGAATTATTTTGGAGCATCAGATTAAAAGCGTCTCAATACAAATGCATGTCCCCCTATTCAGATTCATGGTATTATTAAGTATCGTTTACTTTCCACTTCACAATTTTACATGACTTGCTGTGGATCTATTTATCTTTCCATATAATTAATTACTCTACTGCTGTTTAGCATATTTGTATGGTTTTGTGTGTGTTTGGATCTTGGGTGTTCGTGTCATATGTTCATTTGTTTGTCTTTGCAGGAGCGTTTCCAGATGCTGAGTGACTGTGTGGTCAATCTGAAAAAGTGTCAGGATACTTTCATCAACAAGCTGAATGCATGGAGGTGGGAGCAGCACAAATCCGTTATAGGATATCCTTTTATTGATGACCTCAATCCTCTGCAGACTTGGTGAGGTGTCCCCATTTCAACTCGTGCCTTTGTGTTTTGCTGATCTTTATTCTATTTAAGTGAAAAGCATGATATTACTTAACAATTAAAGAATCCAGCATGAAATTTGTTAAACTCATGTATACTTCCTGGCTTTTTAAAAGGTCTGTTAACTAAACTATTATAGGAAGATGTTGATCTTCTTGTTTTATTGGTCTGCGGTTGCCCAAGGCAAAGTTTCTTCCTGAAAACCACAGCAATGAGCAAACTTGTATCCATGATCCTATATAGGAGTGAAACCTCTCTGCTTGTCTTTTTTTCCCTGCTTATAAAGTCTTTGCCATTCACTGCTGGTTAGCCATGTGTGTATATTTGGTAAAGCCAGATTTTCAGGTTGACCCTTGTTGTATAGCCTACTTTTTCAAGCAACACTACTCTCAAATAAATAATAAAATTGCCTAATTTAGTGAGTAATTTAGTAAGGACCTGGTGTTAGGTAGCTGATTCCATGTTTTTGGGTTTCTAGTTTTGTTTTACATTTTTGCTTTTTCCTCAGTTTGCTCTGAAATTGGAGTGTGCTGCTATAATCAGACATCCAATGTGTTTAGAGGTATCACTTCCAAAACTGTAATACCTCAAACTACTTGAGATTGTCCGATGCCATGGTCTTGAGCAGGAAAAGGGTGGGGTGCCTTCTCCGGGTCGGGGATGAGGTCCTTCCCCAAGTGGAGGAGTTTAAGTATCTGGGGGTCTTGTTCACGAATGAGGAAAAAATGGAGTGGGAGATCGATAGATGGATTGGTGGGGCGTTCGCAGTTATGTGGGCGCTCTACCGGTCTGTCGTGGTGAAAAGAGAGCTGAGCCGAAAGGCGAAGCTCTCGATTTACGGTCGATCTACGTTCCTACCCTCATCTATGGTCACAAACTCTGGGTGGTGACCAAAAGAACGAGATCATGGATACAAGCGGCTGAAATGAGTTTCCTTCGTAGAATGTCTGGGCTCTCCCTTAGAGATAGGGTGAGAAGCTCAATCATCCGGAGGGGGCTCAGAGTAGAGCCGCTGCTCCTTCACATCGAGAGGAGTCAGTTGAGGTGGCTCGGGCATCTGGTCAGGATGCCTCCTGGACGCCTCCCTGTTGAGGTATTTCGGGCACGTCCCACAAGGAGGAGGCCCAGGGGAAGGCCCAAGACGCGCTGGAGGGACTATGCTTCTTGGCTGGCCTGGGAGCGCCTTGGGATTCATACCGAGGAGCTGGAACAAGTGGCTGGGGAGAGGGAAGTCTGGGTGTCCTTGCTTAAGCTGCTGCCCCCGCGACCCGACCCCGGATAAGCGGAAGAAAATGGATGGATGGATGGATACTTGAGATTGTCACTATAGATGCACAATATATATAACTGTGATCGTAAAAGTATAGAGTATGCAATCTCACAATCACAAAGGACTTCTTGGATGCAATATTTAGTACTATATTTGAGTTTTATATTTTAAGTATCAATCATTCACGAGCTGCATTCAGTAATACAGTTGAGCTCATAATCATTCATATCTCTGACAGATTTATATTTATAATTATTTCTGTTCAACCAAGAAATTTGTTTCTGATCAAAAATGAGACTGGCATCCTTCACAAGATAATGTAAAAGGAGTATCAGTTTTGAAAACAATTGTTTTATTTGTTTTTTTGTGCTTTTATTTTTATATTTACATTTTATTAAAAATGGTATGTCAAAACTATTTTAAAGCACTCTCAAAATTCTACTGAAATATCTTCAGTAGAAATTAAACTGTTTCTATAATTTCTGACCAGATTTTTGTCTGATTCCACTGATATTTTGATGATTTATCCCTGGTGTTTTTGAGGTTGGAAGGCCTACTCACCATTACCCTAATCTTGAGCTCCTTCTATAAATCCTCTATCAAATTCAAGTCAAGACACAGAATTGGCCACTTTGAACAAGTCATGATACCTCCAGTCAGAAAAAGTATGTTGTTTAAAACTAAAACACTGTTTTAATCTTGAATCTGAAAGAGGGATTAATAATTTGGGGCTTAACTGTATAATTGCCCAATATAATTGCCCAATTGGATACTAAATACGAAAATACTAAAGCTCGCAAAGAAAAAGAAAAGTCCATAAAATGCAGGTTAATCACATTTGATGTTATTATTCTTCAGCTATGTTTCGGAATTAAATATTTCCTTTATATCTTGCAATTCTTAATGTTACAAAACAAAACTAGGTCAAAGTCCAGTGTGTACGGGTTCTCAGTTGTAGGATCTATCGCAGCTTGTAATAGAGACAGCTACTGAGAGATTTTATTAAATTGAATTTAAATTGTATTTCTTAAAATAACTTAAATTATTTTATTCAACTTTTTAAAAGGAAACCATGTTTAGGGAACTATATACGATTGTAACAGATATTACATTCATTTATATCAGGCTACATCAATTTAATCTCATTTATGTTTTTATCCATCAGTTTCTAAAACAAAGTAGTGAACACTGATGCTGATTGTGTTGTTGAGGTTATACAGGTTAATACTTTCTTTCCTCTTTAAATATTGATGTTGTCCTCTGTGCTTTTGTATAAATTGCATGTTTTTATTTTTCGAGGCAGCTGTTTTAAATAATTTAAATGCGACAGTAGATTACCCTTTGGCAAGAAGGTGAACAAAACCTTTCTAATAGGTGACATTGTTTTAAATAAATAAACAAATAATTTTATTGATGTTGGTTTTAACAAAAATATATTAGTTATTTCAAAATGGGGAAAAGCTTTTAATCATAGAATGATTTAGTGTTGATAATTAGGTAATCAGAAATCATATTGAAGCTCTAGTGTTGACACCACAGTGGTGCATTGTGGTCATACCGACTCATTGTGAGCTTTGCAAGTTTTTAACAGCTCGTCTACATCACAGGTTACAAACTCCAGTCCTTGAGAGCATATTTTAGATTTTTCTTCTTCAGCACACCTGGATCAAATAAATAACCCACATCTAAAGAACAGGGGACACAAATGACAGCTGCAGGACACTGGCCCTCTGGGACTGGACTTTGACACGCTACATGATTGACTGTGTTTTGGTCTTGATGCTATACTGGTGATCTGAGCAGGATGTACAAACCTCTCGCATATTGTCATGACCCTCTTTGAGAATGTTTTTTTTTCCGTTTCTGTATGCATCCTGATTGTCAGGTCTGAGCAGCTGCTTGCAGTGAACAGTAACCTTCGACAGGAGTTGATGCTGATCCGTGAACCCCTCCCAGAACTCGGAGAAAAGCTGAAGGAACTTCTCAAGGCTCTGATTGAAAGGTAGCACTACACACCTGTCACACACTCTCATTCTCACTTTTTCTGATTAACTGAGCTCAGCTTTCCACCTAAAGTAAATACACCTTATGAAGAGGAAATGTGTTTATGTCATTACCTAAATTTCTGTCTTTCAGCTCTTTTGTAGTGGAACGACAGCCCCCTCAGGTCATTAAAACTCAGTCAAAGTTCTCAGCAACTGTGAGATATTTGCTGGGGGAAAGACTACTACCTGGGAAGCCTGTGACGGTGAGGGCACAAATTATTAACGAACTCCAAGCCAGGAACCTGAGCCTTGCATTGGGGTGAGTAACATACAAAGCAACACAAAGATGTTTTTGATATATACTTTTTTTCTTTTTTTAATTCTCTTCTTTCTAATGCTTTTGTATAAAAGCAAGAGTGTGAGAATATGTTATTTGGGATGTATGTCGTCAAAGCCTGTGCTTATAAAGTTTTTCCAAGAAAACTACATGTTAATGGCTGCTTTAATGTAGCAATATACCTAAATTAGAGTAGTAACCTTAAAAGCTTGCTGTTCACCCTCAAACCCAACTTCTCAGAAAAACTTTAATTTGAGCACGAAATTTAATGGCAGGTATGTAAAGCTCTTTGCACTGTTTAAGCCCCAGACATGTAGTTGCAGTAAACACTATGGTGAGCTCTAAACAGCTGTTTTAGCCCTTCAGGTTGCAGGTTCCAGCAGCTTATGACTCTGGTTAGGGATTTGAAACAGTTTATAAATATTTTTAAGCCATTTCCAACCGTTTTCACTGTACAGAAAGTCTATGAAAGTAGAGTCCATTTAAAACTACTGCCAACATGCCCAGGTCTGGCTGTGCAAATTTCCTCTGAAAGTAGACCGCTGTTTGCTAAAATAACTCTACAAAAACCCTAAAGTATCTTGACAGGAATTACAGCAGGCTCTTGCTATTTTAGGTTTTGCTATTTAGGATGACCTGTTTTGGTCAGACTAAAGTTTGCCAGAAAGAATGTCTAAAAAGTTGTACCAGCTCTGAGGCATGGAAGTAGAAATGTCATGGTTTGGGGATACTTTGATGCAGCAGGACCTGGTCAGATCTCCATAATAGTATCCAGCATGAATTCCACTGTGTATCAAATGGTGATTGAGGGAAATCTGAGACCAATAAATTAAAGCTGAAGTAGAACTGGACCATGCAACATGACTTAAAACATACCAGTAAATCCACCTAAAAATGGAAAGTCAAAGGCCAGATCTTGATCCTGTTGGTTGACTTAAGAAAGCTGTAAATGCAGGAAAGTGGGACAAACTTTCCTCAGACTGATCTCAGAGATATCTGTCTATTAGAGGCTGATAGACTGTTCCAAGGAGCTTACCACTGATGTTTTTTTAACCTAAAGGACCAAGACCTTTTGGTTGAAATGGTTGAATATATCTGTAATAAAATCACTTTCTTTTTTAGACACAAACGCAACACAACGGGCAATCAGCGCACTCTGCCCCACAGCCGTGCCTTGAAAGTTAATGCAAATTACACAGCAGAATTCTTATTATTTTAATTAGCACCTTTAAAACAATGGCTAGGGGTGCTTATCAGTCATTGTAATAATGTACAGTGAGCCTGTTATTCAATAGGCTCATTAATAGACTTCATTATTACCCCCAAACATGTAAGTGGCTGTGGCCTCAAAGGAAACCCTATCTTAACCATACTTTTCAGTAATGAGGAAACACTGGAGATGTGCTAAAACCACAGAATTGAAGATACGGAAAGGGGGAAAAAAGTAATCCAATAAACATAAAAAGAAATTAAAGCAAATAAAGTATTACAAATTTAATTAAAAATAAAATCAAAATGGATATGTCAAATATATAACAAAATAAAAACATAACAAAACTCAAAAGCTTCGCTGAAGAGATATGTTTTACCAAACAAGAAAAGCTTGTCTGGCAGAAAATACATCGACTTTGCCATCTTCTGCCTAATAAATTTTAAGGAGCCAGGTAGGTAAGCTGATGTTGGTTAGATTAAAAATATTTTGTAGTTGTAAAAGTGTGACTTTTTAAAACTGGAGTATACCAAGAAGCTAGAAACTAGCTTTGACCAAAATGCTAGGAATATATTACAAAAAAGATGGAGACAAAGAAACACAAGGCTAACAAAACCAGAGTGGAACATAACATCTCACAGATACTTTGACATATTGACAGCACGTCAGAATTAGTAAATAAATCTAAGAGCATCTCAAGGAGGCACAGTCTTTCACAAAAAAGCGCGGGTGATTGTTCACCACCACATGTGAAATGGACTGCAACTTTCTAGTGTTCTTATAGTTTTTCTGAACCATCAGCAACATCAACATTTAGGCTACCTAAAACACCCCCCTCCCCCCGCCCATTCATTTGTAGAAACTTTCCAGTAAATTAAGTTTGGTTTTACTGTTGATTATAAGTTAATTAAAAAAGCCTAATTAAAGTCTATCTCTCCATTTTTATTGTGAAATGTTAATAACTAATACACTGCATTTGGGAAGGATTAACTTGACATTGAAATCTGTTACACACAGTGACAATGTTGGAGAACTCATCAACAATACAGCGGTCATGGATAAAAATACAGCCACCAGGACCACGAATGCCACCTTCAGAAACATGGTATTTAACATTCCTCATTCAAAATATCACATATTTATGTGGATTCCCAGTCCAGAACATTTTTATTTTTTTCCTCAATAGTCCATTAAGAAGATAAAGCGAGCGGACAGAAAGGGAGCCGAATCTGTGACTGAGGAGAAGTTTGCTCTGATGTTCTCCACGGAAATCTCCATCACGGGTTGTGAGACTCCTTTCAGGATACAGGTTTGGCCCAAACGTCATTTGCTTGATAAATTCCCATTACAATACAGCACACTTCCAGTCAGAAGCTTACAAACGTTTTTCGTAGACATTAATGTCACTTTCAAATTTGACTTTTTATGATTTATTCAAAGTGGAGGTGCTTGAGTTCGGAAAGAAATTATATTGCAAAACTTTTGCTGTAAAATGATATCAATTATGATTAATTCTCATTTTCAAAAAAGATTTTTCTTTCTTTACAATTACCAAAAACAAATTTCTTGTTCGTGCACACAATCTTGGCCAATAGTGCTGATGCTGATTCTGATTGTACATTGTCCCCATCCCCCAGTGTGAACTCTAGCATCTCAGCCACTAAAATAATACCCCTGATTTGGGCATTAAGAGACATTGGAGTCCAATCAACTGACTAAGTATATTACTTCATAGAGCATGAATGCTTCAATATTATATCTAACAAAATACTGAATCCAAACAGTCCTTTGTGATTTTTCATACACTGATATTGCAATGATTGTGATTGTTGTTCTTATTCATACCAATCTTTTCCTAAGGTGGAACAATTTGGTAGACCTAATTTAAAATGGCTTGTTTCATTCCATTGCCAATCAAAATTCAACACATTCAATCTCAACTGAAAATTGCAGTGTCTCACATGGACAGGCCTAACAACTTCTTGAGAAAAGAAGTTTATGGTCATATAAAACAGAGATTAGGTCCTCTGGCCACAATATAAGGGAGAATATTTGGAGGGGTCCAGGAGAGGCTTTCAAAGTTAAGAACAATGTACCATCTATCAAGCATGGAGGTGGTAGAATTATGCCTATGACCTGTTTTGCTGCCAGTAGTACGGGTGCTTTTGTCAAAATGGATAGAATAATAAAGAAGCAGAGCTACCTCCAAGTTCTTTAACTGAACCCCATCTCAGAAGCTAGATGATTAAAACTTGAAACTTCTGGATTGCCCTGATCTTCACTATTGGGTTTAATTAAACTCAACTAGTTCTGATAAAGAAAGGCAGTGAAAATACGCATATATTTGAACTTTTATGTTTTGACCTTGTGTAGATTAGTAAAATCCACTTGAAATCCAACCTTTTATATACACTCATTGTTTTTGTATTACTAAAGCTCTACAATGAAAAAAAGAAATCATTATTACAAGCCCAAGTTTAATATGACCTTTAGGGTCATGATAAAGCTGTCCACTTCTGACTAGAACTGCAACTGTTCCCACAAGTTGTCTGCTTAAACTCTCCCTGGATTAAAAACTATACTCATTAAACTTCATAAATATGATTATCATTGTATCTTCAAATAAACACTTTTGTACATCGTATGTTTCATTACAGATGATCTCTCAACCTGTGGTTATCATTGTTCACGGCAGTCAGGACAACAACGCGGTAGCCACCATCATATGGGATTGTGCATTTGCTGAACCAGTAGGTATCAAGTTGTGACTCGATTTCAATTACCCCTTGAGGAACCTGGAAGTTTTTATTTCGTAACCCTTCTCGTTTGTAAAAAAAAAAAAGGTTAATGTTTTCATACAATCACAGCTTTCTGAAAGCTAGAGCATGTATGTGATCTTGCCTCTCACATATTCTCTGTCTGTTTCTCACCTCTCTTTATGGCCTTTTGGTTTTAGATTTTTGCAGTAACTTCAATGTACTGTGCTGGGAGATACTGTAGTTTTCGTTAAATAATGCCTGCTTTCCACTGGACGGGTAAGCGGCGTGTAACATAATCAACACATTTTACTTGCGAATTCAGCAGCACGTCCCTTCCCACCAGGTGCGTTTTAGACGCGTATCACTCGCAAAAGCGTTCCACCCAGCTGGTCCTGAAATCACAGGAGATTTGCAATTGCATACCTTAAGGGGTAGTATCCAGAAAAAAAAAACGTCCACCATCCAGTCTCCAAACTGCATTTATTTCTGTCCATGTCTTTTCCGTTTTCATGTTGTCCTTGTAAAAATGATCACCGGTGTCGTATAAACTGAGTGATTCTCATTTTCAAGAGTAAACTCCAGTTAAAGAGTAAAAGGGTTACATTATTTCTCAATCCCACCTTAATGCCATTGTGTTTCATGCTTGATTATGGGTGTGATTCCATTGGCTTGCAGCTCAAAGGGACAGCAGCCTCCAGAAGGTCTGGATTCTCTTGTCATATCATGCCATATTTTCTGTTTGTCTTAAGGACCGAGTGCCCTTCGTCGTCCCGGACCGTGTACCTTGGAAGATGATGGTTGAAACTCTGAACATTAAATTTCGCTCAGAGGTCCAGACAAATCACGAACTGGACGCTTTCAACAAGCACTTCTTAGCCCAGAAGATTTTTGACCAGCCTGACTATACTGATGACTTCAGCAACATGATGGTTACTTGGTGCCAATTTAATAAAGTAAGCATTGGTGTGTAACTTTTTCACAGAACTCAATGGACATGCAAGTCTAAATGATACCTTTAACCTTACAGGAAGTCCTCATGGGTCGAAATTTTACTTTCTGGCAGTGGTTTGAGGGAGCAATGGATCTGACAAAAAAACATCTGAGGCCCTACTGGAGTGACGGGTGAGAAGATTGTCATATTATCTTTTAGTCAATAATGCAGGCATCCTATAATATTCAGTCGCAATGACCAATGTTTGCAATGTTTGTTCTACTAGGCTCATATTTGGGTTCATTGGGAAGCAACACATACACCTGATTCTCAAACAGTCTCCCAGTGGAACTTTCCTGCTTCGCTTTAGTGACTCGGAGATCGGAGGCATCACCATTGCTTACGTGGTTTATGAGAGTAAGTAATGACTGTAATTACTAAGCAATTACATGCAATTTACTTAAATGCTGTTTTTTTTTTTTTTTCAAAAGACATAGACAGAAAAATATCACAGTGCCTTGGAGACATATGCACCTTTTCACATTTTGTCACATGAGAGCAACAAATTTACATTTACATTTATTTTATTGGGATTATTATGTGATAGACCAAAACATAGTAGGGCTTGATTGGGAACTAGAAGGAAAGGATATACCTGGTTCTTAAAAATGTTTTTACAAATCTATGGAGTGTGGATGCATGTATTTAGCCCTCTTTGCTCTGAGACCAGTGATACTATTATGTAATATTAGATACAGTGCAAAAAGTCACCTTCAGAAGTATAAATATGACTGTGCTCTGTGAAGGCCTCAAAAGTTTGATAGAGAACATTAGTAAGTAAAAACAGAATCATTATGACCAAAGAACACAGCAGACAGTCATTGCTAAAGTTGTCCAATTCAAAGCAGAGTTAAGTTATTGACCAATATCCCAAGCTTTAAAACATATCACAGAGCTCCAGTGGCATCTCTGGCATGATAAGTTAGGTGGAGTACAGCAACTCAAAGCCTAATAGCAGCAACTAATTCTTCTGTGTGGCTTACAATCTGATTCTGATCAATAATATTGATTGCTGTTTTATGTGATTAATTTAATAATGATTCAATAATAAATAAACCACATAACATAGCACACATCTACTCACTACAAAGGCCATATCATGTAAATGTAATTGAAGAATGAAACCTTTTTTACATCTTACATAAAATTACAAATAATGAGTCACTCACCAGTGTTGTTCTTAAAAAAATGTAGATCTTTCCTCTGGGCAAACTTTTCAATAACTGTATAATCTTTAAAATAATCCCCTTTAAATCTATAATAATCTCTTAAATCCTTGAATGATGTTAAAATCCACTGGCTGGCGACTTGTGCTATTCCGATATTTTAATGAGTTATGCTGCACAACCAACTTTCACATTTGGCAAAACGGGGTGCATCACTTCCTGCTGGTGTTTGATAGCGGGATCTCTTCTTCTAATAAATCTCAGCTGGGGGCGGTGGCATTTGTGCTCCTCTGCTATCTACTGAGCGCATGTTGGGTATGCGCACTGTGATTTCAGATCTTCATCGTTTAAACAAACGTTAAGTGCCGGCCCAATCGAGGATTTAGCCTACCAAGAAAATTGACAGTATTCTTTGATAGTTATACACAAATGTTTATAACAGAATCACTTTATTTAACATTACTCTGTAAAGAACGATCTTGTTCTACTGATTCATTTAATCATGCCATGCATAGAGCTCCACAGAGACATCTGGTGGGGCTTGGCTCAGCCCCAAATGCAGAGACGCCACAGCAGAGCTCTGTTCAGTTCATTATCTGAAATTGGTTGGAGTGTGGCATTACTTCAGAACTTAACAAGACTTTGTTGACCTGAAACTGACAAGATGGGGAAGGACAGCCTTAATTGGGGAAGCAGGCTAAAAGTTCATAGTAACTCTGGAGGAGCTGCAGAAAGGCATAGCTGAAATTTGTTTACTGTTAGTGATGAATTTGACAAATCTGGCCATTATAGAAACATTGCCATAAGAAACACATGAGTATTACTGTTTAATGTTCGCCAGAAGCCATTAAGGAGACACAGCAAACATAGAAGAGGGTTCTCTGGACTGATCAGGACAACAGAAAACATTTTGGCCGCTTGCAAAATGCTTTGTGTAGCACGAAAACTAGCACAGCAAATCACCCTGAACGAACCTTCACCATGTGACATATGGTGGTGACGGCATCATCATCATCATCATTCTGTGGAGATACTTTTTTCAGCAGTGAAAGGAAAGCTGTTCAGAGTTAATGAGAAGTTCACTATCCAGCAGGATAATAGCCCTAAACCTCCAACCACAGTTACAACAAAAGAGTTTACACTAGAACAAAACATATATATGTGTTAGAATGGCCCAATCAAAGTCCATGCTTGAAATCATTTTATTTATAGTGCAGATTCATAACAAATGTTCTATTAAGGCACTTTGCAAACTTGTGTACAGAAATATATATTCACTCACAAATGCATTAACATACATTACAATTTGCTTCTAGGTAGAATACTTTATAGTCAAGTTAACTTTATTATGCATATTGGAAAATATTTTTTCTACCTAAATCCAACAAAGATCCTGTGGCAAGACTAGAAAATGGATGCTCACAGATTATCCTCATCCAATTTGACTGAAGCTGACCAGTTTTGCTAAGAATAGATTAAAGATTTCAGTCTTTACATGTGCAAAGTTGGTAAAGAAATAACCCTCAAAGGTTGGCATCTGTAAATAAAGAGAAAGATGGTTCTATAAAGTATTGAAGCAAGAGGCTAAAGACAAAAGCACACCACACTTTGCTGATTTTTCTTACTAAACATTCGGAAAGAATAACAAAACCTTGAATACCATGAATGAAAAGGAATGCACCTTTTTTGTTGGTTTTAACGTGACACAATGTTAAAAACTTCCACAAATCTGAATACTCAAGCATTAACATTGACAGATCAATCATATTTTTCTTCTAGATGGTATGCCGCTGATCCAGAACATCCAGCCTTTCACCAAGAGAGATCTTGAGATACGCTGTCTTGGTGACCGCATTCGAGACATTAACGAGATATTGTACCTGTATCCTAACTTGCCTAAACATGATGCTTTCAAAAAGTTCTACTCGGGTAAGTCTGTGCAAAGTGTGCAAAAACATCTTTGTTTATTTTAAAATAATTGTTTGTGGAGTCATTGACCAGGAGGGATTTTTTTTCTGTTGTTTAAAACAGGGCGTCAACAGCCAATCGTTTCAGGCTACATTCCGGTGACTCTGCAGACTAAAGTTGGAACGTAAGAACTTAAAGAAAACTTTAGAATTTTTTTTCAGCCTGTATACAGTTCTGGTCACATTAATATTATTTAAAATCCCTTGGAATGATGTGCAAAAATGCTTCAAACCAGTTAACCTTTTATCATGAAATGGGTTTGGAAAATATCTCACTAAAACTTACACACAAACATGGGCAGCATCAGTATGAAGAGAAGTGACAAACCTTATAGCTGCAGGAATTAATCAAATTATACTGCTATTATTATTGTTGTTACCTGTCTAAAATTTAGAGAAAGATTGAGAAATCAGAAGGAGGCTACAGAAATGTTGCCATTAACTTGATTAATTTGATTATATTTCAAGAATGGGGAATAAAAACAACTAAATTATTGATGCCCCTGCTGTCAATACGTTGGACTACAACTCCTTTCTACCAACAGGACAGCACTTTGTCCTCTCTTGTAAAACACTGCCTAAGGTTTGAGCGCACAGAGCAGGATCTTATGCTAACATTTGTTTAAACCAACAGTATTGTGCTGTGTTTTATTAATCTGTCAAATCATTGGGAACATATCATGTACGCTGAGTGTGTCTGTTTCTGTGTGTACAGTGAACTCAACATGCCGAATGATGATGGAGACAGCTTCTCGTTGTAAGAGCCCTTTTATCTGTGTCAGCTTCTCACTCTGTTTGCACAGACCGTTTTTTAGCTCTGACACTTTTTTGTGTGCAAATTTAGATTTAATTTGCACTTTTAGAATACAGAAAGTAATTTAAAATAGCAAAAAAAACTAAGTTATAAAAGCATAGAAGTAGACATTTTAAAATCACAATTTATTAGAGCAAAGCCTGTATGATAATACTATTATTCCTTTCTGGATACTATATAATGTTCAGTGATATAAACGTGATTCTCCAGTTTATGCTATTATAGTCTGCTAAGGATTATTATTATTTTTAGGATATTTTGAGATAATTATGGTAAGTCATAATAATAATAATGGGTTCTGTGTGTAGGTTGCTTGTTCTCTGCATGGGTTCTATCCTGGTTTTCCGGCGTCCTCCCACAGTCTAAAAACATGACTATTATGTTCATTGATCTCTCTAAATTCCCCTTAGGTATGAGTGTGGGTGTGTGTGCATGGTTGTTTGTTCCTTTGTGTCTCAATGTTGGCCTGTGATGGAATAGTAACCTAACAAGGGTATACCCTGCCTCTTGTCTTTTGACCACTGGAGATACACCGCATACCCCACAACCATGCAAAGATAAGCATGTATAGATAATAGATAGATGGATGTTTGTATTCAGCTGTACATACTGTATGCTTGTAAATACAGACTGAAAGCTGCTGCTGCTCAACACAATTCAAACTGTGTGCATCATAATAATGATAATGACTAATGCACTAGCTAAAACGTTGTAAAAGGATACTGTGTGCTAAATGTACAATTTTTATGGCTGATTGTGCAAGGCTGTATTTTTGTATAGTGTCTTAACCAAGATGAATATAAAATTAGTAGAACTATAGGTCAGAACTTTAGACCTATCGGTATATAAAGTCAATTACATTTTTGTGCAGCTTTATAGAACAGTATAAATTATATTTACATAATTATATACATGTTTTTGTTGTTGTTGATGTTTTTCGTTTTTTCTACTTTATTAACTTTGTCTCTTTTGAATTTTCTTTCAATCTGCAGAGCTTCCCTTTCACCTGTTAATTTGCCTGACTTGAATAACATACCAATGTAAGTGTTATTTCAAATGTTTTTCTGTCGAATAATATAGCCTAAATGACAAATATTTCATTAAATTTTCATTTTATATATAATATAATATAATTCTAATGGCCGTGTGGGCGGTTGCCCAGGGTGGCGGTTGTTTGGGGGGATTGAAGCTGAAGTTTTCCATTGTTGTTTTACATGTTCAATTAGTAGGGTTTGCTACACTCTCAGGGGTGTTACTGTGGGCCTGAAGTGCTGTCGTACTCAATACATCCTGTTTATCATCCTCTCTATGACCGATAAACAAACTTAAGGGGTATTTACCACCAACTGCACGTCTGGAGTGTGTGTTTCAGTGTTACCATCTCAAAGTCAGTAACTGATCTGGACAAACAACCAGTGTTTAGATTTTTGTTAATAGTGTGTAATGCTAATGCCACAGCTGTTGAACTGTTATTGTTTTTTTCACTTTTGTTGACTGTGTTTACATTTCTTCCACATGTACAGAGTTCCATCAGATATACCACACATGGATGACAGCATGTAAGTGTAACTTTAAAATTGTTGTGCTGCCTTGAAAACACTATTGTTGACATTTCAACAACCTTTAAGCTTTTACTATATTTGTGAGGTAACTATAGCACAACATTAAAGACTGTTACATATTTTATCATATTAGTCTTTCTGTATTGTTAATGTGTGACAAATAAAATTATCATCTTTGTGCCAATACACAGAGCTGGAGATGTTCTTTTTAAAATGAGATATAAACACAAAGGAAACATTCTCAGATATAAGTTTAATAACTGGGCAACCTCTTCAGGAAGTAAAAAAACTACTTCTATTGATGCAGCTATTGGTGGATTAAATTTCCTTCTTGAGTTTGATTAATAGCAAACACCTTTAGGTTAACCTAAGAGGTACTGATATACATGATGCTTGACTCATGGTTTTTTTTTGTCATTCTAAACTAAAACACGTTTAAATGCCAGTTAGTAAGTGAATAGCTGGATTAAAACAACCTTTATTTTATGCATGTGGAGGTAACAACATAAATGCTGATGATTTAACAACCGCATCAAACCTAGCTATTCATTTACAAATATTTTTTAACTATCACATACATAGCAATCTTGCAATGTATCGCTAAACAACATTAGTTACTTTATTTTTGTTGTCGTCTTTTCTGTTCATTGTTAATACTGTGCTGTGACAGAGCTATTGTGTTTTAGACCATCAAGCATTTTGACATCAGACAAAGAAAATCTGAGTAAATACAAATTGCTCTTTCCAAATGTAACTTACTAAGGGAAAAAGAAGCATCTCACCCAGCCTGGCCCTATGTGGAAAAAGTAATCACCCATCTTGGTAAATCATGAATTACCCATTATTAACCGCATCTTTTTGTTTCGGTTTCACTAGTAACATCCAGGCCTGATTATTGCTAGATCCGTAGAATCATAAAATCACTTAAGTACGGCCTGTCTGACAACAAGAAGTAAGCTAAGGAGAAAAAGTGGAATTTTTTTATAAGGCTTGAGGATTCCAAGTGAACCTTGCCAGGAGTGACACACCCACTAAAATAACACAAAGAGCACAAAGAAACACAGAGCAAGACTTTTAAAACACTGCTGACCTCCCGTAGTTAAGGTAGGTCACGAAAAAAACTAATTTCTGCGGAGTGGATGGAATTTCCTCCACATCAGTGTTACAGACTTATTGGCAGTTATCACAAACACTTGATCGCAATAATTTATTTTGTTGGGCCAGGTTGGTGTGGATAGCTTTGTTAACCTAACAAATAAAAATAATTTCAGAATCACATTTTATATTTAATCAGTTTATTTTTTTCTGATATTAAACCTTGTTTGATCTGAAACATTTAAGTGAGACAGATCCCCAAAACAAAAATCTGTATGGGGTAGACACCTTTTTTACATCACTGTATGGTGGAACCTGATAGACCCTCTGAACGTTAGGTGTAGATGTAATGTGTTAAATTAGGTCTTCCAGATTTTAAATCTGCAAAAATCATGTAAAGTGGCAAAATGTCTGGCTTCTTTCAGGGATCAATTCCCGGAGGCGCTGGCGTCATTACACATTCCTGATAATGAAGAGTCCAGGGACACTCCTGTTGTCTTTGAACACAAGTAAACTTTTTTTCTTTTCTGTAAACCCCTTAATGGCATCTAGTGACATGTTGTTCAATTTTAAAAGCTATATTAGACCATGCAAAATAGTAAGCAGGTGTCTTTTTTTCTGTCTTCTAGTACCCAAGACGACAACATGGATTATAACTTTTTTGCCTTGAATTGTTAGAAAAATCTCCTGGTTCCTGAATTTGGAGATTAAGGCAGATATAAAGTCAAGACTGAAGACAAACTCATCTTATGTGACTCAAGTGATTGTGCTATTTTGTTCATCAGGATCTACAGTTTGATCTGATTGTAAATAGAAACTTTTAAAAGGCTAATTCTATATCTCTGGTAAAGAGTGGTGAAATGTTTTCATAGCCACCAAAGCTACAGTCTGTGATGGGTGTAGCCATATTCCAATTCAGAGGATTAACTAATTTCAACATCGAAGCAGCACTAGTCTAAAGTGTCCAACTGCAGGATTTTTTGGGATAATCCGTTTTCACGAATTGCTTATACCATCTAGCAATACAGCACCTTTGTGTCAAGGGTTAGTTTTCCTACAGTAAATGTGAAGGTGTGTATCATTTTAAGCTTTTTTGTCCAAAAAATAGAAATTTGAATGACACGCATTTTCACAAATGTTATTCTAGAAAACCAATTTAAAAGTGAAACGATTTAACACCGTGTGAAAATTGTGGCCGGCTAATTGTAGATGCATATGCTAACCTTATTTTTAATAGCAGCTGAGCTTTCTACTGGGCCCTAAAAACGGCTGTTTCAGAGCTTTTAAATAGCTTGTACAGCATTTGATCATTTTCCATTCAAGATCTAAAATTGCTGGCTAACTATTAGACGCTAGTGCTGCTAAAGCTAGCATCATTTTGTGAGCTAAATATCAGCACAAAGTTAAAACGGTATTCCACATTTGTATTGACTGCATTGGACCATCCATGGTTAAAAATCTGAGATATTTAAACTGATTGAACTCTGTGTTAATATCACAATTGGCTAACCATAGGTCGCTAATGCAGCTAAAGTTAGCATGTCAAACAAAAGGGCTATTTCACTTCTTTTAAGTCTGTACTGCATTTGATCATTGTCATTCAAAATTTTAAATACTTAAATGAATATATAAATAATGATTGTTCTACACTTGACAAAGATTATTTTAAAACAGTTTTAGTTAATAACACTTTTATTCTAATGGTGAAAACCACCTCAGAATGTGTAAAGTATAAAAACCCCTATGTATTGGCTTTTCAAAGCTGGCCTGAATTATTCTGCACTACTTCCATATACTTTTAAAATACATATTATTTGTGAACAATATGAAGATTGTTAGATATCCCCTATAATATTCTAAAATCTCTCATCTCAGTCTTGTGAAGGCACTGAATATATCATCACATCCAATCTTAAAGAAACACCTCAAGATAAGAATATAATATGCTTTTGGCAACCATATTAATGTCTACTTTAATGTTATCCAAGCCTGTTTCAAAAAACAATGGCTGCAGTTTACCACAAAGCGGAGGCATTGGGGAGCCTTTGGTCATTCATAGGTGGTCAAGACCGGGTTGTGGTAATACTACTATCAAGTCTGACGGCATTAATGGCGCAATATTCTCACCTCGCCATGCTGCCATGGTGCATTCAAAGGACACGACGTGGCAGCAGTATCACCCTGATATGCTGCCACAGCGTGTCTTTTGAAGCAGGCTCCAATGTAATATGTAGGTAACATACATTCCCTAATCAGCCCCCCAAGCTTTGTTGTTAACTTATGGACTCCCACTGACAGGTGAGAGGGTATCAAATATGCCCTAAATGTAAATTTAAAAAATGTATGAATGTTGAATGATAAAATCTTCATGGATGCTTTTTACTGGTGCTGTTGCTTTAGTTATTTAATTTAAATTCAAGATTAATGTGAGGCCAACTGTGGTGGTATTTATCTCTGTCACTGATCTGAGGGACACAACATGATTAGTTCATTTTGAGTACTTTAAATCAGAAACCCATCAGAATTATAGTGCATTTCTTGATATTTGTTGTTTATGCTTCATGGTGCATTTCCTTGAAAAACATATGTCTCTATAACACAATTTGTTGATTTGTTACCTTATATTTCTTTTGCTTGCTTAGCTTGTATTGTAAAAGTGAAATAACTAAATTACTGTACAGCAGCAGGTTCAGTAAGCTGTTTTCTACCAGAACCTTTTGGATGTTATGGTATTTTAGTCTTGCTATTTGCATTGGATGTTGGGGCTGATTTCATTGACATTGTATTTTCTCAGTTGTATAATCTATCCTTACTACCTAAACACTTCAGTTACAGCATGTTGAATATTTAACTCAATATGCATCATGATGAATAGTCAGCTGGGGATCAGATCGAGTTAGTGTTCTTTGTTAAAGCTGGGTTCAGTCACACAGTAAACAATACTCTTTCGCCACTGCTGACTGTAGTACTATACCATGGTGATGGACACTCATAAAAGATGGCAGATGCAGTAAAGGTGGTGGGCAAGACTTTAGTTATATCTGTGAGTCAAAAACTTGTTTTTTTCATGCTATATTTGTATATCAAGCTCTAGTTGACAGTATTTTCAAAAAGTTTTAGTAAACACTGTTATAGTATGTACCAGTAATACATATATACATTTATCTCATATTAATGCCTTAATGTACATTTTGGACAGACCATCAGCTCATCACAAAGACACAAAAACTACACCCACACAAGCATTAGCATGTTAGGCTAATGACAGTGATAACCACCACATGCTATACAGATTCTGAAGTCTGTTGTTTTGTAAATTGATTTCTGCGAATTGAACTTTTTTGTATTATAAGTGATGCGCTTTTAAATATTTTATTTGGCATATAAGATATAATGAAATGTAGAAAAAATACCAACTACAGTTAAAGGGATAGTGCACAATTTTTAAATGTTCTGTTGAGAAAATATATTATTATCTTACCCACGGTAGATCATAACTAGTAGTAGTCTATTAATATCTTTGTTTTGTAAAAATACAGATTTATTTTCTGCTAGACTGAAGTTAACTGCTTCGCCCAGATGTCTACAGTCTCAAAACAATTCATGTTTTGAAAATGCAAGCTGTTCAAGTCAGTTTTATTTTATAAAAATGTTTGCATTAAATAATTATTTACAAAGAAGTCGATTGTTATTTAAACAGAAGATCAAGTAGGCCCCAATCCAATACTCTACGTCAAAAACCGATGCCATCACTTTAGCCTCTTAGCCAATTCTTACTATTGGAGTTTATTTTGTACCTAACATTTTGGATACAAAATTAGCCATCTTCCACATTTCATTCTTGCTACAGGTTCTAACCATGCGATAATTTGCACCCACCTTGGTTACTTTTTTACAAATGATGATTCAAAGTAATTTTCCATAAGCTCAGTTTATTATGATAAAATGTGAGTATGTGGTTCTGATAATGTATGTCAGCAGGAGGTCACTCATAGTTAATTTGGTTTGATAATTGGTCATATTCTCTCATATTACATGAGCTGACCCAAACGAAGCTCAAATACCAAAATCGGTCAAAATAGTGGTATAGGTTATGAAATCTTTAGAACATAATATACAATAGATTTTATTTGTCTTAATTTAAATTGCTTTCACTGCAAACTTTGGATTGCTATACCTATAAATCACTTGTATTTCTTTCATCTATTACAGATTGTTACTTGAGCTGGAAATGCATTACACATTCTGTATTTGTATCCAGCCATTTAATGCAAAAGTGATATCAGTTTAAATGTTTTTATAGCAACATTTGTGAGAGCGGATATGGTACCATTGAGACTGGAATAATTTTAACATGACATAAACCCCATTTTTAGATTCCGGTTAGATTGTCAGATAGCTTCAGCCTCCTGGAAAAACAAATCTCTGTTTCCTAAGATAAGAATGTTTAACTACTCATAACTACTTAGCAAAACCTTACTTTAAAGAAATCTGAACTTTCTCTTTTAAAATAAATAAGTTAAAAGATGTATTATTTTTTATAGTTCCTGTGTTTTTAATTAGTGCATTTTTATTTTTATTGAAAATCCTATGCAAAGCAATTGTCTGCATAAGATGAATAAGTTCAGTTTTTAATTTTGCTTCCACTTTAAGCCATCCCTTTTACTTGTTTTTATTTGTTCCTTGTCACAAGCATAAGGTGTTAGGGATAGTGCATGTTGTACACGTCACGTAGGTTTTAGTAGAAATCCCTGATTATTTGTGATGACATGCACATAACATTTCAATTTTTCTAAAATTAAAACTGCCAAAAATAATTGAGTGGATTTATTTACAAATATATTCATCCTCACATCTATTAGTTTCAGTTTTTCAAAACACTGCAGTTTCTTTACAAGTAGCAGCAGCAAATAGATGAGTCACAAAAATAACCTTTCGGGTTTGTTTATGTAAATGGTCTGGAGCCAAAAATGTAAAATGTGCTCAGTGTCCTATATGTCTAAGATTTACCTGTGCAGGATATGTAAATGTTCTTTCCTGTAGTTGATTTTATGCACCCCAAATAAATTGAAAAGAACACAAACAAAAAAGAAATTGCAAACTGTTTTTTTTGTTGTTGTTGTTTTTTGGACATTAAAATTAATTGTGTCCAAACTATGCCTGTTACCACTGAGGATGACCAATTGAACGTTGGTACATTGCAGGATTTGTATCACCTATGATGACATGGATAGCGAGCATCTTATACTTTCTATCAATCCAGTTTTCATCCCTTTTCAACACTTTAAAAAAGAAAGAAAATCTTACACTGTACATCATAACGTTTCCATTAGAAAACAGTTCTAATTTTAAAATGTGAAAATTTCAATTCTACTCAACCACAGCCATGGAAATCACACTGGGAGTAAAAAACAAAGACAGGGTGTTATGTAAAGGAAGCAGAAAGAGAATCAGCTTACAAAGTTTGGTTCAAGAAATTATCTGATGAAATTAGCTAAATGTTAATTTCTCTCTGAACCACGTCACAAAGGGTGGAGGAAGAATGCACGAAGAGGGGCAAACTCAACTTCAAACCTCGTTCTTTCACCTGAAGACTGTATGAAAATAAAGATGCACATTTTGCACCCTGTACAAACACCCTGAAGATTTAAACCTCTTTGCAAAGAGCTATTCTGTTAAATTTCAAATTGGGGCTCCCTTCAACCGCCATTTGCAGACTCCAGCAGCAAGCTGTACCACCTCAGGGATTTTGCCTTTATTAACTCAAAGTTTAAGTTTTGAGATGCATAATTTATGCAAAACAACTCAATGCTAATAAAACAAAAAAAACCTGTTCTTCATGACAGTGAGCCCAGTTTGTTCTCCCTGTTTTTCATTGGGAGGCATAAAGAAACAAAATCTAACTCAAACACACCTGTACATGGATCTTTGGTAAGCGCTGTTCTAAAACTCGGTACAAAATTTGTCAGATAGTCAAAGAAAGTATAAACCAACACATACTATATATGATCCAAATGTGGATGTTGCAAGCAAATAATTTACTTATAAAGTAATGTACTACAGATCTGGGTGCAGTAATACAATTTTAAATAGGCATTTTTTTTAAACTGTCTAAAAGGAGAAAAAAAAACATTTTATTTGTGGATGTTTATTTTAAAATAAATATTAGAGAATGGGGGCTTTACTACATGAGACACAAATTCTCAAGTTTTCAAAAGGGGCTTTAAGCCATGATTGAAATCCAGATTTATCCGTTTACTATAAACATATGATTACCCTAAAGATACAACTTCTTGGACTTTTGTGGTGAATTTTACTTTTCCATTGAGGGCAAGAAAATTGTGACACATCTCTTAAGTTAATTTGGCATTATAACTTACAATACAAACAATTTTGGCAATGAAAATTTGGAGAAATAAAATCATGTATAACAAGCATACACATGCACACACAGACATGCAGGCACACTCAATTTGTCTTTCTCACCATCACTCTGTCACACATGCGTGTATATACACACACACACACACAGCTAAAAGAAAGAAATTAAGGCAAAAACGGTACCAATACAAAGTTCATGAAACAAAACAAAGAGCGAGATCATGCTGGATCAAACTGAAAACGCAGGCAGAGGTCCATTGCTCTATTGTAGCTTCACTCCTAGCAAAAAAAAAAAAAAGGCAGGGGAAAGAAACGGAAGGGAAGTAAAGGTGGAAATAGCACCCCCTATCCCTGGCAGTTATAGCCACCTGGTCAGCAAGGAGTAACTGATTTCCACGGGATGCTTCCTTTAGTGGCAAGTCCTCCTCCAACCCTCCACCTTTGGAAAGAGGAAAAGGAAAGATGGGTGGAGGTAAGATCAGGTTAGTTAATCAGGGCTGTGAGTGCCCTCTCAATAGGCCCAGTAGGGAGCAGAACAAGGATGACAGAAGGAGGCTTTGGATCACTCTTTGCAAGTGCTGAGGAAGAGGGGGGAGGAATGTGTGCAAAAACTGTGAGGGCTGTGGATGGACCAGGAACCAAGGGTGCAGACTGTGACATGACAGGTGGAAGGTGTGTATGGGGGAGTTGGGGGTCAGAAAGCAGATCTCCAGATTTATAGGGCCTGCGTCTTAAGCTCAATAGACTCTCCCCTGGTCTCCTGCTGGGCCTCGGCCTCTTGGGGCCGGGTGCCCTTCAGTGTGGCGAGCCTCTCGGAGAGACCACGCATACGTGGGAACAGCAGGAAGTCGTAAAGCAGAGCACCTATGGCACCGCCGATCATGGGTCCTACCCAGTACACCTGAAAAAGATGAAAATCAGCATAATTAAATATAGAAATACCACAAAAATTTGGCTTGTACATCTTTGCAGAGCAAATAGATTTAAACATCTTACCCAGTGGTTAACAAAGTTCCTGACAAGGACAGCAGGGGCGAAGGACCTTGCTGGATTCATTCCTGCTCCTGTGTAGTACATCTAAGCGAAACAGAATAAAATGGTTAATCTTTAGGAATGCTTATTTGGCTCTTTAACATATAGTGGTCACTACAGTGGACAGTTATTGTAAGACCGTTTTCTTACATATCAATAGGTTCTGGTTGTATACTTGCATACAAGTTACTGCATTGAGCTTGTTTGTTTCACACTGTACAATGCCACTTACTGACCAACACATGTAAGTGCTCAAAAAACATGTCTGGACAAATTAACCAACAATACCAACAACCCGGAGATTTTTATAGCTAGTCCTACTTTGACCCTTTATTGTCGAAATTTCTTTCAAATCATTTATCTAAAAAATACATTTGTGTTTTTCCATAAATCAGGTGTTAAATTAAGTTTAAAAAATATTTTTTAATACAACAAACATAAACGTAGTTATTTAGTATGCTAATTAGAAAAATTAGACATAAGTGGATATAGTCCTGACTGCTAGTTGGCAGGTTGCTTGCAATGTGTTCCTTTGCATGTCTGGAATACACAGGTATTAGTGGGATATGCCACATCCGCTTCATTAAGCATGGCAGTGGTTTCAGGCAAATTTAGAATTATAGTCTACAAAAGAACATCAAACCCTTTTGAGCAAAAAACAAATGTTGGTGACATCAATTAACAACTAAGAACTAATATAAATGTTACAGTTTTGGTGTATGTATTTTATGTCGGAGGGAAAACGCTATTAATTAGCTGTCCTTCAAAGTTGACATAATGCATCACCTGGTATATTCTCCCTGAAATGTTTACCATGATTTTGACTATATTATTCAAGAAAATTCATTACCAGCAGTAATCCTTTTTGGTTTTTAGACTATTACAGTTTCGGTTAATGCAATAATATATTTTTGCAGATCAGCAGTACAGTACAAGACAAAAACACTTATGAGGAAGAGAGTTGAGCTGATATCTGCAGGTGAGATGAAGACAGTGCTAGTGAAAGTGATGATGAATATCTCCCAGTGAAGGAAGCGCCGCTGTCCTGCATGTTTTAGATGTGGCTCTGCTTTAACCCTCCTAAATTAAATTGCAAGTTTAGATTTGAGTTATTTTCATTCAACCACATCATTAAAAAAAAATTATTGGATGACCATTTATTTTATTTTAGTAAATGGCCCTGCATTTGCATAGTGCTTTTTCAGTCAGAGGACAAAGCGTTTTACACTACATTCAGTCATTCACCCATTCACACTCACATTCACACGCTGATGAATTATGACTAATTCTTTGAGAAGCCTCCTTGCCATCCCCCTAATTTTTAAGCTAAGATTCAAGTCGAGACTCTGGCTGGGCCACTCCAAAATATTAAAGTTACTTTCAGTCAGAAGAAACATGTTGGTAATAGTAAATGATGACTGTAATCCTAATTCTAACAGCAGTATGAATTATATTGGCTTTAATGTATTTCTGTTTGTAATTTCTATTTGATTATTGTGAGCTGGAGCAGGAGCACATTTAATGCACAGCAGGACACTTGCCTTCAAAGACAGAAATTGTCCACCTCAGTAGGACCTATTGACTGTTTTGCTGAGGATCCTGAAGTAGCTAAAGATGCTGAGGAAGTTGAGGGGTTTCGATGTGACAGTGCTCCAGAACAAAAGAAAGCAAGTATGGTCAGAAAGCTGAAAGCTAAAAAATAACCTGTTTTAGTATATGGTGCTTGGTTTTTGAGCTCCTAACTTGTAATAGTAAACCCATGGTGCCCACATGAGAATAACTTGCTGTTTTAAATGCCTGTACAACCTGTAGAATGGGTATGCTAATAAGATCCTAATTCATACATGTAAAGGCTAGTTTGTTTCTTTGATTAACCTAAAAAGAAGTTTAAAATTTCTAAGTCTTGGGCTAACTTCTTACCCCAAGAAGATGTCCTATGAGCACTGAGAAGCCAATGGCCAGAGCAGCAGACCCCAGGCGTCCATTGCGTCTCTCATCTGTCACAGCAAAGACGCAGACGACAAGCTGGAGGGTGAGGAAGATCTCAATTGTGGTTGCCATGCCAAGGCTGATGCCTGGCTGCAGCTGTAATAGACAGATTAGGAAAGATGACAAGGAGTGGGCTCATAAAGAAAACACCTGAAGTAAAATTTTAACCATAATTTAAAGAGAAGGTGTGCTTTATTGAGAACATGTGCCCGGTTATTTTCAATCTGCAGATACTGTAGTTACATCTTTCTTCATTGTAATACAAAAGATGGTTAAAAAAGCAATAAAAGCCAGCATTCCCACTTGAGTATACTGGAGAATTTCCAGTCACCTTACCGTATTCAGTGCCAGGTTTCCCCTCATGTTGTTGGGTGTGACTCCGTACAGCACAGCAGCGCCAGCCAGTGCTCCAAGACACTGGGCTACGATGTAGAAGAAAGCCCGGAACAGGGACATCTGGGATCCGATTACATAAGCGAAGGTGACAGCTGGGTTGATGTGTCCTCCACTGATGTGACCAATGGACTGGATGAAGGTGGCAGCTGCCAGCCCAAAGCAAAAAGCAACATGAAGAACATTGTGGGGCCCTGTGGTCCAGCGGAGAGCTGCGCCCAGCCCAAAGAATACAAAGAACATGGTGCCATAGAACTCGGCGAAGACAGCCCGCCAGAAAGACATAGACCTAAACTCCCACATGATTGTAGAAAGTCAAAACGCAGCGTCTAGCCAGATAACTACAAACTAATCAACCAAATGGAAAAAAATGACCAAAAATACAATGCAAATAGCACTCAAACAGAAGCTGTCTCTCTAAAGCTAAAATCAACAACACATAAAGGCCTCAACATGTAACTGTGAGTAACCTGCAGGTCTTCCTTCTTAAATCTGATTTTTGTCATAGAGAGGTCCTGAGTGGAGCAGTAAACCAGTCTCTGTGCATCTATGTGCCAACCTTGCTGGTTGTTAGAAGAGGAACAGGGATAGACAAACGTTAAACATGTCCTGCAGACATTAAGCCTCTTTATCAGAGCGGGGGGACCTCAGAGGCCTTTTTATAACCCGCCAACACCATGGTAGACTCACTGAGCCAAGGGGAGGGGTCAGTGGAGAATATCACAAATCAAAACAATGTCACTTAACCCTTCTCTTGCTAGTTGGTCATTTGGACGTAAAGCTTGCAAGTTTCGAATATGGAGCCTGAGAGGAACTTTCTACTTCAGCGATACCTCTTGGGTTTAGTGTTAAAATGAGATATTTTTTTAAATCACAATTGGTGATAAAAGTCATGTTTGACAATAAAAGTCTCTTGAACAGAACAAGAGTGCTTCTTTGCGAAACAGAAAACTTTTTATTGGGGATTTTTTTAGGATTGAAACGTCCAACAGCCTGGTGGAAACAATATTGGTAGTAAAGCACTTTTCTCATGAAAAAATGTCTTTCTTTTCAGGCATGCATCACAAATTGATGGGTTTAAAATTCAACTGGATGAAATCACTTAAGATTCGAGACTCAACTCAGATTTCAATGTCAATGAGTTGTGACTTCCCCTGGACTTGAGCCTTTTAGCTTGAACATACAAGATATCTTACACTTTATGCATTTCATGAATCCTTTTACAATAACATTTCTAGATTTAATATTGTTAATTTACAATGGTTTAAGCACATTTCGAATTTGGAGTAATTACAAGGTGGGAAAAAATAAAGAAATTTAAGTACAAAAAACATCTTTGTCCAAAATTTAGACAAAGAAGTCAAAACACCTCCAAATTTCTTTGGGGTTTTTAACTTACACAAAGAACAGAGGATTTAGTGACTATAGTTAATGTTACCTTAATGATCACTTTTTTTTTATTTTTAGTCGCTAATTAAAAATGTTTTCATAGATAGTCTCACATTTCCCTCCAGTACCATGTGTTGCACTGTAAAGTTAAAGCTGGTGAGCTGACCAGATCCTTCTGCAGCAAGCATCACCAAACCATAACACTTCCACCTCCTTGCTTCACTAGTGATTAAAGAGTGTGTGAGAATGTTGAAATATAAAACTAGGCATGATTAAACCACCATGTAGAACAAGAACTTCTTTCTGGACTTATTTTTTCTTACAGGTAAGAACCCTTATGGTGATGGCATATATGAAAACAAATGACTGATCTTCCATGTTTTTTTGGCCTTGTTTTTAATGCAGAGCTCAGATGAACTCTAATCAATGCTCTGATCCATAAGGCTCCAGTAATTTCCCAACCTTGTGCTTTGAATAAAAAAAAAAACAGTTCTGTGACAGAACTGATTAGACAGAGTTTTGCATTGTGTGGAGTGGATTGGTTTGGAGGCTCAGGTCGGATAAAGCGGTGGAAAATCCACGGCCACAGAGGAAGAGGGGAGAGCAGGCCTGGTATTGAGCTTTTGCACTGGAGCGTCATGCTGACGAGGGCAGCTACAGGGATGGCCACAGCTCTCTAAAAGGTTTATGCTGAGCTTACTGCTTTTTTGTCCCTTTCATGCATGGAAACAAAACGCTAGCAGTAACAGTTTCTGCTGGTTTCTATGGTCTGTTTTTCTTGCAGTCACATTTGAATCTGCAAGTTCCCTTTCCTCCACCCAAGAGTGGCAAAGTTATTGGTTGTATTTTGACCTTTCATCTGTTTATGTTTCAGATTTTTATCAGTGGGGTCACACATTTATACTAATTCAACTGGTAGATGTGACTGAACACCAAAAAGAATTTAGTAATTTTGACTTTGACAGCTGTATTAATTTTTTGAAAAAATAAAAGGGCAGTAAAATGAAATAAAGCATTGATACTTTATAACGGATGAGCTTTGTCCTCCCCCTCCCCATGGCTCCCTAAGCCATCTTTTGTACATTTAAGCCCCCAGTTTTGTTTGGAGGGTGTTGAAAAGATGCTAGCATTGTGTTTTTCTGTTCTCTTGGTCCAGACTGCTGACACACACATAACCTGCAGCCCCTAAACATCTCACACTGGGGCAGACAAACTGTATAAAAACTGGTCAGTAAAGACCTGCTGGAGAAAGAAGAAAATTAGACTACAGGATTTAATTACATTGCATTTGAGAATGTCCCTGCAATCATATTTGAGGTTTTTGAAAAACATGTGGGTAAAGTTCTGCATTGGGCTTGATAGTAGATTTGATTAGCATCAAACAGTGTGAAAAAAATTGCTACTTGTGTTTCCCTGATGATGAGTGAAGTCTGAAACGAAAGGGCACAGTGTGAAAAGAGAAACCAAAACTGAACTACAAAAATGCACAAGTCAAATGCACAGAAAAGAGGAATAAAGGCAGGTATTTCCCTTTTTTAGTCTGTGTGAAAGTAAAGATGGTAAGTCCCAGTAAAATGATACAGAATAGGAAAGAGGTCCTTATAACACAGCACAGTGGTGACATGGAAGCCATTCATGTTCTAATATGAACCTCATCACCAGCATGTTAAATTTTAAGTTTTTTCTAATTTATTTGAACTGTTAAAGGGATATTCCACCCCTAAGTAAAATTTTGTCTCAGTTTGTCTATCTTGCCAGAGTGAGATACGTGAGGAAAAAAGCATTTTTGTGACCAGCCCAGTCATTCTCCTGATCTGGCAGCACCCTGTTTGCTTTAGCTTAGCATAAACCACTGGTTCCCAAACTATTTCTGGTGTGAGCCTGCTGTGATGTCACTTTATCTGACAGGTGGAGGTGTGTTTGTGCTCTGCATCACTGAATTTGGCTCACTTAACATTTTTGATCAGAAGAATGCTACTATATGAAAGTTTCATTGGGAAATTGTTAGTGTAAAATTTGTGGCCAAGATCAATGCCCTCTTACTTCAAAAAGATGTTGATCTCATCTGGAGTTTATAGACTCTACAGCAGCTTCCCACATGAAAGTCATCGAGACTCGCTGTAAAACAGAACGGCTGTCTTGTCGGAGTAGCCTACCGCAAAAATCAGGGCTTTGAAAAGTTGTGTTTTGATGTAGTCGACTGTGCCGAAAACATCGATCATTACATCATTCAGGTCGGGATTCGTCTGTTTAGACACCAATGCTGGCGGTGTATAATGCAGTGCATGCACTGCAATATTGGGGGAGACGCTCTTAATGAACGCCTACAGCCCTCCTAGTTTCCCAGCCATAAGGTGCGTTTCCACTATTGGAACTTCAGGGTAATTTGACCGGACCTTCCCGATGTGCGCGTTTTCTGCACTCCATCGGGCCGGGATGACAGAGCCGTTTTGGGCCATTTCAGGAGCAAATGGAAATGGCCTGGGAGAGTTGCTCAGTGTGAGCTGTGGTTAAGTCGCACAGATTGGTTATAATTCACAGGGAAGTGAGCAGACATCAGCAAACAACTGGCTTTGTAAATATAAGAAGAGTTACTGGCAAGCAGTTTTATAACAACAAACAAACATAATGCAGACCCATCCCCACTTCTTCCACTGTCAGTCTCTGTTATTTCTGGGTGCCTTTTTGCGCTGATCAGTGACCCTGCTCACTGCATAGATTTGTGATATGCAGATGTCTTTAGCTGATTCCTTAAACAGCTTATTGTGTATGGAGATGAGATCCTGTCAGAAAAAGATCTGGTTAAATTACCCTAAATGTCCAATAGTGGAAATGCGCCTATTGTCGTTGCCCCATCTGTGCAGATCTCTACAAAGTCCCAATATATCCATTGACATCTCATAAATGCACATATTGGACAGAGGAATATAGGGTGACCAACCATCCTGTTTTACCCGGACATCTCCACTTTTCACATGCTGTCCAGGGCGTCCGGTATGATTTCATAGATTGATGAAAATGTCCGGGCTGTCATCGTTTTTAAGGGGACTAATAAGCACACTTAAATTGACTGGTGAGATATCGTCCTCACCGAGCTGCTCCTTCTTGGATGGTTCGGAGCTGTTTCATAGACGTAACAGACAGCAGACTGTGATGCGCTGCACCACTTTGCCCTTCATCATGCTGCGCGCACAGCGCAACTGTTTACAAGATATGAAAGTGCAAATGTAGCTTTACAGACAAACAGAGCTGGCATATGTGTTTCTGTGTGTGACAAAAGTGGCAAAGATCCAGTAGGTAAACATGGAAACAAAATCTATAATAATAATAATTCATCTAGCCATAAACTGACTGAAGATGAAGATAAAATCGAAAAAAAAATGGAGCAGACATTGTTGTGTTTTTGAGACTGCTGCTTTTTACTTTTATTATTACATTGAAAAGAAAATACCTGTTTTCTCAGAATGTTATTTCAGATTTTTGTTTAATTTTTGTCCAGTATGACTTAAAAGCGAACTATTATTGTTTCTGGTACATTTTCTAATTCGGAAGAGTAATTCTTTCTATAATTAATTAATTTCTAGAGAGTTTAAAGTCATTTTCCAACTTGTGAAAGCATATCTGAAGTTTGTTATTTACCTGTTCATTCTAACCACATGGAGAATGCATGTGTTAAATATGTTAAAATCTAAAGTCTGGTCACATTCATGAGAGGGTTTCAGAACTGTGACAAGTGTCCTCTTTTTTGGCAATCAAAATATTGTCACCCTATCAGGTCTGAAAGTATCACCTTGACTCCTTCAAGCGTTCTTCTGGGTGTTGTGGACAAATAGCTCAATCTTTGTCTCCTCTGATTATTCAACTTTTGTCCAGAAGGCATTTGGCTTGTTTATGTGGGCAGTTGTATTTCAGTCATCTGTGACTGAAAAGTAAACTTTCTTTCATTTCGTTTGTGGTGCTGGTTTCTTTATCTTTCTGTTTATGCTCATCTTTGAGCCCTTGTAGTTCCTGGGCTAATTACCAACACATTTATCATTTCCTTTTCTTCTGGGGAGAGCTTTGGTCAGATTAGTGAATCTTGAAATAATTGGGATTCCCAACACGAAAATGATCCAAAACAATTAATAAAACAGGCTAAGCTCCTGGAATGGCTTAAATCAACTCAGCTGGAAAGTATGGTAGGCTTAAAATCCTGTTCTCTCATTTCTACATGATTCTAATTTGTTTTTCGGCGAAACCAACAAATGTATTCTGATTATTCCAGAGTGATCAAATGTTCACAAACCATTAGCTTTTTAATGGCAACTAAAAGCTTGTGGTCAAGGCTCAGCTTGCCAATGGAGATTTAGCCAAATAGAGTGGAAATCCTGTATGGATACTCTTGGCCCAGTGAGTAAAATACAACTAAAACAAAATAAAAAATTTATGTCATAGACTGCATCATTATTATAATTGGATGTCACTGAAGCTAATATGTGCGATGGCGAGTGATCCATAACATTTGGCAACTTAGAGCATCTTGGCTTTGGATGGATTTAAAAAAAACATTACCATAGCAGAGAAAATAATGAGAACAAGCAAAACAGTTACAGTAAACAATTTGTTTTGCATTGTTAAAGTTTATTAAAAAGGTTTTCTCAAAGTCCCACTGTCTACAATAAACATGTTTGATACTTAGAAGCACTCAAAGCATATTTGTTGTTAATGTGATATTATGACCAATGTTTAACTTTTAGTGAACTGCATACAATTTATCTTAAGACTTATGGAAAAAAAACATTTAATATCTTTTTTATTTGCAACAATGAAGGATCTCCAATGAATGGCATAAAGAAAACAATGCCTTTCCAAAATAGGAACACAAGATTTATAAACTCCACAACCATATTCAAAACAAATCTGTAGTTGTACAACCATGTTTATTTTAAATGATGGAAAACAAAAAAATTAAAATGAAATTACTGTTAAATATTTGCAGATGTTTGAAGACACTGAAAAAACCCATTTATAGCAGAACTCTTGCCTCTTAAATTAAACATAAGTGCAATTTACAATACAAACATTAAAGAGGGGAAGTCTGTCATTTAAAAAAAATCTACGTCTTGGAAAATAGGCATTTTCAGTTTTTCTTTTTGTGTCATTGAAATCACAATGTGTCTTACATTAACCAACATCAGGGAAAAAACAAAAACAAAACAGAAAAAGATGAGAGAAACAGGGTGTAAGACATCAGCATATCCCAACACAGTCATTTAAGCCAGGGAACAACAACATTTTCATTTGAACAGAATTGTCCATGCAGAACAAAACAGCGAAGCACAGCACTGTATGTTGTTATGGAAGTCTGTGCATGTCTGTATCCAACAGTCGCTCCCTGCAGGGATTTCACTTTGGAAACTGGGTAGAGAGGTTCTTCTTTAATGTGGCTGCCAACTCATTGCCTAGTTTCATTCTTTGGACTCAGAACTTGATTTGATCACTAGTGAGGTGGCAACCATGTTTACCTACTCAAGGTCTGGCATCTCTGCAAGAGACAAAAATTCCAATGCATGATGCAGGCAACACTGATGACAATGACACAAATACAAGAACATCTTAAGAGGTTAGATTATTAAAATATATAGTTTCAATTATTCAAATTCAAAAAGTTTAACTTGTGTAGATGAATTACATATATAAACTCAGCAAAAAAAGAAACGTCCCTTTTTCAGGACTGTGTATTTCAACAATGATGTTGTAAAAATCCAAATAACTTTACAGATCTTCATTGTAAAGGGTTTAAACAATGTTTTCCATGCATGTTCAATTAACCATAATCAATTAATTAACATGCACCTGTGAAATGGTCGTTAAGACCTTAACAGCTTACAGAAAGTAGGCATTTAAGGTCACAGTTCTAAAAACGCAGGACACTAAAGAGACTTGTCTACCGACTGTGAAAAACACCCAAAGAAAGATGCCCAGGGTCCCTGCTCATCTGCGTGAATGTGCATTAGGCATGCTGCAGGGAGGCATGAGGACTGCTGATGTGGCTAGGGCAATAAATTCCCATGTCCGCACTGTGAGACGCCTAAGACAGCGCTACAGGGAGACAGGAAGGACAGCCGATCATCCTTGCAGTGGAAGACCACGTGTAACACCTGCACAGGATCGGTACATCCGAATATCACACCTGCGTGACAGGTACAGGATGGCCACAACAACTGCTCGAGTCACACCAGGAACACACAATCCCTCCATCAGTGCTCAGACTATCCGCAATAGGCTGAGAGAGGCTGGACTGAGGGCTTGTAGGCCTGTTGTAAGGCAGGTCCTTACCAGACATCACCAGCAGCAACGCCGCCTATGGGCACAAACCCACCTTCGCTGGACCAGACAGGAGTGGCAAAAAGTGCTCTTCATTGATGAGTCACGGTTTTGTCTCACCAGGGGTGATGGACGGATTCGTGTTTATCGTCAAAGGAATGAGCGTTACACCGAGGCCTGTACCCTGGAGCGGGATCGATTTGGAGGTGGGGGGTCCGTCATGGTCTGGGGCGGTATATCACATCATCATCGGACTGAGCTTGTTGTCATTGCAGGCAATCTCAATGCCTTGCGGTACAGAGAAGACATCCTCCTCCCTCATGTGGTACCCTTTATGCATGCTCATCCAGACATGATCCTCCAGCAGGACAATGCCACCAGCCATACTGCTCGTTCTGTGCGTGAGTTTCTGCTTGACAGCAATGTCAGTGTTCTGCCATGGCCAGCGAAGAGCCCGGATCTCAATCCCATTGAGCACGTCTGGGACCTGTTGGATCGCAGGGTGAGGGCTAGGGCCATTCCCACCAGAAATGTCCAGGAGCTTGCAAGTGCCTTGGTGGAAGAGAGTGGTAACATCTCACAACAAGAACTGACAAATCTGGTCCAGTCCATGAGGAGGAGATGCACTGCAGTACTTCAAGCAGCTGGTGGCCACACCAGATACTGACTGGTACTTTTGATTTTGAGCCTCCCTTCATTCAAGGACACATTATTCTATTTCTGTTAGTCACATGTCTGTGAAACATTTTTAGTTTATGTCTTATGGTGTTGACTCTTTTAGTTCATACAAATATTTACACACATTAAGTTTACTGAAAGTAAAAAGAGTTGAAAGTCAGAGGCCGTTTCTTTTTTTGCTGAGTTTATTTCTACCATGTTTTTCTGTCAATTGTGATTTTGGCTCATAGCCAATAATTACCCCAAACTCTAGTACTCATAAATTACATAAAACCAATAAATAAGAAGGTTGTATCTGAATATAATAATGGAAGGTTGAGTGGAAGGAAAAACTGGTAGAAAAAGGTGCACAAGCACAATTGATAGCTGCAGCCTTAAGACAATGGTAAAGCCCATTTAAGAGTTTTGGGGGAGATTCACAAACTGTGGTCTGCAGCTGAAGTCAGTGCCTCCACACTGCCACAACTGTCACATCCCCCAGGTTAAGCCAATCCTGAATCAAAGAGGTCTGTTACTGATGCTTAGTGGTGCAAACTCCTGTTTTCAAATGGAAGCAAATGATGCCTTTTATTTTGAAACTAAGTTAACAAAAGTCTGGAGGAAGAGGACCCCGAGGTCCAGTGTGAAGTTTACAGAATCTGTGACAAGTTGATCGATGTCATCTGCTGGTGTTGTTCCACTGTGTTTTATCAGGTCTAAAGTCAGCATAGTCATCTCCCAGGAAAATTTAGAGCACTAAATTCTTCCTTCTGTCGACAAGCTTCATGTGGATGCTGATTTAATTTTTAACAGGACTTGGCACCTGCCCACACAGACAAAGGATACTAATGTCTGGTTTAAAGATCATGGTATCAGAGTGCTTGATGAGACAGAAAACTCTCTGGAGGGTTTAATGTAAACCGTACAGAGAATCTGTGGAGCATTGTCAAGAAGAAAATGAGAGTCACCAAAGCCAACATCATATAGAAAACCTGAAGGTCGCTTTTAAAAGCAGCCTGGGTTTCTTTAACACCTCAGAGCCACAAGCTTAGCTCCTTTTTGCCACAGAGTACTGGTGCCATAATGCCAAAGGAGCCCTGACCATGTACTGAGTGCATATACTGTACAGTACATGAACATACTTTTTATTATATACTATTTATACTAAATACTATATATATTATATAAAATGAATTTGTAATATATGTGAACTATTCGATATGTTTCTTTAAACATACAAAGGAATGACTTAAGTCATTTTGCTCTGTGTTCTCACACAATACAAACTACAGCGTGGCTTTTTTAAAGTCATACTTACTTTCATCATCACTGTCTGCAGAGTCATGCTGAAATACAGAACAAACAAAGTAAGGTTATGGGACTGTGGCTTTGCCTGGTAAACTTCACTAAAATCCTCCGAAAAAAAAAAAAGAGATCATACTTCTTCTTCTGCACCATCTAAATCGGGTAAATCGTCTCCACCCATGCTGTTCATCATCTGGAGAAAAAGAACAGGAGAAAAAAAAAAAAATCAACATGCCGTTGTCTCTAAACACATCTGGACTTCAAGCTCTGAGAATCTTTAACTCAATTACCTCTGAGAATTTGTCGAAACTCGACAAGTCCTCCTCAGAGTCATCTTCCCAGTCTTTCCAGTTATTGAAATCCACACTCAGCCAGTTGCACTAGGAGATGGAGCAGAGAATTTTAAAGAGAAACTATTCAAAATGTAAATTAGCTTATGCCTGCAGGTCTTTTATGATAAATATTATTTTTAAGTTGCATTTTGTATAATCAAACCCTATGACTGTCAGTGCACGGTTTATATACTGTAAAACTAAATTAAGATCTTTTAAAAGTAATTAAAAAACTAATCTTATACACAAAACAAATTTTATATCATAAGAACTAAATAAAAAACTGAATATAGAATATAAGCCTAGGAGAAATGTTTGATTAAAAGTGTATGTAATACAACATTTAAAAAGCAACAAAACTCCATGTCTAACTGTCAACACCAGACATTGCCCTTTAACTTGAAATCATTAGATTTCATGCACATTTGTACTGGTAAATGTCAAGCTCTAAACATGAGGACAGGACAATTTATTTCCTAATGATAATCCCTTTTCTACTTTTAAGTTGGTAAATGTAAAGTATTTATGCAGGCAGTGTGAAGCTGCAGACGACGTTATTTAAAAATCCTCTAAATTTAGAGCAGCAGGGAAGATTTTAGGACACAATGTTGACAAAAAATTAATACATCTAAGCAACTCAGTGTTCAAAAATAGGATTTCTGACACTACTGGATTTGTAAACTGCATAACATTTGCATTAGACGGCTATTCACATTGATGACAATCACTGATGCATCACACTACCCCAAAACCCAACTGTGTTATGTGAACCAATACATGTACCTGGTCGACAGAGAAAGCACTCTAATAGACAGCTTGCTTGACAACGAACAACTTTAAGGAAAAATAATAAGTCAAGTTCAAGCTACCTTTGCTTTGTCTTTGATAAGTCGTGGCCATGATTTTCCAGCCTCTGCTTTTCGTAAACAACACAGGACAGATCTGTCAGTGCGTCTGTGTTTGGATTCCTGTAAGTTACATAGATGGGCAATTTATTAACAGCTCTTCAGAAGTCAAACTTAACCTAAGACTAACTAGTTCTGCAGATGATAAACTTACTTTGGGATCAATTTCCCCAAAAAGCTCAACTTCATTGTGGCTTTTGATATTCTCTGTTCCACTGACACAGCTGTAAAATGAGAGAAATAGAGGTCACAATATAAGCCAGTAAACCTGATTTCCTTCATTTTGGTCCATACAGAGGACTGGATTTCACAAAATATATCACATTTTTTAACTGATGCAAAGATTTCCCATCTATCACACTATCAACACAACTTACCTAAACTCAAATTTTGACTTGTTGAATTTGACCTGTACTTCTTTACTGTCCTCCACGCAGAACTCCACAAAAACAGAGTCTCGCCTGTCATACCATTTTGCTGTGGCAGCATGCCTATTGACGAACAGGAAGCGGGAATTAAGGACACAGAAATGTTTCTGTTACATTAGATGGTTAAACAAGGTGGTTATTCTGATCTGAAGGGCCAAGAGTACAGAATGAACCCAGCATAGACTGTCACAAGCAGACCAGGACTGAATAAGCTGTCAGGAAACACATCACACTGCACAGCCACAGGGCTACGAATCACACGCATGCTCGGCGTGATCTTCCTTCACCAGAGGAAAGAGAGCAAATGAAGGGAGATTCTGTGGAGGAGGTGTGGGTGTAGACTCAGCTTCGTTTATACTCCACAGCAGCAGAGCAGGGCTGACGTCAGCCATGCTGGCTGAGCCAGTAGCAATGCTAGATTCAAATTGAAGTGCAGTGTAGAGTTATAACCTGAAGAGGGCACTACACTGACGGTTTTTTTGTAAGAAAATTTATATTTTTACTCAAATGTACTAAAATACCAAAAATAATAACCAGACATATAGGCAGCACTATTAGACACTCAATTATACAGATTATCAGCAAAAAAAATTTTTATTTGGGGGTGAGTTGCCCTTTAAATAGAGGAAACCTATCATGCAATCATATCTTTAGAACTTCAACTGGACAAGATCGGGTGACCGGAGTATTATACTGAAACTGTAACCACCGAAAATTACCAAGCAATCGTATTAAGAGGCAAAGTATTAGTGTTTTAACATACAACAACAACTTTGGGTAATCTATGTTTTTTGAATGAAAACTGATCAGAAAATATTTATATAGTGACAAATATTTGTTCTGAGTTTCACTGACTGGTTGTTAATGGAGACAGGTGTTTCTTTAACTCAAAGTGAAACATTCAAACCATGACAGCATGCCTCCTCGCTGCTAACTTTAACCTAGTCATATTAGTTGACTTTAGCCTGCCAGCTAACGTTAACAGAGCTGGTTTATGGGGGACAGACAACGTAAAGCTACCATTAAAAATGAAGGGCTAGTTGTAAAAGGTTAGGTTAAACCACAGGGGATTTAGCTATGTATGTTGAACGATCTGTACTGCTTTTTAGTCCTGTACCAATGAATGTGACTAGCTGATGCTAACTCGTGCCCTAGCGCAGTGAGCTAATGTTAGCTAGTTGATCCGCATTACAGCACTTCAGACTAAGCGCTTCATAGCAGCAAGCGACTGCCGACACACATCAAAATAAGACTTACATCTTTACAAGTTAGCAGGTGAACTTCTTCGTCACACCACGAGCTATTTGACAATGCTATATAGCAAAAAGCCGGGCAAATGTGATGACTGAAACCTAAACAGTTAACTCTGGGGTTTACAACCGAGACGTTGAAGTCCCTTAAAGTATCGCGGGGTTTCTCGAGAGGTCGTTACCCGCCTGCTTGGAGCATGGGCACGCGCTGTGAGATAATTCTAGAACCAGTGTCACGCAACAGCGCCATCTGCTGCGTGGCTCTATATATGTACGGTCGGTGGTCTACAAAATACCAAGCAGGCTACTCATGAGAAATTGAAACGACCACATCATGAACAGTGATGTTAACATAAAAAAATACAGGATATTGTTTTCTTTCTTTACTTCTTGCACAAAATACATGTAAAACATAGGAGACAATAAGTATAAAGCAGTGCAGCAGGTCTTATGTAAAACCTCCACCAAAACACCAAATGATTTATACAAGGGTAATTATACAAACAGACAAATAATTGAATACACCAATGTCAAACAAAATTTCCAGTGTTAAGCATGTACATAAGCTGAATCTAAAAACCAGCAACAAACATCCACTGTCTGTATCCACTTATCCTTGCATAGTCTAGAGGGTTTGATACCTATCTCCAGCAGTTATTGGGTGAGGGTCGGGGTACACCATTGACAGTTGGCCTGTCCATCACAGGACAATAAAGAGACACACAAGAGGAACAACCATGCATGCACACACACAGACCTAAGGACAACTTAATTTCCCTCTGGGATCAAAAAGTATTTTTGAATTGAATTTGAATTGAATTAAATTTAATTCAGAGAGACCAATTAACCTAATATACATCCCTGGCTGGAATTCAAACCCAGGACCTTCTTACTACAAGGCAACAGCGCTACCAACTAACATTAGATAAATTAGAATGGGTGTTCTGATGTGGCTCGATTGTCAGATTAAAAGTACCTTTTGAATATAACAACCCAAGTTTGGGCTTTCATATGTTTTTTTTTTTTTTTGTTGGTCTGATGTAATATTCTAATCGTAAATGTTGTATTTTCATTAGCTGTAAGCAGAAAATCATTATGATTAACAGTAATAAAGACCTGAAATAAATGAATATTTAATAATTTTCTAATTCATTGAACATGACTATGTATAAAAAATATTATTTACAGTGGGCTATGCCCAGGAGTTTTAATCTGCTGTCCCTTGAAGGTAAATAGTATAACATCTAAAGAATAAATTATAAAACATGCAATAAAAACACATTGTGAAATAACATTAACCTTGAGGAGTAAATTATCAAGAAGCTTAAATGAAGACATTTTCCTAGTCACTATCATAAAGCTTGACTACAAATTTAATTAGTTATTCAACTTAATTTTATATATTTAGGGAACAAACTAAGATATAATAGCCCAATGTTCTAAAAGACACATGGCTCCTAAAGATACTGAATGGGATTTTAAACCATTTTAAATGGTAAAACTCAAGAGATTTTGCCCAATAAAACCATTCAGTAGCCTGTAAGCCAAATCATGCAAAATAGTATGCACAACTAAAATAGCTGAGCATTTAGTCACATAGTGCCAATACGTAAATCAAATTTAAAACCATACAATGATCATGTAGGTTTTCACTAATTATGTTTGATACATTTATTTCAATTGTGTCTGATAATTGTTTTTCCAGAATAATAATACCAGAAATTCTGACTCTGTGAGAAACTTCAATGGTAATATTGCATATTACTGCAGCCATTTATATTCTGTTGATTCCTTTTCTATGTTTTATCTCCTTCAGCACCCAACTCTCACTTGTTAAATTCTCTTGCATTACTCCCATATTGATAAAGCAACACAGATCTCATGTGTCTAGATTTGGGAGAAACTACAAAAACGTCATAGAAGGTAGAGACTGCAAAGGGACCGCACTTTTTATTATTATTATTATTTATTTATTTGTTTATTAACTTGACGTTCGACTTGTTGCTTTGTCAGGTTCATTAAAGCATTTCTTCAAGCTGAGGCAAAATTTTATGGATTCAGTAAAAATGTATTTGCAATGTATTTGTTAATGTTTCTATGTTGACAGTACAGGGTATCTGTGTTGTGATACTCCGTCACTGTCCAAACAGGAAGAGAAAATAAACATTACACACCTGTTGGGTTGAAAGCTGACTCTAAAATTCTTCCCCGTTGAGTGACGAGGCAGCAGTGAATGACACAAAGTGTTAACACGCTAAACTGGTTCTTGTTCACTCCCTGTCCTAGCACATCTAAACAAAACGCCCTTTTATGATTTGTTCTATCAGTTTGTGATGGGAACTGGAGGAACCATGTTCAAACAACTCCTTAGTGAATTGGACCAACATAGAGTTACCCTTATCTTTTTAGATTCTGTTTGTGAGGCAGCTAAAATGGTCTTTAGAAGATTCTGAGAAATTCATGATACTTTGTTTTTTTTCTTCCTTTTCCTTTTTTCATTTATGAAAGTCAGCAAAAACTACCATAATAGAGTCCAAAACATCATTCTAACATCTTGCTTCTAAACCTCCTATAAAGTCAAAATTAATCTTCTAAATGAGTTGGTAAGTCTAGCCCCAAAACAGCTGCAAAAAACAAAACAAAACAAAAAAAATGCTAAGGTGAAGAAACCTTTGTTTATAGTGTCAGGCTTGGCTGGTGCCAAAGTAACATAAATTTGAGTGCACATATTGCAAACCACCAGGAGCAAAGAGAGCAAGCAGGTCATAGGACTGGCAAATATTTAATGCTGACAACCACAAATGAGATTTATGACACTTTATAATTAAGAGAATAACGCAATGATTGAACATGTGGGACAGGATGTATAAAAATACTGAAATGGGCTGGCGAAGCGATAAACAATATTTTATTATTTTCAGCTTTCTCAGTTTAAGAACAGCAGAGAAAAAAAGGATGGTAACTTGGGTTTTATTTTGTTGCACATTCCTATCCCTCAGGTCATTTTCAACAAGGGCTGAAAACTTTGGTGATCACGCCCTTTTATAAATAACCTTCATGTAGATGCTTCACTAAAAAAGCAACTAAAGGCCCTTATCTAATCAAATGTTTTTGTCATAGACCATTGAAAAGGGACTTTATCAGCAAACGCACTCCTTTTTGATCAAAATGATCTCTTTGTTACTTTCCAGGCAGGTTTTTGAATGCACCACTGAGACTTCATTGGCAAAAGTTTAAAATGACGTCTTGACAGTGAGGTATCAAAAATGTCTATCTTGGTTTTACTGGGAGTCAGAGCAGCGTTTGTCACAGCTGATTCATAAACTGAAAGACCAGGACTTCCTTGTGTCATCTGGAAATCATCAATCTGAACAGACAAATATGAGTAATGGGGTTCATCAAGGCTCAAATCTTAGGCATTTTGATTCAACATCTACTGCGCTTGTCAAATGCTTAGTTTTACAGTCAATACGTCAGTCTGTCTATAATTTCAATGAGTTGATTAGAAATCTTTGTTTTTGGTCTAAAAATGCAAGAACTCAACTAGATAGACCTATAGGCAAGGCAAGGCAATTTTATTTGTATAGCACACTTTCAATAGCAGAGTAATTCAAGGTGCTTTACATGATTTGGTGATTTTTTTAAAAACACATAAAAGAAACACATTACACATGATACACAATAAAGCAAGAGAAAGATCAAAAAAAGCAAGAGAGCATGAACACATTTCATACATATGACATCAAGCATTTACTCGAAGGCAATTCTAAACAGATGGGTTTTTAGTCTCGATTTAAAGCAGTTCAGAGTTTCAGCAGCTCTACACTCGTCAGGAAGTCTGTTCCAGATAAGGGGAGCATAAAAACTGAAAACTGCTTCTCCATGTTTAGTTCTGAGTCTAGGGATGTTTAGTAGGCTAGAGTTGGAGACCTGAGTGGTCTTGGTGGTTGGTACCGTGACAACAGGTCTTCAACATATTTTGGTGCTAAGCCATGTAATGATTTATAAACTAGTAAAAGTATTTTGAAGTCTATTTTCTCTGAGCTACAGGGAGGCAGTGTAAGGACTTTAGAACTGGGGTGATGTGCTCTACTTTCCTGGTTCTAGTGAGGACGCGAGCGGCAGCGCTCTGGATCAGCTGCAGCTGTCTGATTGACTTTTTAGGCAGACCTGTGAAGATGCTGTTGCAGGAATCAATCCGACTAAATAAACGCATGGATGAGTTTTTCTAGGTCGCGTTGCAAAATCAGTCCTTTAATCCTAGAGATGTTCTTCAGGTGATAGAACGCTGACCTTGTTATTGCCTTTATGTGACCCTGGAGGTTCAGGTCTGAGTCCATTACTACACCTAGGTTTCGAGCCTGATCAGTAGTTTCTAGCTGTATTAATTGAAGCTGTGTGCTGACTCTTGATCGTTCCTCCTTGGGTCCAAAAATAATCACTTCAGTTTTGTTTCTATTCAGCTGGAGAAAGTTATGGCACATCCATCCATTTATTTGGTCAATGCATTGATTTAGGGTTTGAATGGGTTCAGTATCACCTGGTGACATTGTAATGTAGAGCTGAGTGTCATCCGCGTAGTTATGGTAGCTGATGTTATTGGTTGCTATAATCTTGCCTAGAGGGAGCATGCAGATATTAAATATGTGTAAACATGTGATTTCTGTTCGTTCTGATGAAAGGTTTCCTATTGAAACATAGAAGTCCCTGTTCTTTAGGTAAGACTCGAACCAGCCAAGTACTGTACCAGAGAGTCCGACCCAGCTCTCCAGTCGTTCCAATAAAATATCATGATCAACAGTGTCAAATGCTGCACTGAGGTCCAACAGAACCAGCACTGTGGTTCTTCCACAGTCTGTATTTATGCGGATGTCATTGAAAACTTTGACGGGGGCAGTCTCGGTGCTGTGGTGAGCATGGAAACCAGACTGAAAAACATCAAAACGGTTTGTCATTGTTATGAAGCCATTTAACTGCTGAAACACAGCTTTTTTAATAATCTTACTGATGAATGGAAGATTAGAGATTGGCCTGTAGTTCTGCATTAACGTGTTGTCCAGATTTTTCTTCTTTAGCAGTGGTTTAATAACTGCTGTTTTTAAAGCCTGAGGGAAGACACCTGATAGCAGTGATGAGTTCACTATTTGAACAAGCTCAGACCCAATAACAGGAAGAACTTTCTTTAGAAAAACTGTGGGTAGGATATCAAGACAGCAGGAAGAGGAGCTTGGTAGAGTTTAGTTCAGGGGCTACTGTCACTAAAGGATTAGTTAGTCTTTCCACTGTTGCAAATAGAGTCTGTGCATTATTAATGTTTCTGTTGATGATTTCAGAAAAGAACGATTCCCTAGCATCTTTTATAGTTAGCTGATATCTATTCAGTCTCTCTTTGTAGATCTCACAGTGAACCTGGAGTCGAGTTTTCCACCATTTTCTCTCGGCTCGTCGACACTCTCTTTTTTCACTACGTACCAGTGGATTACTTGTCCACGGAGAGTTTTTTCTACCTGAGACTACTTTCACTTTAGTTGGAGCAATGGAATCCATGATGTCTGAGGTTTTCACAAGGAAATTATTTACCAACTTATTTACTGAGTTTGAGATGGGAGATGAGGGGGATGTGGTGGAAGGATAAATACGTTTAAAGGTTTCTACTGAACTGTCCCCTAGAAAACGCTTTTTATAGTGGTCTTACTGTGGCTGGATAATTTAGCAGAGATGGTACTTTAAAAGAAAATACAGAAATGGTCAGATAACGCAATATTAATTACAGAGATGTTGGGAATATTTAAACCTTTGTTGATAATTAAGTCCAGAGTGTGACCTTTATTGTGTGTTGGTTGTTTGACATGCTGGATCAGGCCGAAGTTGTGGAGAGTATCATCTAATGTTTTTGCTTGTCTATCTTGGGGTTGTCGGTATGGATGTTAAAGTCCCCCACAATGATTAGTTGGTCATAGTCGATACATATTACAGAAAGAAGGTCATTGAAATCATTAAAGAAGTTAGAGTTAAGTTTTGGTGGTTTATATAAACTTAGAAATAAAGCTTTGTTAGGCTCATTTATCTGGGTGGCTAGGTAGTCAAAAGAATCAAATGTGCCCAGAGTTACCTTTTTAAAGTTAATTGAGTTGTGAAAGATGGTGGCTACACCTCCACCTCGTCTGTGTTTTCTGTTCTCGCTTAAGAAAATGTAATTTGGAGGACTAAATTCTATTAATGAAGTTGTTTCGTTATTTTCATCTAGCCAAGTTTCTGATAAAAAAAGGCAGTGTAAATTATGCTCAGTGATGAAGTCATTGATAAGAAAAGACTTCCCGGATAGAGATCTAATGTTTAATAAAGCTAACTTAAGTATTGTGATGATGGGCAGCTGAACCCTCTGACAGGTTATCAATTGGAGATTTTGTTTAATATGAGAGCGTGTGATTAACGGTTTATGTTTCCTGCTGCTGATAATCACTGATATAGCCTCAGGGTTGCCGGGCGAATTCTGGGAGACGGTAGGGGTGGATTTATTGCCCGGTTCCCTCAAATATCAAATATCTTTAATAATCAGTGGGGGGAAGCTCCCAGGCTTATTGAAACTAGTCCCAGGCGTTTGGTGTAGTCTAAGTTTAGGTGTTAATTGTGTCCCAAATTTGATTTGCTCGTTCAGTCTGCCTGTAAAGTTTCTAAATGGAGACTCATTTGATGTGGCTGAGTCACAGGAAGTTGAAGACTTAATCTCTGATGGTTGTTTATCTGTTCGGTCCTGTAGTGTCATCATGACTTGCTGTTTTTGTTCACTGATATCCATGGGCGCCTCAAGGTCAGCTTTTGGGAGCAAGTGTTTTGCTTTCTGATTTTGATAAGAAAAAATGTTTGCTGCTAAGAGCCTTACTCCGGCCTTGTTCAGATAACGCATTCCTTCTTTGAACAGCTGATTAGCACTTCTAAATACTTTGAAATTATTAATAAATGTGAACGACTTCTCACCTGATTGTTTCTTCAACCATTTATGGAGCATGCAGAGTCTGCTAAATCTTTCATCATTCCCTTCAGGGACAGGTCCGCTGATGAGGATGTTTATGTTAAGTCCATCAAGTCTCTGTAGGAGATCAGAAAAGTCTCTCGTCCGAATCTCTGATTGTCTCATCGCGATATCTGCTGGTCCAGCGTGAATGACGAGCTTTTCCAAAGCAGGATGTTGGTCCAAGATTTTAGGGATTTTTTCTTAAATTTCTCCCACTGTATCTTTGTAGCAGCTATAAACTCTGGTGTTCTTGCTACAAAAAGCCTCAATTCCATTAATTGATCTGTCTTGTATGATAACAGTCTTTGCTGGTGGGGCTCTTACTTTGTTATTTGCCCGTTTTATGTGGCTGGGTTTCTCCTGGTGGCTTTGACTGGTCCCGGGGGCTGCATCATCTTTCAGGGAACTCAAGGCTTCAAATCTGTTTTTAAGCGGGATTCCAGGTGGAGAAATATCTCTTGTTTTTGGGTGAAACCTCTTTTGTTTACTTTTAGCAGAAGCGGCAGGTCTGGGTTCAGAGCCTTCTCGGTGCCGGAGTTTCTTTTGTTTTTTCTTCCTCGGAGAACAGGCTGGGGTTGATGATTCCGTGCGCTTTAATGCTGGCCATTCTTCATTATAGTGCGGAGTTCTGCCGCTCAGACGCCTGTAGGGAGTCTCTGTGACACGGTTAGACCGATGTAACACCGGGCTGATAGGCTGTTCCCTGTTTGTATTCAACGGTAAAGTTGTGTTGTTTCATCCATAATCAGCGTGGAGATCAAAATTAATTTCCAGACGGCGGATCTTCGTTTGATAAGTCCATAAAAAAGTAATCCAAGAAGAGATCCGGTGCAATACAGAAACTCCAGGGGCTGGGTAGATAAAGTAACTAAGAAAAAGGTTAAGAAAAGAAAATAAGAAAAGCAAACAGAAAATAAAATAAATGAACGGATCTGGAGAGAGACAGAGAGCAGCTGCTCCTCCTTCAGCAGTCAGTCAGACACTATAGCTAAATTTTAATATCTACAGATAGTGATTCAGATCACCCCCAAAATCTAATCACTTGTTTCTAGTCCCACTGCGGACATTTGCTGAAAATCTAATCAAAATCCATCAGTAACTTTTTGAGTTCTGTTGCTATCAGACAAACTAACAAACAAACAAACTATGACAAAAACATAAACCTCTATGGCAGAGGTAAATATTACAACATTCCTTGTTAAACAGGACACAGAAAAACTTTTAAGTGCTTTTTTCAGTAGGATAGATTATTGGTTTGGTGTCTCTACTGTTTTGTCTAAAACAAGTCAGTCAGTCATAAGTAGTTCATCCAAAATGCTGCTGCCAGACTCTTAACCAACACCAGGGGGAAAAAATCACCTCAACCAGTCCTTCCATCAATGCACTGACTTATTTGCCATAGGATTTGATGTAAAAGGTTCTTAATGATCTAGAATCTATCTATCTAGAATCTCTCATTTGAAGCTAGATTTGACGTGTTTGCCACCAGATTGACTGCGCAAGCTCAGGGTTCTTTTCAGTGTTTCTCTGGCCATGTCACAGCGCCACCAGGGGGCCTGGCATATGTACTGCAGCATGTTAAGCCTGTTTGAGTAAATCGATGTGGACAGAAGTTTTAATTATTGTGGTGCCGATTTTACAGATCTGTTTTTTAAACTATAACCGTTTTATCTCCATGTAGAGCAGGCCTAAGTTCCTTTTTAATTTTATTGTTTTTTTTATTTTATTAATTTTATTTGACTTAATGTTTTTCTATTTTTTATTGCCTGTCCTGTTTTTATGTAATTTAGCCTAATGCGTTTCTTTTATGTTCGTGTAAAGCACTTTGAATTACCCTGTGTATGAATGTTGTTATAAAAATAAATCATGCTGCCTGACCTTAAACAACAAAGTGACTTTATAAATGGGCCCTCCAGATTATGCTATTTCACTTACTGTCAAATAAACCTCCTTTCTGTCTGTTTTCAATCTGTACAAGATGAGCAAAAGAAATTGATGCAGCTAAGATTTTCTATAAACTAATATGAAAAACACACATTCTAAACCAAAATATTTTAGCTACACAGTAAAAGCATTGGGCTCTGTACTTTTATAATGAACTAATCCTATAAATTAGCCATTACTGAAGAAAAGAAGTGCATCAGTTAAATCTAAATGACCTCCAGGAGCTTTCTGCAGCAGCTCTGTAATTAGAATGGGGGAATTAACTATTGCTCGCTTTGGTGCTACGTCGTTTCTACCAGTCTCATTGCACGACAGTAAGCCATAATGTGGCTGCATTGTTGTGATCTTGACACCTAATTACCTTTTCTTTTGTGTGGTCCCGATGAGTGAACTTTACCTACCCCTCTGACTGTAATTATCCCATTTGTAGAGTTTGAAAAGTACATTGTTGCAAATCTTTCTTCAGCTCAGGTACTATGAATACAAACAAGCAAAAATGGATTAATCCGACATTGCACAGTCTAACAAAGCACTTGGTGTCCGTAGAAATCTTTGTACAAAGCAAACAGCATGAGAGGGGCTTAGGCAAAACTTCATTAGGAACTGCTCTTTTAGTCAATTGTAGAGTCACACAAAGGGTTGCAAAAAGGTTGGCAAAAACTGTTCTTGATATTACCTATTTTCTATCAGTCTTCCAATTGAACATGTAATTTTCCCTGCCAAAAAACTCTTTACAGGATTTTATGTCTAGCATAGAGGAAAGACTGCAATGAGGCCGGGCACAAATCCAATAGCTGCTCCATTTCCAGTCAATAATGGAACAATCTAGCAGACAAAGCATGCAGCCATGGGGGCTTTATGACAATAAGTGATCATATTTCAGACTTTTAAATGGAATAAAACATTCTCATAGAAGACAAAGTGAGTCTCTGAAATTGGTTCTTTAAGAAGAATTAAGAAAACTGACAATTGTTCATGTTCTGGAAATCTATTAATGGGCTGGAACTGTTCAACAAAAATAGCTGGATATGACTAACACCTAACCCTTTAAAGAATTTAAATACACACAAGAAGAGTTTGACAAAGAAGAATACATTTTAAATTAAATAAAATCAAATAGTTAAAAAATCCAAAACTAATTTAGCAAGTCAAATGAAATACATTGATGTACATTATTGGGACTGGTATTCCCCAAAACTGTAAGTAAAACCAAAAAGAGACACAGAGAGCATTAATCTTACCAATTTTGAGTGGCCCGGACTTGAACCTGATGGAGAATCTGATGGGGAGACAAGTGATCAAAATACTAGAGAAATTTAAATTAACTGGTCAGCAATTATAAAATGTGTTTGATTCCTTTGCTTTGATTCATCTGCCTTCCCACACGCGTGACCTTAAATGAAAGCTGGGTTTAATGTTGGCCCACAGCAGCAAAGTGACTTAAATTCACACAAGAAAAGTATAAAAAACAGAATTAAGAATAATATATGTACATTAGGACGAAATTACAAAACCAAAATACTGTGCAATAAAAAAAGGTATACACCACACACACCAAACTCTCTCATTCATGTCTTCATGGACCTTGCTTTGTGCACTAGTGCTCAGTCATGTTAGAACAGAAAGGGGACAAACCTAAAAATTTTCCCACAATGTTGCAAGACTAAAATGAGTTAAAATGTCTTGGCATCTTGAAAGTGGAAGATCTTTTCACTGAATCCAAGGAACCAAGCTGAACAGTCCCACACCATAATCCAGTCTACACCGAATTTTACACTTGACAAAACAAAGTCAGGGAAGAGTCATTTTCCTGGCAACTGCCAAACCCAGACTCCTCAGATTGAGGAATCAGATGTCTCAGGTGCTCCAGAGACCAGCGCAACTGACGCATTGTGTTGCACTTGGTCAAGGCTTTTATGTACCTGCCTGGCCATGGAAACCCATTTCATTAAGATCTCTACACCCTGTTCTTGAACTAATCTGAAGGCGTTTGTAGATTTGACGCTACTGATTCTACAGAAAGTTGACAACTTCTATGCAATATGCACTTCAGCATCCGCTGACCAAATCTGTTATTTTATCTGGCCTATCACTTCATGACCTAGTTGTGATTCCCAATCTCGTCCACACTCGCAGGTTAGTGTTAAATCTTTTGTAGAGAGGAAGTTTTGCACAGGTGCAACCCATTTTTTCACAAATTTTTTCAGAAGCAATCTGTATGTCTAGTTGTTGGATTGTATACTCCTTTGGCCATGAAAGTGGCTAGAACACCTGAATTCAATAACTTTGATTGCTTAGATTGGCCTCTCTGGTGCTGTTCACAAATTGTTAACATCCTATCTCACAGACAGGACTTTTATGGTAAGTTTAAATACCTGCTCCTCTAAGGCCCACAAGATTACATGTGGTGTGCCCCCCGTTTTAATTTTAGGCCTGTGCTTTTTAACCTCTACGTGCTCCCTCTTGGCAGTGTCATTGGAAGACATGGAGTAAATTTTCACAGTTACGCTGATGATACACAGTTGTACATCTCCATGTCTCCCAATGACACACGACCAATGGATGCACTTTTTAACTGCATTTTAGACATCAAATCCTGGATGGCAAAAAACTTTCTCCAGCTCAACCACGACAAAACTGAGGTTTTAATCATCGGTCCTGAGGCTCAGAGAGCCAAAACTACAATCACTGTCTTTTAATCCTTCTCTACAAGTGAAGAACTTGGGCATGATTTTTGACTCTGACCGGACTTTTATCCCTCACATTAAAAACATTACTAAAAATAGGTTTTTATCATCTAAAGAACATTGCCAGAGTTCGTCCCATTCTCTCTCAGGCTAACACGGAGACACTGATGCATGCTTTTATCACCACGCACTTATGGCGAGGCGTCTTTCCATTATTAAGGCCCTCATCTCTGGAACAGGCTGCTGGAGGAACTCAGGGGCGCAGAGAACGTTAATGTTTTTAAGAACAGGCTCAAGACTCACCTTTTTAGCCTAGCTTTTAACTGATTTTTATTTATTATAGTCTGTTTAATTGCTCTGCATGTTTTACTTAATACATTTTATCAGTGTTTTACTATTTAATCTTATCATATTATCCACTGTTTATTTTTATATTCTAATCTGTTATTTTAATCTTCCTTCCAGTGTTTCCTCTGTGGGAGCCCTATGCCTTGGGAGCGGTGGTCGGCTGTGGCTGCCTGGGTGCTCTCCAGGTAGCGCTTGGGTGGAGGTGGGGGTCTCAGCCTTGCCTCCTCTGGGCCCCCTGGGTCACTGCCTTGGCTGCTGCAGTTGATGTGCTGCTGCTGGTGCAGATGGCTCACTTGGTGGTGTTTCCTAAACTGGCTCATCTGTACTCAGCCCAATGCCTTTTTTTTGCTGTTCTTAAGTGTGTGCGTGCATGAAGGCTGGGTCTGGGGGAGGGATGTATAACTGCGATCATGCTTTTAATTATGTGGGGGAGAGATGGGAATGTGGTGTTTGTGGGGTCATTTTAATTCTGTAAAGGCAATTTGAGTTGCAATTGTTGCATTAAAAGCGCTTTATAAATAATGTTTGATTGATTGATTAGCGATTATTTTTGGGAACCGAATATTGTATATATAGATTTTTATACATATTCTGATGCAAAGGCAGCTAGCAACTAGCTACATTTACTTGAGTAACTTTATAAAAGAAATTACGGTGGATGGATGGATTAGTTTTACTGCACTGTAATTTTCACTTTTAGTTGAGTAATATTATTATAAAGTATCGCTACTCTTATCTGAGTAACAGTTCTGGCTACTTTACCCACTGCAAGTAACTTTACTGAATGAAGAACAAACATGTTTTAACAAAAATTAACCAGAGACTGATGTTATTTTCTATATGCTGGGCCATTTGGAGGTCAACTGGAGATACAGTGGAAGTGAATTACTCACACACACACACACACGCACGCACACACACACACACACACACACATATATATACACACATATATAGTATTTGTTATTTTCAGGCGAAAGGAAACATTTGTCTTAGTTTTTTTGTCATATCTTTTATTTATTTTAGTCTTTAACTGTCATTTTCTAGTTGTTGTTCTAGTTTTAGTCGTATTTCCGGTGTGTTTGACATTTCTGTTGTGATATTAAATCAAATATATTTGTACCCACATAAAAGCAAATCAAGGCAACTCCAACACTGGAGTGGGTATTCCCTAGATGGTGTGTGGGCTCATGTTTTTTATATTATTTTTTTATGTGGACTACATCACCATTTATGCTGGTAACCACGAAAGAATAGATGTGATTCACAGCAACATATGAAAACCACACAAACTATGTAATCCACCGTTTACTGGCCATTCATGTCACAGCAATGACGAACTTCCTGGTTACACTTTCATCATGTAGGTCTCTTTCGTCCTCCTCCTCCCCCTCCTCCTCCTCCCCTCCTCTCCCCTCCCCTCCAAAAGTAATGTGTAGCCTATTTGCGCCGAGCAGCTGACAAAAATGACGCGAACACCAGTGGAGGAAAACAGGTTGGAGTAAGAGAAAAAAGGCAGAGTAAATTATCTGAGAGGAAAGCGCAGTCTCACAGCTCAACGTGGCCGAGACTGATAAACGAAGAGCGTCGGTGAATGTTTTTTTACTTTGTGTTGACGCCTACAAGGACATAGGAGCGCAGGCGAGACCGAGAAGAAGAAGAAGAAGAAGAGAGAAGAAAGAAGAAAGAAGAAGAAGAAGAAGAAGAAGACGGGGGGGAGGTATAGGATTTAAATGTTTTTCTTTTGTAACTGAATACAGGAAAGCATTGGGATATCATGGCTTGACCAGAGCAGACTCGTCACCAGCCTCCACCGATAAGCTGCAGTGAGAAATAAAGGCCTCTCTTTTTTTCTCTCTCTCTCTCTCTCTCTCTCTCTCTCTCTCTCTCTCTCTCTCTCTGTCCGTCTCCCTCCGCAGATGGAGCTCAGAGCTCTTTAATCCAGCCACAGAGCTCCCTGACAGGCAGCGGAGAGCTACACACAAGGGTGAGGTTTGGATATGTGTCGAGAAGGAAGCGCTTTAGTGATACATGTTGTCAGAAATTGGACGCTAATTTTGCCACATCGCTGTGCTGGCTGTGTAAATAATGCCTGTATAAATGTGCTTCAGTTCTTCAGTTTGCCTCTTTACTTCTGTTCAACAGGACGCTTTATTCGCACTTGGAGGAATTTATGGGATCGCAAGGTAAGCTTCTCGGATTAATCATGGGTCTCTGTCCTGTTGGGGTGTTTCTGTCACTTCCCTCAGGGTTTATTTATTTCTTCTTCTGCTCATGACATGCTTTAGTTTCTCTTGTTTACAGCCCGACCATCCCAACAGCTAATGTGTTGTCATCAGCCTGTATGTGTCCTAAAGCAATTAGCTCCTCCAGATAACATGTTTACTTTCACACGCTTTGATGTGCTGCAGACAACATTACCTGAATTTCGCGCGGTTTCTGTCTTAATTTTAACAGATTAAGCAGATCTGAATGCAACAAAGCCAAATCATACTTGGAGCTATATTTGAGCTAAAGCTAGGTAATCCCCCTAATGCATGTGAAAAGCTTCAGCCTGGCTCATGCATCACTGTATCTATCAGTTTAAAGTGCAAATGACTGTAAGCAGGCCCTAACCAAAGTTGCATTGGGCCCTGAGCAGAATTCAGTTTTGCAGCCCACTTGCATTACTACCTACATTCCTGTTCAATAAATGAGAATATAATGAGGCTTAATTGTCAGGTTAGAACTGCCTTTTGAAAATAACTTTAAAGCAGGTATTAAACATACTGTTCATCAAGCCCACATTTCTGCATACAATTTTAAATGTAGTGTTTTCTTTTGCTGTAAGTGGAAGATAATCATAATCAACAGAAATAAAGACTTGAAAACATCAGTCGAAATGACTGCAATGTTCTTTTTCGTTTGTGCTTTAAAAAGCAGAGATCGGCGAATGTTTGTTTTTCTGGTGGCGATTTTCCAAATTGAGGGCGGCATATAGGCTACGGTTTATTTAATTTGCTCAATGGTTTTAGTCGTTCTTTTTTCTTGCCTGTTGTCAGAATTGTGCCCCATTATCTGGCTGAAGCAGCTGCTTCTTTTTCTTTCAGCAACTATTTATTTTGATGGTGGAAACATTTCAGGTGTTCACACATAGGTACATTAGCAAAAATTTCATAAGTGTTATGTCAGAACAATTTAATCTGAAAGCACTTTAAAATTACTTTAAAAAGATGCAAGCGTCTGTTATGTAGATTAGAATTAAGACATTGACTGCATTTTAAAAGCAGAAATTCTGGGGAAATTTATGTTTTTATTGAAACCGATATAAACTTGTGACCTAAAAGCTTCACAAATGCTTACATTACATTTTTTCCCCTAGATATTGCAATGAAACATTGAACAAAGGATCTGGAATGAATGTTTTGTCAATTAAGTTGTTAGAAAAGATACCAGTTAATCAACTTGTGGTGGCCCCTATGTTCCACCCTAAGCAGCAGCTTTCTTTGCTTATGTTATAAATCACGTAAATATGTTTTTATTCAAGCTGTAATGACTTTTCTGTGCTCCTCTTGCAGTTTCCTCTGATGAGATGAGTGTGCGTGCTGGCCAGGGCAGTGATGAGGTGCTGGTTTCTCAGGCAGTTTGGGATTACCTGGCTGCAGCTGGGCGGCCCTGGCTCATTGACTTCCAGCACAAGCAGGGGATGAGTGCCGGCATCATCAGGCGAGGTGAGAGGGGGGGCTGCTGTGCTGTGCGGCTACAGCCGGTGGAAGGCTCAAGGAACACCAGATCTGGGATGACAGAGGGACCCATCTCTAGCGAGACGCGTAAAGCCTTCATTGACTTATGCCGATGTGCCCGCAAAGAAATGTGCAAACAGGAGGGAGGACCCAAGAGGAAGAGGGCTCTGCTTCCATGCGTGGGAGCCCTGGAGCAAAACGGAGAAGGGAGCCTGCTTCAGGCTCCACCTTCCCAGCCCCGGCGCTCCCAAAGACAGCAGCAGAGGTTCAGGAAGCCTGCTGATGAGGAGGTGTGCGCCATGCTCCATGAGGCCTCCCTGAGGAAAGACATGGACTCCAGCATAGGTTCCCACAGTGAGGCAGAGGATAGTAACACTTGCTCAATTTGCATGGGGGACATAGTGGAGAGGACGACCCTGGAGAAATGCGGTCATTCGTTCTGCCATTCATGCCTGGAACAAGCCTTTAAGGTGAAGAAAGCTTGTCCCGTGTGCAGACTGGTGTATGGCCAGCTGGTTGGGAACCAGCCTGCCAATGGTTCGATGATTGTGGAGCGGGATCCTGATCTGGAGCTTCCTGGCCATGAGGGCTATGGGTGTATCTGCATTGTCTACAGCTTTCCTCCTGGAATACAGACGGTATGTAGCGTTTCGGGTACGGATGTAGACTATGAGAAATACAACTTGTATAAAAGTCTAAAACATAACCTTCTGCTCTTGTCCAAATAATGATTTAAACTCATTTCTTTAAAAAAAATTAAGCTCCATCGAATTAGGGTGAATACAAATGCACACCACACTTTTCAGATTCATATTTGTCAAAAAGACATGCATTCTTTTTCCTGCTTTGGCCTATCACATCACGTCCTAATAAAATAGACCTTGTGGTTGTAACATGACAAAATGTAAAAAAAGCTTACGTTAGTAACTTGGGAACACTTTTGCAAAGCATTTTGCATTAATCTTGTCTCAAGTTACGTCTTAAGGTACACTCCTTAAACATTAGGGAGAAAACCCTTTAAGAGGGAGCAGTCCTCAGTCTTATTTTAAGCACACATGGATAAAGAGTTTTACATTACATTACTGTACATAAACACCACAGAATATAGCAAGCACAAAACATCTGCGTTTATAGCCTCAACAAATTATTCATTATTGTAGATCTACTTTTCAAACATCTTTTTCTGTTTAAAGCAAAAGCATTAATTTTGCCATAAATTTCACTTTCTCTGACATGATCATGAAACATGATCCTCCAACACTGTCAGAAACTAAACACGTACGTCTTTGCCAAACCTTTGATACCAGCTTCTTTTTAGACTTTTGATCCAAAGCCAAGCAACATCTGATAAGTGAGAGAGTATTGTTTCCACACTGAAAATTCAGCTTTTCTTTTATGGAAAGTTTCAGGTTTCAGACCTCCTCATTCAAGAGAATGTCTGACAGAGCTGTAAATGCGATCGATGTTCAGCACGTTCCTCGCCCTGGAAATCACCCCTGAGGAAGTGTAAAACCCCCATGCATGGTGTCCTGTAACATTTGCTGCTCATTGAAGGAACTTAAATACACCAAGGAGAAGTTAAAAATAGAATACATAGACAGGCTTGGAAACCCGAGTACTTACCAAACACATCTAATATTTAGGGCTGTCAAATGATTAAACATTTTTATTCAATTAATCACATGAATTAATCACGATTAATTAACATTCCTAAATGACTGAAAAACTACAATTTTCCGGGACAAAACTAGATGTCGTTGCTCTTTTTTTTTTAAAGCAAATACAGGAGAGATGGAATGCAACTTTTGTTTTGAACTTCACAATCGGATTTACACGTGGTCTTTTCAAACTTATTCATCTTTTAGCCAGTTGCTAAACTAACTGGTTAACCTTTTTCTGAATGTAAAGCTGACCGTTTCTTATTAATATTGGACAACCCTGAGCATCCTCTTCATGGGACTATTCTATGAAAACAGTGTTTTTAGCCAGAGGCTTCAACAGTTTCACTGCAACACAGACTGCTACAGGAGATTCTTCATCCTCTTACACAGCCAACAAGATCTACAACAACTCTTTGAAGAATTAAATAGTATGGGTTACAACAATATCAGTTACAACAACACTTGTTTTCCCTCTGGGATCAATAAAGCATTTTTGAAGTGAATCGTATTCTTCTGAACAATAGAGGGATTATTTGCTTATCAACATGAGCAAAAGGTTGTGCACTAGATGCTTTATATTGTAAGGCCAGTTGATCTAATATGGTCTTTTGGCAATTTTGAACACCAGGATGTGTAGAGAACAACAAAATAGACCGCTGTGTTTTTGTTTACATGCATTTTTATTCAATGAGCTGCACTTCTATTAAAAAGGTTTCCAGCTCAATCAAAACTCGCTCTCTGTCGGCCATTGATCCTTGAGTGGAAATGCGTTTACAAGCTGAAGTAAATAAACTGTCCTCACTGCAATAGTAGACAGACCCACCAGAAAAGGTCTTCACCCCCTGCTGTTCTGGCAGAGAATTGCTTTGCAACGCTGACACCAACGGAGAAGTATAAATGGAAAACGTATCCCTCAATACGTGTTCGTGTGGGTGCAAACTTGCTGACAGAGGACGGAGAAGTATAAACCAGGCTAAAGTCTTCTAGGCTTTGTGACTCTGCAGGCCTTCTCCATGCACAAAAATGTCCATACATATAAATGCAAACTTTGGGATTACTTGACTTCTTCAAAATTTATTTTACCCACAGCTCGATCACCCAAACCCTGGTGTTCGATACCCAGGAACAGACCGCGTGGCCTACCTCCCTGACAGCCCTGAAGGGAACCGTGTGCTGGGTCTGCTGCGTCGGGCCTTTGAACAGCGCCTTATATTCACCATTGGTACCTCCATGACTACGGGGCTGCAAAATGTCATCACCTGGAATGACATTCACCACAAGACATCCATATTCGGCGGGCCTCGCTGGTACATGACAAGGATGTTCAGTGTACAGAAAGATTTCTGTGAAAGATGAAGAAAGATCTCTGTGAAAATGAACAGATTGAAATACAGTTACTTGGCACTTTTTGTTTCTTCTAGAGCTTATAAAGGAACATTGATCACTGTTTTTCTTCTTTTTACAGCTTTGGCTACCCGGACCCCACATACTTGGTGCGTGTGACGGAGGAGCTCAGAGAAAAAGGCATTACCGTGGACTGACCACATGAGACTTCCAGGACTTTGTCGGACTTTTCATTGGACATGTCCTCACTGTAGACGTGACCAAGCTGCAGGTTTTGCTCTGCGACTGCCCGTCACCGAAAAAAGATTGCTGAAGATTTTAAGAAAAAAAACCCCTCATCAGACAGATGTCTATTGCTGCAGAAGAATCCATATCTCCTCCACTGGCTGTCCTACTTTGGTTATTTTTCTTGAGCGTTCAGCTTATTCAGTACATGTGGAAAAAAAGACTCTTTAATGCAGTGCGTATCCTCAACCCGTCACTGCTGCCACCAGGCCTCACTTCTAATGCACTTATTTAGGAGCGTGTCCGAATTTATGGTAAGACGTATTATTTAGATCATTTAAGTTTAGTGATTTAAAGACAATTTTTGTTCTATTAATGTTTATTTCCCCTTTATGGGAGTACTTTTAAGTCTTAAAAGCACACCTTTGGTTGTATCTTCTTGAAATGTTTGTTGAACAAGTTTGATTGTTATTAATTACCTGTTGTAATGATTGTTCTTGGTTCATATAGCAGAAGAGCTCTGCTTTGAGCAACAGATTTACATTTCTGATGTTATTGCAATCTTAAGCACTCACAGGCACTTTGGTAATTAGATTTTTTTGTGTGAAGTAGAAGTAATGTAGATTTGCTTCCTTTGAATGAAGGATGCTCAAGGCAAACAGGTTTATGCAGCCATCAGCTATTAGCTGGCAACATGTTCACATCAGTTGCTTAGAAAAAATTGTGTGATCTTGTCTGGGGATGTACTCTGATTTTTAAAATAAGAAGAATGTTAAATGATGTCTCATTGCAGCACCTTTTAGCAAGCTTTGGAACTTACTTTTTTCCAGTCATCACTCCTGTTCTTTCCAAGATGTCTCCCAGGCGTTCGGCCCATTACCTCACTTTGTTAGGAACACACTGGTCCGAATTAGCAGATTTATGACGATGTCAATTTTGAAGGGCATTCAGATCACTAACCAAATCAGAGGCACAAAATCTCTTTAAATGTCTATGCTTTAGTTCCTTTCAAACTAAGAAAATTAGCCTATTAAATTATTTTATCGAAAATGACCTAAGTGTTGTAAATCTATCAATGTGTAATGAACGTTAGGATTGATTTGATTGGAGGTGAGTCACTGATCTCATTTTGTTGTGCCTTCCTTATATTCATTATTGATTAAACAAATAATCAGCCATGATGGTTTTTGGCGAATGTTGAGTGTTTTGAGTGCATTTAAAGTGCTGTTTGATTGTAAAGAAGCTTCTAGCGTCTGGCTTTTTGAAAAATACTCCACAGTAACAAATGTGAAGCTAATCTGGTCCAAAAAAAAACTTTCCCTGTTCTGTCCAAAACCTTTTCCTACACTGCAGAAATAGACCTCAGTCTTTAAGTGTGAATGTGCTGCAATGTCCAGCGGCCTTTTTTGACTGAAACTGATCACCGATTTAAAAGGTCATATCCACACATCAAATGCTTTTATGTTTTTGCCCCCTTTGTATTTTAGTTAAGGGACCAATCGAGATATTTTGGGACACAGGATTGTAGGTTATCAAAGCTACTGTGCACACCTTTCTATGCATAATGAAGCTGAAGAAGGGAAAAGGGAAGATGGCTGGACTCCATATGTTGCAAATCGAATGTTAAGGAAAACAAAACTCCGTTTTGCTTTTATAACTGTCTTGATTTGTACTTTGTTGATATTAAGAATTATGTGCTCCACATTTTAATACTTGAATAAAAGTTATGTTTGGGTTTGTCCAGGATGTGTGTTGGTCCTAAATAAACACTGTATGTTGTATGCTGCAGAGTCCCAAGCAAGAGGTGATTCACTGGGAATTACTGCAACTGAGATCATTACTTTCAGCATGAACTAAGTCACGGATGCTTAATTACACATTTTTGAATACAAAAATATCCATCCATTCCATCCATTTTCTTCCGCTTATCCGGGGTCGGGTCGCGGGGGCAGCAGCCTAAGCAAAGAGACCCAGACTTCCCTCTCCCCAGCCACTTGTTCCAGCTCCTCGGGAGGAACCCCAAGGCGCTCCCAGGCCAGCCGAGAAGCATAGTCCCTCCAGCGTGTCCTGGGCCTTCCCCTGGGCCTCCTCCCGGTGGGACGTGCCTGAAACACCTCACCAGGGAGGCGTCCAGGAGGCATCCTGACCAGATGCCCGAGCCACCTCAACTGACTCCTCTCGATGTGGAGAAGCAGCGGCTCTACTCTGAGCCCCCTCCGGATGACTGAGCTTCTCACCCTATCTCTAAGGGAGAGCCCAGACACTCTGCGGAGGAAACTCATTTCAGCCGCTTGTATCCGTGATCTCGTTCTTTCGGTCACCACCCAGAGTTCGTGACCATAGATGAGGGTAGGAACGTAGATCGACCGGTAAATCGAGAGCTTCGCCTTTTGGCTCAGCTCTCTCTTCACCACGACAGACCGGTAGAGCGCCCGCATAACTGCAGATGCCCCACCAATCCGTCTATCGATCTCCCGCTCCATTTTTCCCTCATTCGTGAACAAGACCCCCAGATACTTAAACTCCTCCACTTGGGGAAGGACCCCATCCCTGACCCGGAGGAGGCACCCCACCCTTTTCCGGCTCAAGACCATGGCCTCGGATTTGGAGGTGCTGATTCTCATCCCAGCCGCTTCACACTCGGCTGCGAACAGCTCCAGCGAAAGCTGTAGATCACGCTCCGATGAAGCCAACAGGACCACATCATCTGCAAAAAGCAGAGACCCGATCCTGAGGCCACCAAAACGGATCCCCGCAACGCCTTGGCTGCGCCTAGAAATCCTGTCCATAAAAGTTAGGAACAGGATCGGTGACAAAGGGCAACCTTGGCGGAGTCCAACTCTCACCGGAAACAAGCCCGACTTACTGCCGGCAATGCGAACCAAACTCTGGCACCGGTCGTACAGGGACCTAACAGCCCGTATCAAGGGGCCCGGTACCCCATACTCCCGGAGCACCCCCCACAGGGCCCCCCGAGGGACACGGTCGAACGCCTTCTCCAAGTCCACAAAACACATGTAGACCGGTTGGGCGAACTCCCACGCACCCTCCAGGACCCTGCTGAGGGTGTAGAGCTGGTCCAGTGTTCCACGGCCAGGACGAAAACCGCATTGTTCCTCCTGGATCCGAGGTTCGACTATCCGTCGGACCCTCCTCTCCAGAACCCCTGAATAGACCTTACCAGGGAGGCTCAGAAGTGTGATCCCCCTGTAGTTGGAACACACCCTGTGGTCCCCCTTTTTAAACAGGGGGACCACCACCCCGGTCTGCCAATCCAAGGGAACTGCCCCCGATGTCCACGCAATATTGCAGAGCCGCGTTAACCAACACAGCCCCACAACATCCAGAGCCTTGAGGAACTCGTCGAATCTCATCCACCCCCGGAGCCCTGCCACCGAGGAGCTTTTTAACGACCTCGGTGACCTCGGCACCAGAGATTGGAGAGCCCGACCCCAAGTCCCCAAACCCTGCTTCCAGATTGGAAGGCGTGCCGGTGGGATTGAGGAGGTCTTCGAAGTATTCCATCCACCGACCCAAAACGTCCCGCGTTGAGGTCAGTGCAATACAAAAATAAAAATGCTAATTCTAAACTACAAACTGCTTCTAAAAAATTAAGAGGAAGCTTCTGATAATCTTCAGTAGGAAAATAAGCATAACTGGTTGACCACTAAATATATAAAGATATGGCTACTTAATTGTTTATGTATATCAAAAGATCTTATTAGTCTCAATAAAAGTATACTCCTCTTTGTTAATCAGTCTGAAGAGTACATTATTTTACTTAACCAACAAGCTCTAGTTGTATACTTTAGAAAGATTCAGATTAGAACATAATCACAAAATTAATACCTAGTGCGGTAACTAACAAAATCATTAACTAACTTAGTAATGTTTTTAATATATTGTATCGATAAATTAAGTAAATTTCAGTTTTCAGAAAGAGTTAGTTCTAAAACAAAGGATAAGATATATATCTGGCTGGAAGCAAAAGTGTAGTTCAAGGTTTCACAGTACCATTTTATACTATGAAGGCAAAAACCGTCAAGAATGCATTCGCTTTAAAAGCTTACTGATTTCTAAACCTGCAGAAACAGATCATTCAGTTTAAAGAGGATCATTTGATAGCACTTTATAGGCATTTTCTGATCATAGACTGCATAATCTGACAGTCTAAAAAAATAAAAACCAAGTAGGGGAATAAAATATGATTTTAGCTTAATTTATGGTTATTATGGTCTTTTTAGAAAAGGTGAGCATATGCATGCAGAAAGATTTCTAAGCATCCATATAATGCTACAGTTCAAAACTTCAAAAAGCTAAATAAACTTCAAAAACTTATATAAAAGTTTATCTGTATTTCAGGAGTTTAGAGGGGCTTCAGTACCTATTCTGGAATTATATTCAATGTTAATCTGAGAGGGACGTAAGGGAAAAAGGATGAGGATTTCAAGGTTTCTGCACCACCTTCAGCTTTCAGCACCTGACCTGCCAGAGAGAAGTTGAAAAGAGTGCCTTACTTTGGGTCAGATGCAGCTACTTACTTCACTTCTGTCTGCCTGGAGGTCATTTAAAGACTGGCAACTGTTAGTTCTGCTCAGCCCGTTAAATGTCTCAGTGCTTCCTCAGTTTTTTTTTATTTGGAACTGGGTTATTTATAATAATAATAGTATTTTCCTTATAGAAAATCATAGTCACGTAATGTACAGTGGGCTACAGTGAGAAACGTCTCTCTGAATTTAACCAAATTAAAAGAGTGATTAGCCTTGGCTCTGACTCAGTGTGGAAAAAAATATATTTGGAATCAGCGCAATTCCTCAGCAGACGAAGGTTCAGGGTAAGGAGACATCATGAGGAACTGATCAGCCAATCCGAGGCCTGCTTTAGAAACACATGGCAATTTCACAGTACAAAGCAAAAGAAATTTGATTCTATTATTCACTAAACCAAAAATGCAAAAAAAAAAAAAACCTTAAGATTGGATATAACAAGTCTTTTTACTGTCAAGCTTCAAACATTTAACTTTTCTATAAAAAAGGCAGGCTTACATGTCGGAGTTCAACACATTAAACAATATTGTATGCTGCTACTAAGGTTTTCTGCCTTTCTGAATTAGCAAAATATGATGATTTGGGCATTTATGTCTGGAACCTAAACAAAACCTCTGAGCAAAGGACTTGTTAAGATCCTAAAAGCAGTAATATTTTGGAGATTCACTGACATGAACTGGCAGTGAAAAAGTTTTTATTAAAGAAATAACTTTATCCTGCAAGGATGTTTCAAAGTGACTTGTAGGATGGCTATTGTGAAATTCACATCTTTAGTAAAAACTCAAAATTACATAGAATGATAAACCAGCTAATGTTATCATTTTGCCGTGCTGTAACCACTGTGTTGCTAGAATAAGGTTTAATAAATGCATCACAAATAACACTACCATAATATATATATCTATTGGAACGTAGCACACTAAACTTGTAAAGTGCTTCAACGTCAGTAACAAAAGTATAAGCCCCCTTACAGATTTCTTTTGTTTTTACTTTTTTTCCACTCTTGAATGTTTCAGATCATCAAACAAATTCAAGTGTGAGAAAAAGCAAAACCTGAAGAAGCTAGTACCTATTTTATACCTTTTCTTTTCAAATAGGATCGTTGATACAATTTATAAGATCTTGGAAATAGAGGTAAATTAGCAACAGTCATCATCACATCTTTCACATGTCCAACTGACCTCCAAACTGTCACTTAAAGGCAAAATATGCAGCATACTATATGGTATATTTATATTAATAGGTACGAATGGAAAAAATATATAAGGACATTTCCTATAGAGTTAAAATGAGTAATCCATGACTTCCTGCTTTTCAGGCCTAGGGTTATTGATTAACTTGAATGATGCTATGGTTAAGAATTTCTGAAAGAAACTCTTCAGACTATCTGCTGCGGGAAAAAATGATGAATGTATGAACAAGCTCCTCCTCCCCACTGTTAAGGATTGTGGGCAATCTGTGATGCTGTGGGCCAGTTTTCCCCCCAGAGACTCTGAGAACCTTATTAGAAAACATGAGATCATGAAATCTTTGAAATATTCAGAGATTTAAATAAAATTTAACCACTAAGCAAAAAATGGCTTTGTTGCTGGGTGTTTTAACAAAACAGTTAAACATCAAACCCATGTCTTATAAAAAATCTTTGGATTTAGCTGAAGAGAATAGTGTATAAGAGAGGACTCAGGATGGTCAGAAAGATTGTACAAAGAAGACATGCAGAGATCCCTCTCTTTGTACGCTCCAACCTTGTGAAATGTAACAGAAAAAGGCTGAGTGTCTGTTGGCAGAATGGAGATGTACAAAACACCAGTAATTGCGCCACCAGTGATTTTGTTGGCAACAGTTATTTCTGAATATGTGACCCCCCCTTACTAAATAAATGGAGTTAAATTAAAGCTTGGGTTTATCCCAAACTTCCAGTGTAGGGTTATTCTACTGCAGGTAAGGATGAACTTGAACACTTTAAAATATTCCGTGTTAAAAATGTGATTGCCATTGTTGTTTTTGTGTGTGTTTTTTTGTTGTTGCTATCAGTAAATGAAGTACTGAGCCCATGCTATATCACCCATGTAAACTTTAAAGTTGATTTACAGCATTTTTTAAACTATCATTACAATTTAAATGCAATTGAAGATGCTTGCAATCTTTTATTGTCTGTTTTCCTTTTCTTCATCTACAGTATTTATGTCTATAGCAACATGATCATACCTAAAGTTTGGTAAAAGTCTCACGTTTCAATTAAAGGCGAAGTAGGCACAAGGGGTTACAATCAGCAAACTGACACATGATTTAAATATTTCACTAATTTTGCTGGTTTTGGTCTTCCCCCTGCTGACTAATTTTATTAAACAAAATCAAATATTGTCAATGACAGCTTTAACTCTTTGGGACTGAAGATATTTTCATTATTTTTGCAGTTTCATTAATTAGCCTTTTTGAAACACTTGACTCAACTATTTGTCATCTGTTATTTGAAAGTCACATTGTGTTAAAGAGAAACCATTTCCCTATGTATAAAATGTTGCTGTTTCATGTTTAAAGAGTGGCAGCATTAAGTAATAAAATTAGAGGAACAGGAGTTCTGCTGAACTGTAGTGCGATTTCATCAACTTTATGTGCGAAAAAAAAGCATCTGATGAAAAACCTAATGAAACTTAACATGCAATTTTATTTTTAAAAAGTAGGCCTACTAGCCAAAAAATACTAAAAGGCAGAATATCTTTGTGATAGACCAATGTCTTGTGACCAATTTATAACTTAAATGATCTTTCTCTCTAAAAGTAGGCCTACAGGAAAGTAGTTATCTTTCAAAGAGCCAAATGCCTCTTTTATGGGAAAACCTTGTTTAAAAAGGGAAATAGATATAGGATAGAAATAGGGAATAGAAATAGAACAAATATACAAGTTATAAACAACAGAATTTATATACATCTAATGAATGACTTGAATGTTTAAAGCACAAAATATGAGTAAATCTGAATGATTTTATGGTCAAAAGCAAAATCAGAACGCCGACGACATTACTTTTCCTTTCATCGCAGTTGTTAAACCATAATCTGTGCAGAGGAAATAATAACAAACCGACATAATATATAACCAATCAGAGCTGCGTTGTTCACCACTTCCTGACACATGGGCTGTTTATCATCCAGTCGAGAGGAACTAGACGCCCTTTCCGTACGTCACATGTCTGAAGTATCCAGCCTCTGAGGAGTCAGAACCAGAGAAGAAACACAGAGCAGCTAAATGTTTAACATTCCGGGGAAATTATGGAAAACCCGGCCAACAGCACCGATAGCGCGGGCGAGTGCGCCGTATGCTTGGAGAGGATTCAGAGGAAGAAAACGCTTAAGTGTCAACACTCTTTCTGCTCGGAGTGCATCGACTCTGTTTTCAGCCTGAAGCCCGCATGTCCGATATGCAACACCTTCCACGGAGTGTACACGGGGACCCAGCCGCAGGGCACCATGACGGTGAGCCGGAGCTTTTTAAAGCTGCCGGGCTTCGAGAACTGCGGCTCAATCGTCATTCAGTATAGTTTCCCAGCGGGGATACAAGGGGTGAGTCTGGCAGCTTCCTCAGGCTGCAGCTGTTGGTTTGCTGCTGCTTGTTTGGAACTCATTTTAATCCACCAGGGGTCAGTGTTTCCTTCTTTAATCAGAGGTGGGAAAATCCCTTTTAAAGTATCTCAGTAAACGCTTCCGTTTGAGGTCACTATATTGTTGAAAACATGGTGTAGGCTTAAAATATGCCTTAACCCTTATTTGGTGTTCCGGTCATTTTTTGACCGATTTAAAAGTTTTATCTCTGAAAATTGTAGTTAAATTTGCTCAGATTGACCTAAGATTCTTTGACCTTGTCCACAAAGAGGATTTCAACACACAACATAAATTCTATTGAGTTGCATAATTATTTGTGTGTTCTATTCAACATTTGTACATTCTTAATGTTCCCGGTCAAATATAATAGCAATGAATAAGGGAATTAATGTGAAAACATTAGGTCAGGTACATAATCCTCATTTGTCAGACGGACACACACAAGCATGGGTACATGCGTGCACACACACAAAAATGTGTCAGTATCACTGAATTTTTCCTGTAGCTTAAGTATAAAATATTTTTAAGGCTTTGTTCACACTTCATTGTAATGCAGCACCATGGCATGTCAACATAAAGTAAGTGAAGTTCCTAATTACATATTTGATGGTCACCACATTGATGAGGAAGGAGGCCAGGAAAATGATTGAGGATAGATTTGAGAAGGAAGTGTAAAAAAACAGAAGATGAAAGACCAAGAAATAACTGATGAGGAAGAATCCAGTAATGAAGACGGCGGCTGCTGCCGTATTCTTTTTTTTCTTCTTTTTTTTTGTGGCTGTCACTTTCAAGTCAAAGAATGGGAACTCATCCTGGTCTTCATTTCCACCTGAGAATAAGGGTAGACTTTCAGCTGAACATGCCATCAGGTTGACTCCAGGTCCTACAAAGTATGCCGCATCCTGGAGTGATGACATAAAATCCTGCTTTGAATTGTTGTCCATTGTAACCGCTGTGGTAAACATTACCAGCTTGGTGGGGAAACAAATTTAAAAAGGCAGCTGGAAGTTACTAACCCAGACAGACATCAATGCATACATGGGTGTTTTGATTTTGGCAGATGTGTACAGATCCAGAAACGCGTCTAAGAGGAGTTTATGAGACGCAGAGTCTGGTTGGAACATTTTTGCAGCTCCGTTGCCACTCCAAAAATCAGATAGCTTATTTATTCACGGCAGTTCGCTTTGACAACCAGGATACAGGACCAGACCGTCCTCAACAAAACAAACTGGCATCGATGAGAGAAGTTTGGGACAAGTGGATAGAGCATCTGCCACTTATGAATAATCAATGTCCAACTGTCACATTGGATGATAATCTTTTCGCTTTTAGGGGATGCTGCCTTTTCAAGCAGTATATGCCAAGAAAGCCATCTAAATATGGCATAAATATATGGACAAAATGTGATGCCAAGATAAGACATAAAGGAAAACCTGCAGGCGGTGAGAACCAAGGGAAGTATGTATGAAACACCTGATAAAATTGTGGTTTTGAAAAAACAGAAATGCCGATGCAGCTTCACCCACTTCCTAGGTGCACGGAGAAGGAGAAAACTATAGGATGAATGGAAACTCCGGCAACACTCGGAAATGAATTGATCCACTTTATTAAGACCAACGCGTTTCGGCGTAAAGCCTTCATCAGGGTCAAATTTAAAAAAAATGTTGTTCTGGTAATTTTGTTGTTAGTTGTTTACTAATGTATGAGGACATGGATCATGGAATATTGAGAAAAGTTAAAGTACAGTTTTGGGATAATTTCCTTTGTAGAAAAATAAAAAATATTCATGGTCACTTTTGACCAGGATCACAACAGTTGTTACTTTTTGTGTTACTGTTTGATAGTTTCAGAGCAAATGTCCTTGATAACTTTAACCCAAAGTGCTCTGTAAAAAGCAGCATAGTATATCATCTAATTTTCCTATACTCAAAATAATTCAGATATCATGTTTTTTAAACTTGCTTTGAAGTGCATAAGATCAGATCAATGAGGCACAAAGGCCACTAAAACAAGTTCAACACTTGTAATATTCACTTGAACTTAAGGTAATTAAAAACTCTAGCACAAGAAGTAGTGATGATATGTATAGTTTTTTTAATGGTGAGTCTCAGTGGAATGGTCATTTCTGACTGGGAACACAAAAATGTTTAACACAACATGAGGGTTAATGTTGTATTAGAATTCATCTTTGGAGAGTTTTATTTAGCTTTCTTTCACCTTTAAACAACAAACCTCAACAGATTTTATATAGAATAGAATACCTTTATTGTCTCTCCGTAAGAAAATTCAGGTGTGTCAGCAGCAAAGTGACAGGCAAGTCAAAGCATGCAGACTTAGCCAACACAAAAATAAAAATATAAAAACAGAACTTAATATAATACATAATATACTGTACAGCAAGGGTAAATTCCCAGCAGAAGAAAATAGTGTGCTCCGATTCATTTAGCTGCTAGGAGGAAAGATCTACGGTAACGCTCCTTTGTGCGCCGAGGATGCAGTAGTCTATCACTGAAGGAGCTCTCCAGTTCAGCAATAACTTCATGCAAATGTGAACAAATGAACATTTTAATGGTGGTAGACTATTTACCACCTTTTACTTTGATACCTTGAAATTCAATAAATTCCAGTTTAACATCTATTAATCTCAAAGCACTTTAAAAGACAAACGGATCGAATTTATATGCAGAGACGTATAGTGAATTCAATCTAATCATAGAGAAAGATTTTAAAACATTTACATATATTGTAAATTACTCTTAGTTAGAAAACCCTTCTGTGAAGTTCAGTTTATTACCCCAGTTGGTAAAAAGTTTGCTCTCTAAGGAAACAAAGGCACTGCATCAAGTCACTGACTGGCTGTCAGTATCAGAAATCTCTGATACTGAGCATGCACATGGTGACAGTAGAAGCAGTAGAAAATAATGACCCCCTTTAACAGGTAGAGACCTCCTGCAGAACCTGGCTCAGTGTCAGGGGCAATCTGCCCCTGCCTGGGTGTTTTCAATAGACAGAACAGCCACACAAAGCAACCCCAGAGCAACTGGTTTATAAGTTCTATGTTAAAGATAAAACAGAGTTCATTGAAACAGTAACTCCTTTAATGGCTTCATCGTTTTGGGAAGCACAGCAAAAAGTAGAAGCTCTTAGCTAGTACTAAAATCTAAGCCATGAAAAACATGGTGCATATAATTAGTCACAACAATAGCTTCTTCAGTTTCTTTATCCTGGAGAGAGACAGGGTTAAACACAAAAAGACAGACCCAATTTTATAATCTATAGAGGGAGAACTTCAAGCTTTTGGCCCACACCAAGAAGGTTTTACAGCTAAACAGAAATGGCATTTTGTTCATGCAGTGCCCTCCATACTAATTCACTCTCCTTAAAATCCTTCAAAATAATGGAACTTTTTTTGCAGTAGCCTAATCTTGTATATAATGTTACATCTTTTCCTCGTCCAGCCTTGCTTGTCACAGTTTCAGTTGTTATAACCTTTTTCTTTGAACGTAGATATGAGCAAATTTAGGCACGTTGCTGGTTTTTTATTTTATTTTCTGACTTCTGAAGATCAGTACACATCTTCCTTACTTAAATGGCATGTTCTCTTGTCTTTCCTTTGCTGAAAAAGGGCTAGGACAAGTAAGGCTCTGTGTCCCATCACATTTTATATCTAAGAGGTAGTAATGTAAATAAGTTCCTAGACACTGATCAACTTGAAAAAAAAAAAAATGTACCTTAAACAATATTTAAATTCAATGACATTTATTTTTTTTAAAGAAATGCTTTAAGCTGCCAATAATTGTGGCACAGATTATTTAGTTAAAAACAATAATTTTTTAACACATGATACCCTGAATATATCCATAGTTTTTCTTAAAGTATCTGTATTCATGCAGACTGAGCACTTTATCTTTCTAAGCAAGAGTAGTAAATAACTATTGACTTTGTTCTGAACGTTGTCCAGTCAGGTAAGATTAATAAATGCAACAAAAAACAAAAAAATACAACAAAATTGCTAATCTTTCTGCATCTAAAGTCCTTAGTAAAATGAAAGGTTCAGGTATTTCCTGTGTAAATGCCAATGTTATACACCACTGGTAAATATAGATGACCTTCAAGCACTAGAGCAGCCCAGCATGAGAAACTGGGATCAATGTAGCCACATTGGCTCAGGAGTATTTAGGAAATGATTCAGTTTACTGCTGCACGCAGAAATGTAACCTGAAACTGGATTATACAAAAGGTTGTAAGCTATATATCATCTCGGCACAAAACTTCAAGGCAGTGGGCAATTTTTCTATGGAAAAAACAATTACCTTGTTCTTTTATACGGACATATGAGAAGATTTTCTGTGATACAGCAATCATCTCTGAATTTATCTTGGTTATAAAGTGTGCTCAGGTGCAAAAATTCATGATGGTATAATACAGTGAGGAACACCCTGCAATTTTGTAAGTTCTCTCACTTAGAAATTATGGAGGGGTCTGAAATTCACATTGTAGGTGCATTTCCACTGTTATAGATGGCATAAAAATATTCAGGAAATCACGTCTGATAAATAAAAAAAAAGTATTTTATTGCTGCACATAAGTATTTGAACACCTGGCAATCAGCAAGAACTCTCAAAGACCTGTTACTCTGCCTTAAAAAGTCTACCTCTACTCCACTTATTAATCTAAATTAGCAGCATTTGTCGGAGCTCGTTAAAGACACCTGTCCTCCCCACAGTCAGACTCCAACTACTACCATGGGCAAGATCAAAGAGCTGTCAAAAGACACCAGAGACAAAATTGTTGACCTCCACAAGGCTGGAAAAGGCTATGGGGCAATTGCTAAGCAGCTTGGTGAAAATAGATCAACTGTTGGAACAATTTTTAGAAAATGGAAGAGGCTATAGTCCTTCTCCCTCAGACTGGGGCTCCATGCAACATCTCATCTCGTGGGGTATCACTGATGATAAGAAAGGTGAGGAATAAGCCCAGAACTACACAGGAGGAGCTGGTCAATGATATGAAGAGAGCTGGGACCACAGTTACAAAGGTTACTGTAGAGCACCACGCCGTCATGGTTTAAAATCATGCATTGCACGGAAGGTTCCCCTGGTCAAGTCATCACTTGTCCAGGCCCATCTGAAGTTTGCTAATGCCCATCTGGATGAGGCATGGGTGAAAGTAATGTGGTCAGATGAGACCAACATAGAACTTTTTGGTCTAAACTTCACTCGCCATATTTAAAGGAAAAAGAAGGATGAGTTGCATCCGAAGAACACCATCCCTACTGTGAAACATGGGGGTGGAAACTTCATGCTTTGGGGGTGCTTTTCTGCGAAGGGGACAGGACGACTGCACTGTATTAAGGAGAGGATGAATGGGGCCATGTACCGTGAGATTTTGAGTACACAACTAGGAAAACCAAGGAACATATCAAGGTTCTGGAGTGACCTAGCCAGTCTCCCGACCTAAATCCAATAGAGCTCCGGTAGTTGACGTCACTTCTCCCAGCATGCAACAGTTAAAATCGACTGGGCGCCATTGTGGCAGGCAGTCTCTCGCAGTTGTTATTTGCAGCTAACCCAAACTTAGAAACAGTAAATATGATGGATACCTGTTGTGCCCCAGGATGCCATAACAGATGCTGACGAGATAAGGGAGAAATGTTCTATAGAATTCCCAAGGATCCAGAACGCAGAAAACGTGGATCATTGCCATGAAACGTGCTAGCGATCAGGCAGAAATGAAGCCGTTTCATTTAGGTTTTTTGAGTGATTCACCTGTAATTCAGATTTAATACCATTTGTTTGATAACTGCTCTTGTACCATTAAGTGATGCAAATTATTTATAAATAAAAATACTTTATTTACTAAGATGAACATACTAAATGTTGAACAAAGACATAGCCTAGCTACAGCCCGTTGCTCATGGTAACCAAAATCAGTACAGGTCTCCCTCCAGGTGACAACAACACAATCCTTTTGCAGGAAGATTCCAGATCTGGATCCCAATAACAAACCCTGATTGTGTCCATTTATATCCCTCCAGGCTTTTATATTCTTTAAGCGATGCTCCGGAGTAGGACGAGGGAAAGTTGATCAGGAAATTGTATACAGTATGTCAGGGGATAGGTCATTTTAGCCAGAGACGCCGGGAATATCTCCCCAGCAATATTTATGATTGATGATTTTTTCCCCCACCACTTTTAAAAACTTGATCCGGAATTTCTTACCAGCTCTAACATCTACTTGTGCTCCCAGCACATTTCCACATAATCAGTGTCTGAACGGACTATTATTTAAATCACTTCATTCCACTTTCTTATAGTCATATTTTATTTCTGCGAAGATGTTGCAGGATTTTTAGCAGTCGATATGTCGAGGTTTTAAAAGACTCGTAGTCCGCTGCAAACACGTTCAGGGCTCAAGAGTCCTGCAATGGTGCGAGGGCTCGTTTAAAGATGGAAAAATACATAAATTATATTTCAAGGGTCTGGCGGAAGTTTCTTTACTGCGGGTGAAAAAATATTTAGGGAATATTTTTGTTTGTTTAAGATTCCCAAAGAGAATAGTGTTATATTGTGTTTGTGGAGAGAGCATGCCAGAATATCTCCCCAACTTTGCGCTGACAGCGGAATGTTCCCGCTATCTAGGCATCTTGCGCTGCCAGAGAGAGATTTTTCTGACATTTATGAAAACTGAAATGTTTTTGATGCCGAGCTCACTGTGCAGAAACGAAAAATTGTCCACAGTCCCTGGCTTTACCTGTGTTCTCCGTTCCTGAATCGCAAATCCCGCTGCAGTAAAGTCTCTCTGGCAGCGCTGGAGGTCTAGAAAGCGAGAATATTCCGCTGTCAGCACAAAATTGGGGGAATAATCTGGCATGTTCTTTCCACATATCACAATATATCAACACAATCCTCTTTGAGAGTCTTAAACAAAACATTATAAACAATGATATTTTCTCACTCGCAACCCGCCCGCATTAAAGAAAGTTCCTCCTGGACCCCTGAAATTTAATTTTATAACTTTATGATGTAAAAACCTTGTGCGGGTCACCCGCGGATACCAGCCCTGTTGCAGGACTCTGAATTGTAAGCTAGTGTTGACGTTTATCTGTACAGAACTGTAAGGGTTGCAAAGGGAACGCGTTTTATTGTTGCACATATTCTTCTGGGGGGAGTATATACCAACATTGTTCTATGTGCTATAATGTGGATTTTAATGAAGCCATGCCAGCAAATAGCCTAATGATGGTTTTCAGTGCCGTTTGAAAAACAAAACAGGTAAGCCTATGGCTTTCAACTTTTATTGGTGGAATAAAGATACACCTGTTTATTCACTGCAGTGCATAAACGTGAAACGGATGAATCTTTATAGACTATATGAATAATTAATAATAATTGTCCCCAGGCATCTTCAAACCACACTTAAGTTTATGGTCATTGTCCCCTAGCAACTTTAAAAACAAACTGACTCCCTTGTGTCAGAGTATCTCAGGTCCGGTAAAAGGTCTGTACTGACAGCTTCTGAAGTTTTAGAAAGTATCCCTGGGGCATGGTACGGGTCGGATATGTTTAATCTCTTTAATTTCCCGGTATAGACAATAATATCTTCCGTTTTAAAATGGGGAGTAAACTCCGATGGAGTGAAATCGCAGCCATCAACGTTCATTTCGCTGACGTTCATGCCTGCCAACATGGAGCCTACGCTCTGAGAGTGACGTGACGTCGGAGCTCTATAGAGAATCTTTGGAGGGAGCTGAAACCCTGAGTTGCTCAGCGACACCCCTGAAACCTGACATATCTAGAGAAGATCTCTGTTGCCGTGTGTGCAAACCTGGTCAAGAACTACAGGGAACGTTTGACCTCTGTAATTGCAAACAAAAGCTTCTGTACCAAATATTAACACTGATTTTCTCAGGTGTTCAAATACTTATGTGCAATAATAAAATACTAATACATTCTTTAAAAGTCAGACAATGTGATTTCCTGAATTTTAAAAAAGCTGTCTCTCACAGTAGAAATGCACCCACGATGTGAATTTCTGACCCTTCCATAATTTCTAAGTGGGAGAACTTGCGAAATCGCAGGGTGTTCAAATATTTATATTCCTCACTGTACATATCACAGTCAGTTTTCATCAATTTATTTGACATGCAACTTTGCCTAAGAAAGGGGAAAGTAAATAAAACAGTGTAAATGTAAAATATTTACAAAATGATCTTGAACCCCTTTAGATCTATGTCCACTGGAATAAACATAACATATTTATGGGTACTGTATATCCCTGCATCCTGTATGCTGTAGTCCTGCTTCTCCTTGCTGTGTCATGGGCGGTGGTATCTATCTTCAGCGATCATTGGGCAACAGGTGGGGTAGACTGTGGCCAGATTGCTTACTCGGCAATTTAGAGTGATCAGTTAACCAAACTGTCAAGTTTTTGGACTGTGGAAGGAAGACATATAATCAAGGGCATGCAAACTCCATTTGGAAAGAGCCCAGGCCAGGATCTAACTGCTCCACTGTGCAACTCTCTTTCTAGGTCGAAACCAACAAAACAAAATAAGATATTTCATCATTGAAATAATGCTTGTCAATATTTTAATTGGAGGGAACATCAAGACCAGGAGAAGTCAGAAACTTTTAAGGGAGGAAGAGAAATAACCAATGTTAAGGAGTAACTTATGTTTTAGTGACTTTTAATGGTTATTTAAATATGGCATCCATTGTAACGATAATGAAATCATATGAATGAAACCACGAGTTGGCAAAATATATATATTTTTTTTCTCTTATAAGGAGTTTTTTTTTTGTGTGTGTCTTTATTCCAGCCAGAACACCCAAACCCCGGTGTGAGGTACAGCAGCACCTCTCGTACTGCTTACCTGCCAGACTCTGCAGAGGGACAGAAAGTCCTGAGACTGCTTACAAAAGCATTTGACCGAAGGCTCACGTTTACCATTGGACGGTCGGCCACCACAGGCCTCAACAACGTCATCACCTGGAACGACATTCACCACAAGACCAGCATAAACGGGGGTCCAGAGTGGTAGGCGCTCCTTATTTTTTGACTGCAGACTGATATCTGAAATTCTTCCTGTATAAAAGCAACTAAAAATCGACATATACAGGAGAACTAATATTTCATATAAAGAATTAATCCAAAAAGACTCCAGCTTTGCCTTCCTCTTTGTGAGGCTGCTCTAGTCTATTGTAAACATGCTAATTTTATTGTGAATACTGTTAAACAAACAAACCTCAGACCATCACCTTTTGGTTATTAACTTTATCTGAAAAGTGCAGTCATTCTCAAAGGTTTGTAAACTCAGGAGAAATCTTGTTTTTTTTTATCAGTGGGTTTACGTGTTATGGCAATTATCAAGCAAACACCTTTACCAGAATGGGAGTCTTTATCCGAGTTTACATCTCCGTCAGAAATTCGAAATATTGAATGAAGTGCATCCGATGCCGTGACGGTGGGTGGCGACAGGCGCCCTTTTGTGTTGGCATTCTTGCGGTTAGCCTATAGTGTCACACAAATGGTAAGCAAATGCTGGCAGCAGTGAAGCAAATACAGTAAAAGCAGGATATGCACAATGAGTGAAGAAATGGACCACAACAACGCTGCATCCTAGTACATCTTGTAAGTACTATAATGTTTGATTGTGTTACACTCATTGTTGCTGCTGTGTTGTTGTTGTACGGGTGTTGTTATTCCCACTTCTGCGGTCTCGTCACTTCTGGAAGGGGGAGTACCCAGGCTGGTAATAGCTTGACTAACCTGGGATGTCAATTACATACAGTGAAATTTGGCTTTTGAACCGCATTACCTGGGTGTGTTAGCTTGATCAAGAGAAGACCAGTTCAGTTTGACTTCATCTGGACTAAGGTACATGCATTTTAAAAGTCCAAATTCAGTTTGACTAAGGTAATAATTTGGTTTACTCTTAATGCATGTAAACATACTGACTGACATTACTGCTTCAGATTGTATGGTGGCAGTTTGCATAAAGACTTGGTTGCCATGAAGAATGACCAGATAAAAGGGAGATAAGTGCAAATTTCACAAAAGTAAATTAAAATCATCTTGAAAAAACAGGAACTGCAAGCATCATTCCAATGATCCCTCAGTTAGATCAGTGGAGAGGGTTGATTATGCCTGGTATCACCCTCTCATTCTGATTTAATCAGAAGAGCAGCATAGTTGTTTTAAAACAGAGGTGCTTGAAATCAGTTTTCTTTGTTTTTAAGGTGGCTTAGACAATTTCTATAGTCAGAATGCTTCATTTTTGCTTAACTGTTATATAGTGTTTTACCTTCTCCGTTAGTGTTTCTTTGGCAGCTGCACAGTTGATAAATCAGATTAAACAATAACAAATTAATGGCGAAGAGCTTCCTCACAAAGATGACACGCATAATGCTTGTATCCTAAAACATAGTTTAAATATTGCAAAGACCCATCTCACCAGTCTGATGTTATTTTCTGTCCCATTGCATCGGGCAAAAGCTTAAAAAGCATCAGATCCAGATCAACTTGATTCCTAAATTATACATCTCCTTAGGCAGTGAGAGCCATCAACTCTCATAAACCCTCATTTTCTGCTTTGCTTAGCAAGCTTGGTCCCACTTCAGGGTCTTTCTTAATGGACTACGCTATTTTTATCTTACTGTTTATTTATTTATATTGCTGTCTACTTTTTCAAACGTGTTTCTATGGTTGTGTACCGTGCATTGCCAGCTCTGTTTTGAACACCATACCAGTCTAAGTTCCAGGTGAAGTTTATCACATTTGCACCAGACAACTTGACTCAACATTGTTACCTCAAATGAAACACTTGCTTTTATTATGGCTTTCCCTCAAAACTGCTTCACAATCAAGGATACTGCTGGCAGTAGGATTTACCCAAATAAATTATATAATAATCATTAGGAACTTCAAGGAGAAATTTTCAGTTGTTGTGAACGTAGTTCCAGAATGCCGAGGAAAATTCAGCAAGCACCAGGACCATATTCTAGAGCTGAGCGTTCATGTTTCCACTACTGCAGAGCTTGCTCAGGGATGGCAGCAGGAAAATGGGAGTTTTTTGGCACTTGCAGTGAGGCGAGGACTTTTGGGCTTCTATTGTCGAACGGCAGTGAAGAAGCCACTACTTATTCAAGAAAACCACACAAACAGATTGACATTTCAAAAGAAACATGCTAAACTCTGCCTTGAGACCAGTGTTATGCTGATGGTGAATCTTCTTCAGAGCATTAATGTGTTACATCTCTTACTTTTATTAAATAAACGGCCATGAATAAAGAATAGTAAGAAAACCTCCTCCAAGAGGAACTTTGTCCAACCGTCTAAGAGAGGTTTGGTGAGAAACTCTGCTTTTGCCAGCATGGTGAAGTGATTTATCACAAGCCAGAAGGAATCACCAGGGCCTCAGGGTTCAAATTTTTTTCGTTATATAGCAAAGAAAATCTTCACATCTTCATTCTAATGAAAACCAACACTTGATGCTTTGCATAAACTTGATGTCATTTTCAATGAAAGCATTTAAAATCAAATAAACTTTAGTAATCAAAAGTAAACCAGTAAATTTAGTGGGGGGGGGGGGGGGGAGAAATAATTTCTGTCAGCATCAATGTTTGACCACTACTGAACAAGAAAGTCAGGGTTTCTGGGTATATCTAGGAAAACTAAGATTACCAGAGTTACTTGGGCTGGTTTGTGAGGAGCCGTGGTTGTCAGAGGAAAATGATAAAACAAATAAGTTTAGATAAGTGAAATTATTTCAGTGTTACATTAACTGTACTGCAGCCCAAGAACTAGCAAAACCAATGAGATATTTTTTTTCTTTTCCGTTTGTCTCTTTCTCTTACAGTTTTGGATATCCAGATCCGGATTACCTGTACAGGGTTCAAGAGGAGCTTCGTCTGAAAGGCGTAACAGAGGATGACTGATTGTTCGAAAACATCCTTTAGACAGACTTAGTGCTGCTCATAATAATGTCCCCAGTTGCAAGTCTGCACTTTTCCACAGCAATGTTCACAACTGATACTTGAAGATGTTTGGTTTTTTTGTTTTGTTTTGTTTTTTGTTTTAATATATGTGCTGGCTAAACCGAGGGAGATGTTTAGCTTTTCCAAAGACTGTTTTTCAGCTTTATTCTTGTTATGTAGCTAGCTTACTTTAAACAAATAAAGAAAGAGACAAGTTTGGTGTTGATTAGATTTCAGTAGGTTTACTTTGGCATGTACTATAAAACACATACAGCACCATCCACATTTTTTGGCAGCCTTGGTAAAGATGTGTAAAAAGCCTGAAAATAAGTTAATCCTATGTTGAAGTATTATGATCACTCACTGAAAAACAGCCTGTTTGCTTCCTTCAGTTTTAAGTGTTTTAATCATCACTCGGGCTGTAGAGAAAGAAGAAGTTTTCCCATAGTCTCTGAATGTTTTAATGGCATGTTCTCATCTTTCCCATATTGAAGAGTGACTAAGAGATATGGTCTTATGTTTATTTATATATTCATGTATAACCCCAGGAAACAGGAAATCATGGATCAGGAATTTAAAAAACCTAGATATTGATCAATAAAAAAATAAAGAAACTGTTGTTTTAAAAAAAACAGCTTTAATTACACTTTGCAGTTGAAAAATTAGTTTTAGGTTAAGGTTGAATTTTTTTGTGGGGGAGAGGGGGAAGACTATGCCACTGCAATGACAGATTAGTTTATTTAAAATATTTTTTCCACATTTCTCCAGGGATGCCAGTAAAAATAAAGGAAATACATTGTGTTTGTCACAGTTTATTTCAAGCTCTCATTTGCACTGGATGAAAACCTAATATAAATGAAAAGTTATATTTTAATCTTTGTGGCAGTGTCAGATAAAATATACTTCATAGTACGTCTGATACTATGTATTATTGCTTTGATCGACAATCAGTCCTGTGTATTTAATGCCCTTAAAACATTTTTTATAATAAATATTTGCTCTTTAAAAATGTGAAAGCATGCAAACTTTTTTGTGACGATATATTTAAATATAACATTTTCCATAAAAAATGTGTAACTAAATATAAAATATATCTTTAAATGGGGTACCAAAAAAGAAATTAAGGTGTGACAATGTATGGCTTAGGGCTAATTGATGTAAATTACATGTTTGTTTGTTTTTAAATTAAGTTTATTAGGCTTTCTACAAAAAATATTGTTTAATATCTTTTATTTTTTGCAATGATGCACATTAATTAATTTGTGCCTTAAGCAATATCTGATAAGTTTGTGCCTTAAGAAATATGAAACCAAACAATGAGTCAAAAATGTGCTTTTTTTTAATGCCCTGCCATTACCATGCTGGGGCATTAGATGGCGGTGTTTTCCAAATAGAGGAGCTGCTAGATGGCGTTTTCATAATATGGTTCCCAGGTTTGTCTCACACGGAGTTTCTTACTTGATGTGTTTAGGTCAGTTTTATCTTCAACAGCTAGAAAACGTCAAATGTGTGAAGACTGACTAAACCATTGCTAGACCAAATATAACTTGTTTAAGATCTGCTCTGAATTTTCATTATACGCATTCAGCTGAAAGCATTTAATGTACTGTGCTGTGTAAAAGTATTCATACTCTTTGCACTTTTGCATGTTTTGTCTCATTGCAGACACAAACTTTAGTGTATTTTACCAGGATTGTATGGGATGGACCAACAAAAAGTAGCCCATAATAGTGAAGTGGAGGGCAATGATAGATGCATACAATTCCAACCCCGGTTTTAACACTTTGTAGACCACTTTTTTAATCGTATCTTTAGCTGCAGGTCTTTTAGGGTTTCTCTCAGCTTTGCAAATCTACAGATGGAAATTTTTGTCAGCTCTTATTTGCTAAAGAGCTCAAACTTAGATTGCAAGTAGAACAAATGCAAACATCCATTTTTGAGTTTTGCCACAGTTTGATTTGATGTGCAATGCTGGATTTCCTTCTCACATAGCATTTTTCATGCAGGCTAAAACTTGATATTTTGCTCATCGAATCAGAGCGTCTTCTTCCAGATGTTCGCTGTCTTCTCTATGTGGCTCATGGCAACTTTTAAAAAGAACTTGTAATGGCTTTTTTTTTTTCAACAGTGGTTTTCTTTTGGCAACTACTCTACAAAAGCTACATTTGTGTAGTGCAATACTAATTCCTGGGGAGTTGACAGATTTCCCCTCCTGAGCTGTGGATCTTTGCAGGTCCTCCAGAGTTACAATGGGCCTCTGGGCTGCTTCTCTGACCAAAGCTCTTTTCAGACAGAAGTTCTTGAATGTTTGCGGACAATTCCATCCGGTCTTTAATCGGAGCTGTGTTTTCAAATACACCACTTTTTCCCAGAACATTGCCTTTCGGCTGCTTTCACACAGCAAGATATGTACCAGAGGATCCTGATGAATGTCTGGGGGGTGCGGGGGAGTGGGGGTTGTATGTGGATATGACGTTAGCTTAGTGCGGCGGGGATACATGTAATTTCCCTAAACAAATGGATTATTGCAAAGATGGCAGACGAAACAGCAGAACTACTCGCAGGGCTCGTCTTTGTGATGTGTGCAATTTTGCGCACATGGAAACGCTTTAAAGACATCGACGAAGACGTTGAAAGGAAAATAGTGACATTTATACGTCATCAATGCATGCACTCACAGCGTTCCCTGCCCCCCTCCCCTTTTCCCCACCGCCCCACACCCCTCCAGCTTTCGTGGAACATTACCTGATAATCTGAACGCAAACACCATACCGCGAAAAGTCTGCTCTTGTTACTAGTCTTGTCTTCATCCATAAAATTACCGGTAAAGGGTATCCGGTCAAAGTTCGGAAGATTGCTTTCAGACTCAAAAGCAAAACAGACTCAGTCCAGAAAATTACCGTTTTTCATGACCTGTTTGAAAGGGACTCAACACTCCTTGCCCAGCTTGTCAGTGCTTGTTGATGGCCTTCTCTTGGAAGGTTTGCTATGCCTGTGTCATTTTTGATGAAGGGTTGTGCAGTGCTCTAAGATTTCCAAAGCCAATTTGTAATTCTCCACAACTTTCTCCCTCACCTTTTTGCTGTGTTCCTTGTTCTTCATTATGCTGTTCTCTTAACAAACCTCTGAGGCCTTCACAGAGCAACTGGATTGATATTGAGATTAATTTACACACCAGTGGGCTCTTGAAAGCATTTGGCTGTGCTAACTTTTATTTTGGGATATCAGAGCGAAGGGGGCTGAATACAAATGCACACCACACTTTTCAGATTTTTATTTGGATAACCAGGTATTATTTTTTCTTCCTGTCACATGTCATCCCCTCCATAAATACAAGTTAAGTTTGTGTTTGTAATGTGAAAAAACAACTTGATTTTAGTTCAAAAACAAAATCACAACTGCTAACTGTTATTTAGTTTACAAAGAGGGCACATGTTATGTAGCAGAGGCAGTGGCCTGTTTTCTACTGTGACGTCAGTATCTGGGGGCATTTCTGTGGCCTGTAGGATCTCAGGGCATCTGCTAACCTCTAATCAGAGTAGGACCCATCTGCTACACCCCCCCCCCCCCCCATGTCAACCCTCTTTCTACAGTAGTTCATCAGTGAAATTCATCTACTTGTGGTCATCCATCCATCAATTAACTGTTTATTTGAATTGTTAGTGTTTTTAAAGATCACTGTAACATTTTTGTTCTCCAAAGTATAAACATTACCTAACAATACAACTTCATTTTAGAAATGATCACATTTAAAAAAAAAAACTTCAACCCTAAAAGCTCTAAGTAGTGAGGCAGATTGTGTGTGATGAAAAGCAGAATCTAGAGAAAGTAGCAGAGAGTGGAAGTGAAACATGTCTGGAATTACTCTCACTTCATTGAACCTAACCTACATTTTAACATGAAATACTTCATGTAATATTTTTTGGTTAATTTCCAAATAATGGTTGATTTTTCTTGTATGGTTTTTTTTTATTTTCCACATCGAAAACAAGATTCGGACACATTTCTCAGTGTGAAATTAGTCTTAGTTTTTCTCCATACATTGTTCTGCATGTAGGCCCAAAATTCAAATTCAATTCAAAAGTTCAGTTCTAATCCCATCTGTGCATTGCACCATCTTCCAAATGTCTTTTGTGTCTGTTATGGTTGGGTCAAACTACAGAGGGGAAATTGTCGGGCTTTTCTTCAACTATTCTGCTGTCTTCACTCTTCCCTAAAAGGCGGATCTGTGGAGAGCATGATTAATAGTTAAAAACAGATTCTCCCACCTGAGCTGTGGATATCTGCAGGTCCTCCAGAGTTAACACTTAGCTGCTTCTCTGATTAATAATCTTGCTGCCCAGCCTCTCAGTATCGCACAAAGGTCATGTCTTGATCAGATGACTTTTCATTACCAGGTAATGGATTGAACTGAGCTCCTCAGATGTTTAAAGCTGCAGATCTTGTTATAAAGTCTTCCCTTGCTTTAAATGAATGCACAACTGATTTTGTTGAATATTAGTGACATATATTTTGTTTAATTAGATACTGTATTTAGTTTTGTCTTATAAAGATTTTGCAATTTGGTCTCTCTGTAAAAAGAGATATTTGTTTTCTCTGTAACTACCTGGGTAAATAAAGACTATAATGGTAATAATACCTGGGCTGTCTGCTGTGTTTCTTGGTCTTCATGTTGCCCTTTGTTCACTAATATTCTCTAACCAACCTCTAAGGCCTTCAGAGAACAGCTGAATTCGTCGTATGTTTAAATTACACACTAGTAGATTCCATTTACCAGTCAAGAGACTTCTGAAGTTGGCACCGGGTTTTATTTAAGACGGGGATGTCCCAAGTGTGGAACAATTGCAACCCTCTGAGAAATGTTTAGGGTGAGATTATCACTGACAAAATCTTAGAATGGAAAATGTTACAACGCAAAGATATTGTCTTATCGACAATTTTTTACTTGCTTTCATTATATTTTAGTAAGTGGGAATATTAGTGGGCTGCACAGTGGTGCCTTGCAGCAACAAGGTCCTGGGTTCGAATCCTGGCCGGGGGTCTTTCTGCATGGAGTTTGCATGTTCTCCCTGTGCATGTGTGGGTTTTCTCCAGGTACTCTGGCTTCCTCCCACAGTCTATAAACATGACTGTTGGGTTAATTGGTCTGTCTAAATTGTGCTTAGGTGTGTGTGTGGGTGTGTGTGTATACATGTATAGCTATACTTGTGAGGACCAACCTTTGACAGACCACCAGCATTGTGTGGACATTTGTAGTTGTGAGGACATTTTGCCTGGTCCCCACAATGTTTAACAAGCTATTAAACTCTACTAGTTAGGTTTAGAAGTATGGTGTGAATTAGGTTTAGGTTAAGGTTAGGGTTAGGCATGTATCACTAATGGTTAGGTTTAGGGAAAGTGTCTGGGTTAGGCATAGTAAAATCAATGGAAGTCAATACAATGTCAACACAAGGATAACAAGACTGTGTGGGTGGGTGTGTGTGTTTGTGTGTGTGTGTGTGCATGCATGCTAGTTTGTCCTAAGTGTCTCTGCACTGCACAAGGATGGACTAGCGACCTGTCTAGGGTTCACCCCGCCTCTCACCCAATGACCACTGAAGATAGGCACCAGCCCCCTGCAGCCCTGCAAAGATAAACAGTATAGACAATGGATGGATAAATGAGACTATTACTCAAAAGCAGACCTGGATGCACCCATGCATACATTTTGGCTAAATACAAGAAGTGTTCAAAAAGAATAATCCCTATCCTGTTCTTGTTTATAAACATTTCTTTCTAGACCATGAAAATAAAAAGCAGTTGACTGCAAGTAATTAAGAAATTGTGTGCCTTTCTTTTAATAAGGCAAGATCCTTTTTAAACCATTTCAGATCTACAGTTATTAAGACTAAATTGAATGGTCTTTCTTTAAAAGTCAATTACTTTGCTATATTAAAGTATTTCATGTTGAGTCTATTTTTGAACAGGTAATAAGTAAAATTATTTGGCAATCTAAACTTTAAAATCAGATTATTATTTTTGTGAGCAGTGAGTTCTTTCAACTTGTTGATTTGACCTTTGTGGGGAAAAAAAGTTTGGACACCCCTGATTTAGGGATATCCCAGTAATATGGGTGAATTCATACACACATCACAATTCTTTGATTTTGATTAATTTTTTTAAATTCTTAAACCACAGATCATTTTCACAATTATGCAATAGATTGTATTGGAACATCAAATAACATATCTTGAAGTTTTATTGAAGAAAAAGGCTATGCAGAAATCCTTAGAAAATGTAAATTATTTTCTCCCTCTCTGCAGGTATTTTCCCTGACCATCAGGCCATCTGCTCCCTTTGGGTAAGGGGGCAAAGAATGACAAAAATGCAAGCAGATCCATAAATATGCACATAATTTAGATTTTGCAGAGCATTAACATTTCAAACTAAACTAAAAAACAATATATAAATTCAGTCCATTTACCATAAAACAGCAGAAATGTAAATCTTCTGTGGTAGCCTCTCCCTGAAAATGAATGATCACCCGAGCTCTCAGTATGTTTTAAAATGGGCAGTACCTTTAGTTGCTTTTCATCGACTGTTGCTCTCTGCTGTTTTTAACATCCTGCTGCTGCAGAGCAGTAAAAATAGCACTGAGACTGTTACTTCCATGCTTCTGGGTGCGACTAGACGTCTCCTCCAGAGAAGCTCCCTGGAAGCACACAGATGCATGCGTACATCCATCAGATGAGAGGCGCGCAGTGTTTTCTGTGCTACAGTTGATAAGAAAATCATTATGTGACAATGCAGAGCTGTTGTTCTTGCGCTCTCTCCCCACTGTGCTCCTTAATTAGAGTGTTTTTGGCTGTGGGGAGGGAGAGCCCTGGCACATCGCCTTCCTCCTTCTCTCCCTGCCTGCCTACTCATCATGGTAAAGGCGCCCAACTACAGATAAACTACCTGTGAATTGTACGCTTTTACTTTTATTTCCTCTTCTCTGTAATGAGAATCAGCTCTAGCAGATTTAACCTACTTCTGCATTTCTTTGAAGGTATTTCATACATCCACCCAGTTTTTTTCCCCTATAATGTCAAAGTTGACAGAAAAAATGGTTTAAGGATTCCAAATATTTCTATCAGTGCACGCCAAAGAAGAACTAATGAGACATGGGGCTGTGCTGGTATGTAAGATGAAATGTACAGGAGGATGCTGAAGAGGCATGTGTCTCCATCCGCTCTTTGTGTGACAGAATGTCATCCCACACCACTGACATGCTCATCCTATGAGCCTCAGGCTGTTTGCTTAAGAACAGCAACGTGAAGGTGGGTGTGTGGGTGCTTGTGCTTCTGCTGCTTTTGTCTGTGTGGCCCTCCCTGCATCTGTTCATACACTGTGTATGGATATACACGAGTGAATACATGAATGTCGAAGTCTTTGTTTATGTGTGGGGTCAAGGATTAGTCTAACATTCTGCTCTCTGATTCATAGCCGGGGTTACATGGTTTTTTGCTCGCCTGATTTAGCCGAACAGACCCTCGGTTTTTCTTAGTAACTGACAGATTGACTTTCTTCCCTGACAGGACACAGCACCAAAGACATTATGTATCAAGGTTTTGGGCTGGGCTGTTGCAGATTGAAGGCTGCACTCAAGCTGTTGCTCATTAACAAACACAAAAGTTTTTTCTTGACATCGGAAAAACAGCTCCCATCATGAATGTCGTTGGAAACACAAAATCAGTAACACTGCTTTTCTTTTAACATCATGTAAGACATTTTCCTCTTTAATGTGCAACAAGAATCACAAAATAAAGCAAAGCTGCAGGCTGGGTAACATTTTTTGTCCTTCCTGTCTGTGGGCTCGTCCTTGGCTGTCCATTGTCAGTCATCCTTGTGTTAGAGCAATTAGCTCCGGCTGCCATGACAACTAGCATGACCTTTTATGCCGTTTTACAAACAGAAATCTTTACCAAGGCCTGCCTTCCTTTTCAGCAGCTACAATAACAGCTGTCTGTAGCACATCAGGGACAATAAATGGGCTTCGTTGATGACAGAAGCTGGCAGAAGCCCGTTGAAATGTGTCTCTGGATGCATCACATTTCTACTGGTAATGAAAGACTGTTAGCTTGGCAATAATTTGTTTTTTACTTAAGATTAACGTAGCTTTGAAAATGTGTCTCAGTATAAGAGTCGGGTTTTAATCTTTAATCTTTGTGTTCAGAAAATATCAACTAACGCTTCATGTTCAGTCTCATTGGACCTACAATGAGGAACATAAGTATTTGAACACCCTGCGATTTTGCAACTTCTCCAACTTATAAATTATGGAGTGGTCTGAAATTCACATTATAGGTGCATTTCCACTGTGAGAGACAGCATTTTCTTTAATTCAGGAAATCACATTGTATGATTTTTAAAGAATTTATTTGTATTTTATTGCTGCACATAAGTATTTGAACACCTGGCAATCAGCAAGAATTCTGGCTCTCAAAGACCTGTTACTCTGCCTTTACAAAGTCCACCTCTACTCCACTTATTAATCCAAATTAGTAGCACCTGACATCTGTCCACCCCACCGTCAGTCAGACTCCAACTACTACCATGGGCAAGACCAAAGAGCTGTCAAAAGACACTAAAGACAAAATTCTAGATCTCCACAAGGCTGGAAAGTGCTATGGGGCAATTGCCAACTGGCTTAGTGAAAATAGATCAACTGTTAGAGCAACTGTTAGAAAATGAAAGAGGCTAAAGATGACTGTTAGTCTGTCTTGGACTGGGGCTACATGCAAGAACTCACCTCGTGGGGCATCACTGATGATAAGAAAGGTGAGGAATCAGCCTAGAACTACGGGAGGAGCTGGTCAATGACATGAAAAGAGCGGGGACCACAGTTTCAAAGGTTTGCAGTGTGTGCAAACCTGGTCAAGAACTACAGGAAACCTTTGACCTCTGTAATTGCAAACAAAAGCTTCTGTACCAAATATTAACACCGAATTTCTCAAATGTTCAAATACTTATGTGCAGCAATAAAATACAAATTCTTTAAAAATCAGAAAATGTGATTTCCTGTATTAAAAAAACAATGTTGTCACTCAGTGGAAATGCACCCACAATGTGAATCTCTGACCCCTCCATAATAAGTGGGAGAACTTGCAAAATCGCAGGGTGTTGAAATACTTGTGTTCCTCACTGTATGTTTATTAGAATATTATGTTGCTGGTAGCTAAAAAGGCACAGCAGTTATCCAAATACCTTTTCACAGAATTCTGGTGAATATTTGAAGTTGTTTAAGTTTAATATAGAAATCGTGTTGATTTTCTGGCACAGCCGAGACTTTTCTACATGGACATTTTTGTCCATGTGTTGGTTCATATCAACCATTCAGACACTTGAACTTCAAAAGATTTGCAAAGATGAAAATTTCTTCCTTTATCTTATAAAGCAGTGGTGTTTGTTGTGGAAATGGCACCCTGGGCAAGTACTGCACAAGGATGAGACTTTTTTTATATATATATTTCTGTGTTCACCATAGGAATATTTCATCTAGGTTTGAAGGATACAACATTCAAAATCAAAATACAGTGAAATACACTTTAAATTGAAGCCTCTAACTTCAGCATCATCAGTCAGTTGAGGTCTATAGCTATATTTCTTGTCTTACATACACTGTACACAACAATGAGTTGTACCCACTACTAATTGACGTAAAAAATATAAGTAATAGACAATTTTATCAAGGCACAACTGACAAACCGATTCAGTTTTTGTGTTCTCTCCCAAGTGCTTGTCCTGACCCTGACAGGAATACGCCCTGGGTGGTGAGCTTTCTTAAAACCTGCCACTACACTCAACAGCATTAAACTTTTAGCTGTTGTTTTCCTTTGAAAACAAACAAAAATGACATTGTTTCAGCCGTCTAACAGATATTTGAGAATTGTGAAATCCTGCTTTGTGCAACATTTCAAATAACAGAACACTTCCAGACCACGATATTTCTACCACAGTGTGGTATAGTTGGTGCAGAGAGGGTAATCAGCTTGACTCTTAACTTACCTCTGATTAAGGTGGCCAAAAAAAAAGGATAAAAACAAATCTTAGTTTTGGATGCAGATTTCAGTTTGACACTACATTCTCACTACATTTAGTCAACTGTATTTATTGTAAATGGACAACAAAAATATGAAATCTTGGAGGGATACTTTTTGAGTTCCTCTTACATCTTTCAGGAGAATCATTTGTTACACGTAGCTGAAATCTTTATGCAAGGATAGAAGGGAGTTGAGGAAGTAATGTTTTGCAATAAATTGACTTTGGTTATACATAACTTTATTTAAACTTCCTTTTTTACATTTCAAACGCCCCAAATGTTAAAGGAATGGACATACTCACAAACACACACAACAGTTATCATTAAAATAAAAACTGGCTCTAGAATTTCAGAATTTATTATTTCAAGAATAAAATGATCAGCTCAAAGTGTATTTTATCACACCGCAATTGACCTGTATTTGAACAATAAATATTTACAGTATGTGAATCATGAATACTTCTTCTGCTAGGACTATGTTGCCGCCAAACATTTCAGTTCATTTACGTATGTTGGGCTACCAACCATGGCAGCACTGGAATGCAAAGACAGACCTCCTGCTGTAAGAACTATTAATCCCACAATGCACTACATTAAACCCACCTTATGTTTCAACAGGAAGAGGAGGAATTTCACTGCTTGAATGTGTAACATCATCACCCCTATTCAAACATATGTTCCACCCCTTTTTTCTCTTTGGCATGATCGCTGCACTGAAGAGGGAGTGTGCTTCAAACCTCCACCTTCGCTGGTGAGGGCGGAGCAGGCTTCTGAAAGAAGCTCCTTGGATCCAAAAATACATGTGCATTGTGCTGATCGTGGATCAGGTAACTGTATTCCGGCCGATGGAATAAATCTTGAACCTGACTTGTTCAAAACTCTGCAGAAAGAATCTTTGAATTACAGATTCAACCAGAGAGACAGCTTCTCTCTGTGACAGAGGCCCTGCTGTGGGAGAAGAGAGCTCCTTAGCCGAACCTGTTAAGAAGGAAGCTGGCTGTTTGCCCAGGACCGGACCAGGGAGAAGAACCTGAGCTCAGAGGCCTATTGCTAGCACAACCGACTAGGCCGACAGATCGGCTTTAAAATAGTTTAAACACCAAAAATGTCCCAAACCATGATAGCTCTACAATGCAAATTTTCATTAGAGTTATTCAGGATGGGGGTCTTTGTCAGCAAAAAGGTTGTTGATAAAAAAAAATGGTGAAAATATTTCAAAAACAAAATCAACACACTGTTTGGAGGAGCTCCTATTTATAGCACCCTTCAGATGAGATTGAATGTTTGACCGATTGGGTCTCTTGTTGGTTCCTCTTTATCCCAAGGCTAATGTCCTCTCAGATTAATCTTGTTTGCTACACCTTCATCTTTGTCAAATATAGGAATCTTCATTCATTTAACAAATATTTTTGTGATGGACGTGAAAATGTCTTCTGAATATTCCTCTGTGGAGTATGTTCATTCACATGAACATAAAACAATTCTGGAATGTCATGAATGTTTGAAGGGATTGGGAAGTGTTGGTCATTCATACAGATGCCTGTTTAGTTTATCACAAGCTCAAATGAATGAATTACGCAGCCAACTGAAACAAACCCTAAATATGGATGCAAACATGGATTTCATCCCATTTCTGGGTTGGTGTTGAAGGATTAAGAGAATTAGTGTTAACCTGTTTGTTTGTTTTAATTGAGCTGCCAGATTGTAACATCATGATGTAGGCTTAAGCACGATCCTGTGCACAAGCTGTTCAGGATCCACAAATTGAACAGAGACGCTAAGTATAGACCTGCTCAAGGAATGCTTTGTGTTTGCACAACTGCTTGTTTTGTGTTGAGATGGCAAAGTGTGGGCTGCTGCCGCCTCAGTTTTCTGCCAAATAACCATGGGCCACGCAATGAGTTTATCTAACCGTACAGGATATACTTTAACCCTCTTATACCATCGTACAGGGTGTACACCTTTGCAGATAGATCATGCACAATCAGGCAGTAATGGATGATTTAAAAATACCTCAAAGTTAGAGATGCTGAGATGAGAGAAACCTCACAGTACAAAAGACACCTTAACTCTCTTGTGGTGTGTGGATGTGTGTACTTCATACTTCCAGAGGGTCTCAACGGGGGCTCTGACGATTAGCAAACGGAAACAGCTGTACCTTATAGCAAAAAAACAGCTTACGCAGCAGTACAGATGGTGAATCATGAGCTCAAACAGAAAGCTTAATCACATCAGGTAAAAATAGAAAGAATTGTGACTGTTGCAGGCCTTGCCATGCTGTATGTGCTGCTGCATAAATCAAAATGAGTCATGATACACATATTGATATATACTTTTTTTAGTGGAACACAGATGAAGTGGGAGAGTAAAATTAACTAAATGAATTGCAGATATAAGACACCACTTACAAACTCACACACACTAAGGCCTTTTATAAAACCAGCTGTTACAAGGACAATACAAGAGGTGAGAAGGTGCTCAAATACCTAATAAAACCTAAATATAGCAAAATGCTGGTGAAAAAAAACCCCAACAGTGCAGCATAAGGGGAACATATTGTCTCTTCCTAGTTGCTCTTTCTGACTCTACAGAGCACGTCATTAATTAGAAAGCATTCTGAGAGAGTCAGAGTTTTAACAGTGGCATACTGATTCCTGCCACAAAGCTTCCTCAAAGCCTTTTACAGTCAACATATCAAGGCAGAAAAGATGGCAAACTAGGAGAGAACACATATTTACTTTCCTAAAAAGCACCCCCCACCCCTCCCCAACAGCTCAGAATCAAAAGCTCGGGAATGTGTGAGCCAAACAGAGCAGGAAGAAGAAAGAGAAGAGAAGAAGCACGTAGCTTTTCAGGGAGAGGGGGATGCAGACAGATGGCAGATGAAAATTCTCTACGGGAATATCTTTTCAGCTGATGTGTTGCATAGTAACATACTGCTTTCAACAGATTCATTAAACCACATTCCTTTATTTTTAAAGCAATCATTCTAATCAAAAACAGAAACTAGTGGAGGGGAGAGGGTAAAAATAAGGTAGCAGAGAACAATATGTACTGTGCCATGTCTGGAAAATTTAATCCAACTCCGTCGCACACAACAAGAGATCTTTTACAGCCTGACCTGTGATGTTGAGTATTATAAATACAGACACATTTATTAATGCATGCTTGCTCAGGAGGAGGGATTGCTTACCAAAACTAACGTTTTCTGACGTACACCGACTAACAGAAGAACACTCGATCACAGCCCCTCTCCAAACTGGACAAGGGATACAGTTTCTTTTTCGAGAACTTCATCTACGACTACGAACGTGAGTGGCTATTCGAGAACTTTATCTACAAGTACGAAGGTGAGTGGCTAAGCGGTAGGCTATGCTAGCGTCAGTTTGGCGTCAGCTCAAATGTTTATCAGGTTAAGGTGTTTAACCAACGTTAAACCCAACTAAAGTAAGATTATTTACCTTTAAATGAGGCATTGTGGTAGGAAGAACGCTAGCCTCTGTAAGCATATGAGTGTCCCTTTTGCTAGAATTAACAATCTACAGCATTAACTATTTTTTTTGTCCATCAGTGTCGAACATCATTGACAGGGAGGTTGCTGTCAGGTCAAGGTGTTGCAGGTCGATGAAGACGTGAGAGCAGCCCCACTATTTGAAGGTTATTTTAGGAAGCTAAGGCATAATGGCAAGAAGTTTAACCCCTTCCACTATTCCCTGTTTACATCAAGTCATTCAACAGCCGTGTGCTATAAATTGCTATAACTCTGTGACATGTGTATACATGTTAGCACTTTGAGATTTGTTGCACAAATTGTAAAGTGCTTTATAAATAAAATGCATTATTATTATGTGTACAGTAGTATTCAGATTCCTTTGTCATTGCAACGAGTACGTCAGTGTTGACACACACACACATATATATTTATAAATATGTATATGTGTATATATACATATATATATATATATATATATATATATATATATATATATATATATATATATATATATATATATATATATATATATATATATATATATATATATAGATATATGTATAGATAAAAAATTAACATCTGACCCAGATTTTGGCTGTGACTTGCATATTTGAAGTAGTTTAGACTTATAAAGAAATTGCTTTTTAATCACTCAATATTCACCTTTACATTTAATCAAGTAAGATATAAAATGCAACATTTATACTGAAGCTGTGCTATCTATGCCTAAGGTTGGCTATAATGAGCAGTAAGACATTCTGATAGACATTTCCTACTTAACAGGATTTTAAAAAATTTGTTCTTATGACAAATACAATGAATAAGTACACATATGAAAAAAGTACAAGGGTTGATTGTAACAACTTAAATCCGTACAGAAGAGTGAGTCCGATAAACAGTTGTGTTGGTTACGAGTCTATAGAGTCCAGGTAAAAGAGGCAAAGGGCAGAGAGGGCAGATTGGGCTGCAGGGCTGGTCATAGACTTTAAGGATTTGAAGTACAGTTGAAAATCATTCTCAAAGTTGACAAAACATGGTCCACTTTTTTGTATTTTTTTCCTATGGATGAAGAATTTAGCTAGGAAAATAATATTGATACATAAGTCTTCTTTTTTGTCTTTTACAGAAACTCCAAAAGTAATATAGTCTCTTGAGAGAAGGGGTGGTGATGAAGGAATTTTATTTTTCAGCCAGGTTTGGAATGGTAACCAAAAGTTATGCACAATGGTACATTGAAAGAAAAGGTGGTCAGTTGTCTCAATATCTGAATTATAAAAGGTGCATGCATTATTACTTATGTTAAACGGATCCTTAGTAATTGTTTAGTAGGTTATATGTTATTCATAATTTTAAAATTAGTTTCTTTAACCCTAGGGGCAATAGGAAATGAGTAGAATTTCGATCTTGCCCTAGTTATGAAGTCAGTTATAAATTTATTTAAAATGCTATTTGGCCTATCAGGGAATTGTTTATATGTCAAACCTTTTCTAATAAAATAATTGTTACATTTTTTATCTAGTAAGTCAGTATGTTGGACTAAAATTTCATACATGCTTTAGGAACAGAACAGTAATCATGTTCTGTCATCATCACCGAAGCGCTCTTCTCCATTGCCTCCTCACATTGCAGGGGCTGCTCCAGAGGGGGGTGAACGTCATGTCCTAAGCGAGTTGATGCTCTTTTATAAGCAGACTCCCTTCTTGGCAGTCCCCAGTTGTTCCATTGGAAACGGGTGGGTACAGATGCGATTTTCAGACGCTTGTGTGTTTTCAGACACCCAAAGTTAGACTCGTTAGCTAACGGTAGCCTGCTAACGCTATCTATAGTGTAGTCTGAAAAGTGCCGGCTACAAACATACGTGCTACCTTGTTTTATTTTAAAGTTCGGCCCTTCATCCCGGCGAATCGCTTTGACCCACTTCTTCCTTAGTGTTACGTCAGTCGGGAATCCATGAAAACTTAAATAGGGTTGGCGTTGTTTATTCGAATGGCAAAGTGGAACAGAGCAGTGACATCGAGACTTCAATTCAGCCATTGTTGAACTGCCCCGGAAGTGGAAATGCGCAAAGTTGACAAGTTTAGGAAAACGGAACCCGGAAGCGTGATAATCCCCCATTTATGCGGCCGGTGAGGCGAACGCTACCGGCCAGACTCTGAGCTTATCAAATCCTTGGTGATATTATATTAACCGCGAATAGCAATCATATACTCCCAATTAAAGTACCTGAAATGTCCAACCAGTATTTATATCAGTTGTTCACTCTCTATATTCCGGAATTGCGCCGCTCAAGGTGGCAGCATGTTGGAGTAGCTCTGTTATTTTGGTTCATATTTTTTTCTTTTTTAAAACTTTAATTCTTCCATTTCTGGTAGAAACATTGTTTTTGTGGACAACTGTTCTCTCTGGTTTTGAATGCTGTGCAGCTGGAAGGATTTTTGCTGATACTTTATATTTTTGGACATTTGTTAAGATGCATAACCATGGCAACAAGGTGGTTTACAACTGGCAGCAGCTGATAAACATCACAAAAGCTCAAATAATACCTCAACTACAGCCACAAACCTCTGATGAGTTGAAAAGAAGACGCCATAGATCCAGAGCATCCTCTACATCAGACTGTCATACAACTACAGAGCGTCTTCAGTCAGAGGTTTCTTCAGATCTGCAGAGCGCTACAAGAGATCATCCCTACCCACAGCCATCAGCATCTACAACAAATCTTTGAAAGAACTTGCATAATGAGTTACAACAACATTTAATTTCCCTTTGGGATTAATAAAGTAATTTTGAATTGAATTGAATATCTTGGTCATGGTTTTATGTTGCAGAACATTCATGGTCACAGATTAAAAAAATAAAACTATTTGATTTGTTTGTTCTTGAATTTCCTCCTGGGGATCAATAAAGTATCTATCTATCTATATATCTAATGTAGAATGGAGCAAAGCCTCTTGGGAATTGGGAATGCGTTTATCCAATGAACCGATTGCGCTGGAAGGATCTGCGCATGTGTATGCTGCATGGTTCATTTCATCCACTCACAAACGAAGTTGTTTGGTAGTTAATGTTAATTCAAAAGTAAAAAATAAACATGCATGTATATAAGACCGATCTTTCAATGGGAATTAAGGCAGAAGCTAGTCCGTACTACGCTGCATCTCACACCTGTGGTGCATTCAAGGAACGTTCGAAATGTATGGTGAGTTCAAAAACGTAGGACATTTAATACTTATGACAAAAATCCCCCACTGAAAATAATACCATAAGCAATAAACTTCTGTTTGATGGCAGTTGGCAAGAAACATTTGATGCATGCAAAATAAGTATGCTAAATATGCCCTACTTATTTTTTACAAAGTACTAAAAAACAAACAAGTATATTCTGTGTATTATCCAAATTGAGGTGTTTATGTCATTGTGTGGATGTCAATTGTGGTTTAGCCCTGTGAGTGAGACTGTTTCACCCTGATTAGGTTGAATGCACTGCACAGAATGATTGTGGAGACAGGGCCGGCTCTACGGGTGGGCAAGGGTGGGAAATGCCCATCCAAACAGAGTGCCTTCCCACCCAATAAAAATACAAGGAAACGAACGTGACGTAGCTTAGTCTTCCAATTAAATGGTATAAAACATAGCAGGACATATCTACACTTTTGATTGGACGTGCTGTAGATATATAGCTAAAGCTTAATACTGAATATAATATAACTTACATAAAATGCTGGTGCTGGTGCGGTCAGAATTTTCCCTGTGGATTTTAGTGCCCCACTCCGCCCCTGCTTCAGGAGTTGTTAAAGCAATTTGTCTCTATGATGTTCCCTCCTTTCAGTTTTAGTAGGAGTTTCCATTAGTATTAATGTTCATCACCTATCTTACTGGTGTCGACTTTCAGGCTTGTTTTTAAGTCTTGTCAGAGTCATGTAAACTACTCGCTTGCTGTATTGATGTGTTCAGCAAAGATACGATCCCCCAGTCACTTGGTAAGAGTCTACATGATGCCCATGTTGGTGATCATGTTTTTTTATCTTATGATCCAGTCTATGATGATGAAAAAAGTTGTTGTAGACATCGATGAGAGTTGTGTTACTTTGGTACCTGCAGCAAAAGGATGTGAGTGGTTTCTATCTTGTGTGCCCTATTTAGGGTCTTGGTTTAACTATCTGATGATTTATATAATTTTTTGAATGATTCCGTAGCATTGCATCAGTTCACAGCTGTCCACCCTATCATAGACATTCTCAAAATACACAAAGGTCAAACAGAGAGGGTACTGCCATTCTATGGACTGTTCAGTTGCTGTGTCAGGGTCTTGTGTATTTAGGACTACCAAAATTAGTTTTATTTGCTATTTTAAGAATGTTAATTTTTAAGTACAGTGTTTGCATACATTTCTTAAGTATTAAGAGCACTTTTCTTTAAACTGTTTGATTTAGGTCAGATATTTTGGGTGTCCTTCTACAATCCTCTGATAATAGTGTGTTGGAATTTAGGACCATTCCTCTTGACAGGACATTTTCTTTTTACTCAGTCATACTTGTAAGCCATCTTGTTCCCATGTCTTTTCAGCTGTTGCCACAAATATATCAGATTGAGATTTGTAGATTTATAGATTTTGTGATGGCGAGTGATTTTGTCCTTAAGACAGTTTGTAAGTATTTGGTGGTATTCTTGGGGTCCTTTTTCATGTTTGAAACACCCATTTGTACATAAGTACAAAGCCTAACGTCTAGGCTGAAGTCTTGAGAGATTGCTTTAATGTTTCCACATCATGTTCACGATGCCATTTGTTGTGCAAAGTGCACCTGTCCCTCGTGCAACAAAAACACTGATATTTGTTGTATTCTACTTTTTTGGGGCTATTTTTTATTATGCAGTACATATGTTTTAAATATATCTTTAGTAAGCGTTTAGAGGTAAACGGCCTGTTTATATTATTCAGGGTAGTAAAACATGACTGTTTACCAGTATTTTATGGGGGTAAGGTTTTAAGTAAATAAACTCTTGGGCAAAGATATGAACTAAAAGCAGGGAGGATGGGTTATAACTCTAGTTCATGGTACGGCTATAAAACCAGGTCAGGAGACCTGGAGAAAATGTATGACCTGTTAAGATGTAGGGGAGGGGAGAGGAGTCATGTGATATTTTCTTTGTTCTTCTTTAATAAAAATGGTACACCCTTGTAGAGAAGCGAGTCAGATCTTTTCTGGCTCCCATCTGCAGGTGCGTCCAGTGTGAAACAGATATCTGTTGTTGTGTGTGTGTTATTTTACTCTCTGTCTCTCAGTTCTGGGTCTTATTTTGAAACACTTCCCGCCGGGGTTTTGGAGTTCGGCGCCCCCACCTTTCTGAGTAGGAAGCGAGTTGCCGATAACATGGGTTACGAAGCCGACATTTTCTTTAAGGGTAAACAATTCCATTTTAATTTAATCAGACCTCAGGACATGTTTGCAGAAATTAATGCCTGTGTCCCTGAGTTCATTTTCACACTTTAATTAGTCCTTTCATGTTACTTTTTGAATATTGGTTTCTTCCTTTCTGAATTAACCACACTCGTATTAAACTGCTGGTTTCAGCTGTTTTTTCCTACTTGACCAAAGTCCTACCTGCCTCTTGTCTGCATTTGGGTTTCTATTCTGTACAATTTATGAGAATGTCTTCGAAAAGTAATAGTGAAGCTTTGATTTGTCCATCAGACTTATCTCATGAATATACTCTTGACGACCTATCTAAGACATACATTGCCGATGTTTACCTCTTCTAAACGCTTTAAAGGACAGATTGTTTTCTCAGAAATCCTTTGATTATTTCATCTTCACTGCATCTGGGATCATTTCAGCATCCTACGGATAATACCAGATAGCAAATACTTTTTCCCAGTGCATGATTAATGCTATCTGCTCTCACAATATTGTATTTTCCGCTCTCAGGCTGTACATGTTAGGGTTTTCTATAATATGCTAGAAATATCAGTGATTTTATAAGCTCACTGGTCATTAACAATCAATGTCATTAATCAGGACAGTATTACCCCCCAGATCAAAACTACTTCTTCAACACAAGTGTCCATAATGGTATCGAAGGAAAGGAACACACTGGTTCTCTCTTCACGTCTTCTAGTCAGCTGTAAGTAGAATTCAGAGGAGATACAGAGCGTGTGAGGATGTTATCACATTATTTATGCACTCTCTGTCTTTGTTAGACCTTGGTAACATCCCATCTCTTCATCCGTTTTTTTTTTTTGGCCCAACCCGCCTCTATGGCATCATTTCAAGTAAGATCAAGAGAATTAAAGCTCGGTGGGTGGGCTCTTTAGTCCCTGAAAAGGCTGCACACAAACATAAGTCTCTCTTGGACCACTGAAAGCACATACTTTCGCCTGTAGCCATGGATGTTTCCTTAAGAGAAGTAGCACAGACAAAAATGAGCAGAGTACAGCTTGGAGTAAAAGCTCACCCTTCTTTTGTCTGCTTCCCATCTTTCACTTGCACTGATACCTCTCTGATAGCTACAGGGACCTTCAGAGTAACACTTGGACACTTACACACAATTCATGCACACCGATCTCTGATGGTCAGCCATTAATAAGAATGCTCATTCCTATTAATGGCTGCTTTCTCTGAGTTATGCAGTGAAACGTTCTGCCAGATTTGTACTTAAGGTTGCACTTTTGCAGCTGACTATTGAGTACAAACTAGAAACACAGCAGAGATACATTGTGGTGCAATTACAGAGTAATTATTACTGCTGTGCACTTAGTCTGCTACAGTTGACCTAATCTGGCATTTTAATCAGCATGAAGGACAATGAGTTGAACCAAGCTTATTTCTCCACTGATGCTGCTGAGGGGATGGTGCTTCAAGCAACTGCATGAGATCTCTCATGTTATTTTGGCTTGTGCAGACACATGCTGGACGTGGCCTGTAGCCAAATCCACAGTTTGTGTGTCTGCGATCAGGGTACAACTCAGTCCTCCTCCCTTACCCACTCATGCACAAAACACTGTCACATTGGGTGCAGCAGAGCAAACCCTGGGATTGAGTGTGGTTGCCCCAGCGATCACAAAGAGAGACATGAAACATCTCCCTAGTGCATGTGTATGTATATGCGTGTGTTTCTCTACATGAGGTGATAAAAAAAATCTGTTACGTTCATTAAATGTAATGGAAATTTTAATTTTATCCTTTACCCCTCACTGAGAATTTACACATAAAACATTCATGTCATTTTAACAAACAGTATTGGTTGCTTTATTTTGAAGAATTCTCATAATCTTTTTGTTGTGCTGTTTCTGGATTTGGGAGCTTTTGAAAATGCTCAAAACGAAACCAAGCTACAGAAAACTATTCTGAAACGATCTACTTTTACTAAAAAAGGCAATTGCAACATTTTACCTGTTTATGCTTTTGCATGACAATGATGATATTGTCTGTTTTTGGTACTTCAAATTCAATTCAAATTCAAAAATACTTTATTGATCCCAGAGGGAAATTAAGTGTTGGTATAGCTCATATAATAATTAATTCTTTAAGGAGTTGTTGTAGATGATGATGGCTGTGGGCAGGAAGGATTTCCTGTAGAGGTCTGTATTGCAGCGAAACTGAAGAAACCTCGGACTGAAGACGCTCTGTTGTTGTGTGACAGTCTCATGAAGAGGATGCTCAGGGTTGTCCATAATTTTTTTGATTTTATGAAGAATCCTTCTTTGCATTATCATCTCCAGGTGTTCCACAGTTGTCCCAAGAACAGAACCAGCCTTCTTTATCAGGTTGTTTAGCATTTTTAAATCCCTGGCTCTGATGCTGCTACCCCAACAGATGACGGCTGAAGAGATTACACTCTCCACAACAGACTTGTAGAAGATCTCCAGCATCTTGCTGCAAACATTGAAGGACCTAAGCTTCCTCAAGAAGTACAGTCTGCTCTGTCCCTTCTTGTAGACAGTTTCACTGTTGCGCCTCCAGTCCAGTCTGTTGTCAAGGTGAACTCCGAGGTATTTATACTCCTCAACCACCTCCACTTCTTCTCCCATGATGGAAACAGTGATTGACTTATTCCTGTTTCTTCTGAAATCTACAATCATCTCCTTTGTTTTGTTCACATTCAAGGTGAGACGATTGTTTCCACACCATGTCACAAAGCGGTCCACCAGCTCTCTGTATTCAGCTTCTTGTCCATCTCTGATACACCCGACAATTGCAGAGTCATCTGAGTATTTCTGCAGATGACAGGTCTCTGATTTGTATTGGAAGTCTGAGGTGTACAGAGTGAAAAGGAATGATGAGAGTACGGTCCCCTGTGGTGCTCCTGTGCTGCTGACCAACTGGTTTGACACACAGTTCTTCAGTCTCACAAATTGTGGTCTGTTGGTCATGTAGTCATTGATCCAGGCTATTGTTGAGGGCTTCACCTGTGTCTTTAGGAGTTTCTGACAAAGCAAATCAGGCTGACTTGTGTTAAATGCACTGGAGAAATCAAAGAACATGATCCTCACAGTGCTGCCTGCTTTGTCCAGATGACAGTGGGTTGGTTGAAGCAGGTAGATGATGGCATCTTCAACTCCAACTCCACAGCGATAAGCAAACTGCAGTGGGTCCTGATACATTCTTGTTTGCTTATTCAGGTGGGCTAACAGGAGTCTTTCCAGGACCTTCATGATGTGGGATGTCAGGGCAACAGGTCTATAGTCATTGATGACTGATGGGTGAGTTCTTTTGGGGTACTGGAACAAGGCAGGATGTCTTCCACAACACTGGAACCTTCTCCTAAGTTAGGCTAAGGTTGAAGATGTGCTGCAGAATCCCACAGAGCTGCTCAGCACAGGCCTTCAGGACTCTGGGGCTGACACCATCTGGACCTGCAGCCTTGTTCTGGTTCAGTTTCTCCAGCTGCCTCTTCACCTGCCTCTTCACCTTGTCTGTCTTTGGAGACAGACAAGTGGGAGGGGGAGGCAAAGGGGATAGCAGCATTTCCTGACTTGGTTGAAGTCAGACTTGTGGAAGCAGAAGAGTCCCAGACTGAGGTGAAGGATAAAACATCTGAGATGTGACAGGAAAGCTGTTGGTCAGAGGAGAGTGGGATGTCTGTTCGGCTGGGAACAGGAGAGGAGGATGCTGAGCTAGTTCCTGAACTGAACCTGTTGAAGAATGCGGTCAGTTCATTGGCTCTGTCCAGACTTCCATCTATCCAGTCCTTCCTGTCCTTAAAGCCTGTGATCTTTCTCATTCCTGACCAGACATCTTGGATATTGTTCCTCTGTAGTTTGTTCTCCAGCTTCTTCCTGTATGCTTCCTTTCTGTCTCTGATCTTGACCTTAAGTTGCTTCTGTATACTCCTCAGTAATTCCCTGTCTTCCTCCCTGAAGTCTCTTTTTTTCTTGTTTAGCAGTTCCTTCAGGTCACTGGTGATCCAGGGTTTGTTATTAGGGAAGCATGTCACTGTTCTGGTGGGGATAATGTTGTCCACACAGAAGTTTATATAGTCAGTCACACACTCAGTCATGGCATTGATGTCCTCTCCATGTGCTTGGCAAAGAGTCATCCAGTCTGTGGTTGCAAAACAACCCTGCAGGGCTTCTTCATCTTCCTGTGACCATTTTCTCACAGTTTTGTTTGTAACAGGTTGCCTCTGAACAAGTGGTTTATATTCTGAACAGAGAAAAACAAGGTTGTGATCTGATTGTCCCAGAGGAGGTCTTGGTTTGGACATGTATGCATCCTTTACATTTGCATAAAACAAATCCAAGGTCTTGTTTTCTATTGTGGAGCAGCTGACAAACTGTTGAAATGTTCTTGTGTTCTTGTTGTGTTCTATGTTGCTACATATAGTTTTATACAAGGGTTATTGGCTTACTGAATGGAAACAAACCAAGCCCATATCATCATCTCCCCACTGTAAGATATTTAGTGTTTGCTAAATAACCGTTATGAATTTTGGTGCTTTAATCTGACAACCCTTTCCTAAGTAAGCCTTACTTCCTCAGATTTTATGATTACACTGTCATATACCTTTAGTGTATTTAACATGCTAACCAAGGCCTGTAAAGTTTGATATGTGACTCTTAGCATTGCACAGTCTGACCTTGGAGTTACACTTGAGTATAGTTGTTGTGGAAGAGGACCCAAATGCAAACAGAAGCATGCTGCCTGGTAGAGAATAGACATCAAACCAAAATTTAGGATTATCACTGCAGATGCTGCAGTGATACTCCTACGTTTTGGTTATGGAACAAGCGATGTACCAGTCTGTCGTTTGGGTCAGGTCTCGACCTACTAGTTGATCTTTGTTCCCAACCTAATTTATGGTTACAATCTATGGGTAGACCGAAAGAATGAGATCGAGGACACAAGCGACCAAAATGATTTTCCTCTGCTGGGTCTCTGGGCTTTCCCCAAGTGGCCGGGGAGAGGGAAGTTTGGGACTCTCTGCTTAGGCTGCTGTTCCCTCTCCCTTTCCAAATTTGTTGATGGCTGGAACCTGAGGCAAACCCCCGGGGCTCCCTCCGAAATTCGAGAAGATGAGACACCCTTTAGTGCTTGGGCCCCCTCCCATAACTATAGAAAATAAGATGGACCCCCCCCTAGGCCCCTTGGAAAGTTTGGGATGATGAGATGGACCCCCCTGGGCCCTTTTGAAGAACTACTGTAGGAGAAATGAGGTGTACACTCCTGGACCCTTTGACGAACTTGGGAAGCTGAGGTGAACCCTTCAGGCTCTGTTGCATAACTGGGGAGCTTGAAGTGGACACCCCAGGCAAGAACACAAGAACACGAGGGAGATCATTTTAAACATGCACAGCATGAACTTAAACCACCAATGAAAGCCTGGGATAGTAAAATGGTGTAGGAGTAGATTTAGTGCTGTCCTAACGGCACATGGGGGTTATACAAAGTATTAACAATAGTGGTGCCAATATATATGGCAGTGGATTCTTTGTAAAACATGTTTTATAGGGTGGGTTTGCTTCCCATTAAATAATTAAAGGTTGATTTTTTTTTTTTTATCAGGAGTGCCGATATAGGGAAGAGATTACTTGTACTTTGACTTTAATAAAAGTTTTCTTCCTAACAAATACCTTTTAGTTCATCAGGATGTTTTAGTTTGAATCAAAGTAGTAAACAATTTGACACATTACTCTACAATGATGCCAGAAGCAAAGTAAAAAAGAAAAGAAAATGTTTTTATGTTAGCATTTAAGATGAAATATTATCTGTTGTAGGGGTTGAAGTTATAGGTTAAAAAGGATCTTATTAATTGTGAGTAAACATGTGAGCAGGAAGTTGCGACGTTTGGATATTCTGTCCTTTTCCCTGCACTGCGGCAGAGGCAGATGATCTTTGTTGGTGTGTCTGTAAGCAACTGAGAGGGAGACACAGAGACAGAACACAAGCTGCAGGATGTGACACCTCATCACACCTCATCAGTAATCAAAGATGAACAGAAATCTGGGCAGGTGGCTGTACATGGATAATGTGTGTAGATCATGCTTCTGTGTGTTAACATTTTTTTTAAACAATATCTCCTTGTGTGCAAACAGGACATTTAGAGTGACAGGTTACAGCTGGAAAATGTGTTGTTTCGTCCTTGAAGAGAAACATTTGGGGACCCAGAACATGATGTTAATGTAACACAGCACCGCTGAAGGCTGTCAGTGCTGCATAATTCCCTGTAGATGGTTTTTTGGAACCCAAACCTGTAGCAAAACTGTGTTTTAGTTTTTAACTGCTGTGTTCTCTGTCTTTTGGCTGTGCATTGTGGCAGCATGCTGGTGCATGGGAATAATCCAGTATGTTGTAAATCTCGATAAATTGGCTTTCTGGCTTTTGTCTTCAAGGTGGTTGGGAATGGCAAAGTGATAACTCAGTGGTAGGAGCAGTGCTTAAAGAGGACTGAACTATGCCCTGACACCACTTTTCCTCTGTAGAGCCCTCCAGGAACAAAATACAGCTGAGTGGGTAACTAAACTATCTGTGCCAGTCCAGATGTTGGCCTAATTTACAAAGCCGTGCAGCCTATGTGGCCCAGTTGTGTGTCCTCATGGGCACTGTTTGTGTATGCATGCATGGATGTCAACAATGTAAGCAGAAATAGTTTTCCTTTCTCTAATACTAAGTTTTGTAATCCATCTGTCTGTCTGTCTGTCTGTCTGTCTGTCTGTCTGTCTGTCTGTCTGTCTGTCTGTCTGTCTGTCTGTCTGTCTGTCTGTCTGTCTGTCTGTCTGTCTGTCTGTCTGTCTATCTATCTATCTATCTATCTATCTATCTATCTATCTATCTAGGTATTCTCAAAAGGTACTTTGAAAGGTATGCATATTGTAATTTATTGAAAATGACTGTATGTATATTTTTAGAGGCATTCATAACTTTTGGCTTAACTCTGTAAGAGGAGACCCCATACAGTACCGCTTTGGTAAATAATTAATATTTCCATGATTGTAATTAATTTGTTTAGGAGATGCTACAGGATACACTTCTACATTTTTACTAATTACTAATGTCACTATTCTTTTCTTTTGCAAATATAAATATTTTATTCACATGCACAAATTGTGAATTATTATGGATGTTATTTAACAAACGGAAATATTTTGATTTACAACTACAAACAGATGTACAAGCACAGAATCTTTACTCCCAATAAAGCTTATTAACAAGCTCTTTACAAAGACTGATTATGGCCTGTTTAGCTTTTTGACACCAAAGTGATACAAGTGTAAAAGGTTACCAAACAGTATTCAAGTGACTTTGCCATCTTTGAGTTTTTACTGTTTAGGAAGGCTAAAGCATTAGACGTATCTCCAAGGCCTGCTAGCACCATTTGTAAAAATGCTAACCCTTCAGGTCTAGACAACCAATGCTTCTACATTAGTAGAGGAACTTTCTGAATGTTTTACCTGCCCAGGGCACTTTTCATGCAAACCTGCCACTGGCTCCGACTCAGAAGGCAGAACCAATTTCTTCTAATGCACCATTGCTTTGTGAATGTTTCGGAGACAAAAAAACAAGCTTTGGGGTAAGTTAAAAGGTCATTTTGGGCGTGTGCGAATGTGCATTTGCAGAAACCCAGCTGGACTCGAAACACCGAAAGAGACCCTTCTGCCAGTCACTGTTGTCTGCCTTGAGGATGTCACCTAACTGTGTAGGCTCATTACAGTGTGAAGCTACTTGTGCTGCTTGGCCTGCTGGCACCACAGGAGCGTTCATGTGGCAACAGGCCAGTCTTGTTCACATCTGCAGCATGGTGGTGACCAGATGTGAAGTGTTTGAAGACAGATAAGAGCTGCAGTCCTTTGAAATGAGGATTGCTGTAACAACTGATATACATTTCTTTACACAAGCCTTTAACTATATTTGTGATAGCTTGTTTTATACTCTTGTGCTCATATAAGTTCACGTATATTGGTTTATAGTTAATTGTGGACTTTATGATAGTCTGCTTGTATGCGGTTGTGGGCTTCTCTATTTTTTACTTTTTTCATATATTTTGAAGCACTTTGTGATTTTTTTCTGTGAAAAGTGCTATTTAAATAAACAATATTTACTATTAAAACTATCTTTACTGCTTGTGTTGTTAAAAAGATCAATAATAAATCTGTGATCAGATGTCTTTGAACAGCAGTTATGATTTGACATCACAGTTGATGTAAGGGAAAATGATACTATACCCCCCATACACTCATTCAAATTCAATAAAGTTCCAAAATATTTTATTCATCCCAAAAGGAAATAAAATGTTGTCCTACTCAAAGTATTTTCAAAGACTCGTTGTGCATGGTGATGCCTTGGCCAGAAAGGATCTCCAGTAGCAGTCAGTCTTGCAAAAATCTGAAGATGCCTTTGGTGAAAGACTGTTGCTGTATGACAGTCTCATGACTTTCATAGCAGAGACATAGCAAAGACAATGTTCCAATGTAGCATGTCCTGGATGACACCATAAGGTGTTGGCAAACACTGCTAATCCACCTCATTTGCTTTTGCTGCTCTTCTTTTAACCTCTGTCTGGTCGTATGATTAGAAATTCGGGGAGAGAGATTTTTGAGACAGGGACAAGATCCTTGTCCATTATGATCAATGGAAGAAAGGGTTTGAACTTCCTTTTCTCTCTGCTAAATTTGCTTTAAAATGAAACAAGGTCTTCTTGCATATTTCAGAATTTATGAGGACTGGGAGTCTGATAAAGAAACTAGCAACCTCCCTGGAAGAAGTTGATTTTCACTTAAACCATTTGTTTGGGAAAAAAAAGGGAAAAAAAACAGACAGTAGCAAAGATGTTCCAGGACAAGCTTTATTTAACATAGCGGTAAACACAAACAAAATGTAAAAAACAACTGAGGATTCAGTTTCAAAAAAAGGTTGCATACAAACGTACATGACACTGAAAACAGGCAAAGATAGCCACCAAATAAATACTAACATCAGGAACAATAATTTCATAACTATAAAACAGGAAACAAGTATATACAGTCATACAAGTTTAATAGGACATGCTTAGGAGTTTGACTGCACCATTTGTACCACACACTGACTACAACACAAGGGCTGCATAATAACTGACATTGTCACTGACCTGCCTGAACAACCCATCATCGAAAGGCTTTGCATCAGACAAAATGTTAGCCAATACATACTTTTTTTCTATTTGAAAGCTTGGTCATAAACAGTTAAATAATGGTATAGTAATAGATGTGGCAACATCTGCCTGTTGATGGAACCAGTCTGTCCAAACAACTGATGGCAGAGCCACAGTCTGAACTGTTGCAAGGCAATGACCAGTAATTTTTGAAAGCCTTTGTGGAAATGACCACTTTAGGCTCTTCTAAACCCAGCGGAGAAGTCCACAGCACAAGACACAACAGCCATGTCAGGAAGATATTTCCAAAACAACATGAGAACTTACATCATGCGTTAAATAGTGAAAAATACACATAAAAGAAGAATGGAAAAATAGCTTTCTTTGGACAGGGCCAGCCTGTGCAGTTTGATTAATTGTTCCCCCAGGCCCACTTTATTTTATTCATTTGTCATCACACACTAGCCCTTAATTAAAAAAATTTCACTTTTAAGTATATCTCTAATTTTAAAAGACTGTAATTGCCAGCAACATCATTATAGAGCCTTGCAAAAGCATTCATAACCTTTTAGCTTTTTTTCACATTTTCTCACGTATTTTATTTTGATTTCATGTGATAGACCAACAGAGAGTAGTGCTTAAATAAGAAGTGGACAGGAAAGGATGCATTATTTTTATTCCAGATTAAATCTAAAAAGGGTGGCCTGCAGTTGTGTTTGACCCCATTTACTTTGACATCCCTAAATAAAACAATCAACAACCCTCAGAAATCATCTAACAATTTAAAAAGTCCTAACAGTGTGTAATTTAATCTCAGTATGAATACAGCTGTTTTGTGAAGGCCTCTGTGATTTGTTAGCAAACATTAATGAACACACACCTTCATAAAGACCTAGGAACTTAGCAGACAGGTCAGGGATAAAGTTGTGGAGAAGTTTAAAACAGGGTTACTTTATAAAACAATATCTCAAGCTTTGAAACTCCCACAAAATACTCTGTCATCCACCATCTGAATTTAGAGTAGAGTAGCCAAGAACTGCAACCCTACCAAGACATGGCCGTCCATCTTACTTGACAGGCCGGCTAATCATCCGTACGTCTGGAGTGCTGCTGTGCGAAATTGCTTTCCAACTTTATACAATGAAAATAGGAGCTATTTAAATTGAGTTTGATGAAAATGAAAAAAAAATAATAATAATAATGTTGATTCCATTGGCAAATCTAGTGGATCCAGCAAACATGTAGAACGTGCTCTGGTCAAATGGGACACTAATTGAGCTATTTTTCTGCATGCTCTATATTTGGCAAACTACCAGCACTGCTCATCACCCTGAACACACAATCTCCATGGTGAAGCAAAGAGGTAGCAACATCATGCAGTTGAAGGCTGTGACAGATTTAAGATTGGGAAAAAGGTTCACCTTTTAGTAGGACAGTAACCTTAAATATACATCCAGAGGTTAAATAGATTTGGTTTGATCAAAGTATCTTCCTTTGTAAGAATGCAAAAACGTTTAGGCAGTATGAATACTTTTGCAAGGTGCTGCAATTTCTACATCATCAAAATCAAACATGTTCAGCTATATAAAGCATATTTCCTTTTCCTCCGTTTTTACTTCTCTATTTTCATCATCACTGCTTATTCCAAAAATCAGCGACTGCACAGAAGAATGGGCAGACTAAGATCAGCAGCCGGTTTGTACAGCAGAGATGGTTTCAATCAATGACATGTCTGTCCACCGACAACTTAAAACACGACAGTAATCACAAAGCTGCATCTTTATTGCCACACCTTGTATCGCAAGCACTTCAATAATTATTGCTTGACGGTCAGAAGCGCAGAACTCACAGCTGCACAGACACATGACCATGAAGCCAAAGATTTAAGCTGATCACGAAAAGCCTTCAATCTTTTGCTCCGCCATTGTTCTCACCTACAGTGAGCAAGGCCTGTCGGAGGTCGAGAGATTCAAGTGTGCGCTAAACAAAAACTAAAGTTGTCTTGGAAGAATAGAGTTGCATTTGGAGTGCTACATTAGATCAATGCAAATCCACAGGCATTTTACAGTATTGGTAAATCTCACTGACCTTCTGGGAAACATGAAATGAAAGGCATTATTTTTCAAACTGCATACAGTTTAAAAAACTGTCAACATTGCAATGCTACAACTCTTTTCTGAAGAATATGCAGGTTAAACAAAGCATATTTTTTTAATATTAATAGTCAATTTGACCCAAGCAGCAATGAACTTACATTTTAAAATCTGCCTCAAACCCTTGAAGTAGTCAAGCCTCGTAAATAACATCCAACAACTTCACAGCTTGAAGTTTGTGTTTATGCTGCTGATCTCAACAAAAGCTTCTTTACCTTTCTATTTCTGATACATTAGCAGAAATAGGGGCCCCTGCAGTGAATGGAAGCCAAACCATCACAAATATTGCCTGGTCTTATTTCTGCAGTTATTTTTTTTTTTACAAATATAGAGCCTTTCCAGCCTTTGCTACTTGCCTGACTGAAAGCACATGGAGCAGTGCCGTTCAGAGCTACACAGTCACCGATCCTCAGCCCATGCAGGTGGATGAAGGCTGGACTCTTGCCTGCATTGCCTTCTCCTACTCGCACCACAACAGAGATGGTAAGAGCAGCTCTCTGAGTGTAAGCTCTTTGTGGGTTCTGCCTCTGTTCTCCCTGTATATAGTTATTAGATCAGAAAAGGGCAAAATAGGTGACACCTCACATACCAAACTTAGAAAGGGATGTATGGGGTTTTTGTTAATTCCAACGGTTTCATGCTAGATTTATAGATTTATTTAAGTTCTTAGAAAAATATCTATTGAGTTTTTCTGAGAGGCATTGACGTCACAAGATTAAACATTGCACACTTCCATATCGGATTAAATCAAGTTGGGCCTGTGTATAGTAAAATCAGACAGATGGAACACTGTTCTAGTTTGTTTACAGGTGGAAAAATAAAGATACTTCAATGGGCCCAAACCTTTACTGTTATTGTTTTGTTTCAAAAACCAAATAAAAAGGATGGATGTGCGCTCGAAGGTTCAGGAGAGAGCGGACAGCTAAGTGTCTGCCTCTTCGGAGGGTTTGTTTGATTTTCGGGGGGGTGAGGGAAGGATTCAGCAGGAGAGCCCTGATAAAACCATCATGCCCACCCCCCTTCCCCGAGACCAAATGGGCTGGGGCTGGGAGTCGTGTACGAGGACCTGAACCCTTCCTGCCCTCCTTCACATCACCGAGCAGCTCTTGGTTTTTTCCTTCTTGAAGGTGGAGGAGAGCAAGTCCGACTTGCTGGGAAGGTGGAGGAGTCTTTTGGAGAGGCGGCGGGTGGGGCTGGACTTTGGAAGGGGTTGCAGCTTGTTGATGCAGGCCAATGCTGCAGTACGAAATACGCTGTGAATGCTTTTTTCCGAGGTGAAGGCTGAGCACTCCAGATAAGCTTCAGCACCAAGCTGCTTGGCCATAGCAGAGCCCTGCAGTAAATTGTCATGAAATATACTGTTATTAACATCTTGCCCCAAATTGCAAGTTAACGTTTTTTCCAACATACAGTGGTGTGAAAAAGAATATCCATCTGAAATTTTCCTGTTTTTGCTGTGTTGTAACAGTTGTATCAGGCTTTAAACTGATTTTTGTAACAGATAAAGATAACCTGAGTAAACACAAAATGCAATTTTCAAATGATAATTTAATTTAATCCTTTAATTTAGGGAGAAAAAAAACAACCTATCCCACCATGTCAAAAGTAGTTGATCCCCTTGTTAAAATGTATCTGTGGGACATGTTGTATAGCTGGGATCAATTTCACTTGTTGCAACCTGTCCTGATTATTGACAGACCTGTTGAATAAAAAAAAAAACCTTCCTCAAATAGAAACTGTCTGACAACATGTCAGCTTCTAAAATAAATAAAAGCAACATGTTTCCCAATATATTGTCTGTTGTCCAAATCAAAGACCAATCCAGATAAAAAAAAACACACACAAAAGCTCATTTTAGCTTTCCCCAGAAGCATATTGATGATCAGAGAGATTTTTGGGAAAATATTCAGTGGACTGACGAGACAAAACTGGAACTAACAGAGTATTTCAGAAAAAGAACTGACAGTCAAAAATGGTGGTGGTAGTGTGATGGTCTGGGAAGTTTTTCTTCTTCAGGACCTGGACGACTTGCTATAACTGAACCATCAATTTGGCTCTTTAGAAGATACTTCTGAAAATGAACGTCTGGCTATCAGTTCAAGACCTTAAGTTCAGGAAGATTTAGGTTATCCAACAAAAGAATGACCCAAAACACACCAGCAAGGCCTCCTCTAAATGGCTAAAAAACAATCAAATTAAACAAATAAAACAGAATTAAGGTTTTGTAATGGCCTACTCAAAGTAGGGAATTAAATCTGATTGAAATGCTCTGGTATGACCTTTAAACAGGCCGTTTATACTCAAAAGCTGTCCAGTGTGGATATATTTTTTTCAATTCTTCAAAGAAAATAGGGGCCAAAAATGATCCACTTCTTGGGTTAATGTACATTTGATGACAGTTGTTGACACCTAGGGTGGAACGACCAGTTATCTGGTTTACCATACAGAGCCAGGCTGGTTTAAAAACTGCATTTAGTATTTGCTTTGGCTGTCGTTCACATAAAAATGTGTATGATGACCAGAAATATTTAAGTATAAGTAAACATTTAAAATTACTGAGAGAACAAATACTTTTTCACAACAAAGTACAATAAGGTAAGAGCCTAAAAACTTTGGAAGATCAGAAAAAGGTTGCAAAATTAACCCAGGAAATATGACTACCTGACTTCTTCAAGGAGCTGTGCATATTTGACATTTTGCTGTTAACAGATTGGTTAGTTCCTTATCTCATTCTGAGCAACATCATAATTATGTCTCCTAAAGGTGGAATTAACATTTTTTTGACCTCTCTTACATGAAACTACATGCATAAAACTAATTGCTTTGTAAATGAAAAACATGAAAAGTATTTTTGTTTTTCAAACAAAATCCTGTATTCATGAGATACTTTGTGACAGTGGGGGCAATTACTGAGTACTCTAAGTCTGCTTCATCAGCTTTCAGCCAAAGTTTTCTTACATTAGAAATGTTGCCATTTACACAAGGATTTCTTGTGTCAGAAAAGTACTGTATTTGTGAGAGAATGCAAGCAACAAAGGTTTTATTTAAAACATAGGACTAGTTCATCTCTTGAACGTAGGAGCTTTTTATGTCTGAATGAGGTCACGTTATATGCTTTGCAAAAATAACAAAAACCAAAAAGGATTAAAACCACCTAAAAAAGTTAACATTTTAATCTTAAAACATCTTTTGGAAAGGAAACATAAAATAATCATATATGACAACAGACGTTTGCACAGCACTGCATGTATTGATTAGAGATGCATCATTCAGATTTCCAATTTCTGATCTCTATTATTTGTAAAGCTTCGACCTGTTGATTCTGATTTTGCTTTCAGAACTATTACATAAGAAGCATAAAGGAATAGCATTCAAAATATTTATTCTAACCCTTATGGCGCCAAGAAATGAATAAGTATTTAAATTACTAGCTGAGTGACCCTGTATTCAAGAGAACATCTGCTGTAAAACAGAGTTTATATTTTAAAACAAAGACAACATTATTAGACTTCATATTTTAACTTGTTTTTTGCATCTTGTATTAGTAATCAGTGTGGTGAGCATGTTAAGTGCAGCTAGCATTGCTAAAACAGCAGTGCCCGAAGGTATTCCCTATAAAATATACATCCTTACCGTGACTTTGAGATTTCTAAGCAACTCACAACATTTTTAAATCCAGTATATTCCATCACATATCACCTTTTTGATTTTTCATCAATTGTAACAGACCCCACACGAATGGGTGTTGTTGTCTAACAACCTGGTAGTGCTTGCGTATGGTGCATTCACTGATCGAAAAACACGATCTTGATTACCGGCTGGTTTGCCTGTCAGCACTGATCAGGCTGATCTAACCCTGATTTAAATTTATTTAATAAAAATAACACATTGACATCTAAAAAACAAAAATATTTCTCCCTCCTACCAGTTTTAGTTCAGCATTACTGACAAACAAGCTTCTTGTTCTCACCTGCTCATAGGTAATTGGAGTCTGTTTCAGGTTGGACAGCTCCATGAGTGTGCAAACATCAGTGCGGAGGTCTATCTTACACCCAATCAGCAGGATTCGTGTGCTTGGACAAAAGTCCAGGATTTCACTTTTCCACTGTGAACACAAATGTATAATTGTTGAGCATTTTGTGGGAGTATAGAAGATGACTGTACAAATATTAAAAATAATATTACCTTTTTGAGACTGCTGTCCATTGTGTCTGGGCGACTGATGTCAAAACACAACAGGACTGCATCTGAGTCACTGTAGCACAGGGGCCTCACATTGTCATAGTATGGAGAACCTTACAGGGTAGAGAGATGAAAACACTTAAAAGCCATAATGCAGTGTTTCTCAAACTTTTTTTATAATTCCCCACTTTGGACAAAGGAGCATACACAAGCCCCCCATGCTTTTATCGCCCCAACAGAATGATGACCACACCTGATTTTTAGAGTGTTTTATTTATTTAAATAGCCGAGTTAGTCTACAAGTTTCTAAGGGTATAAATTAGTTGGAAAAAGGGGTTGCGCACTGTTATAAAACCGGCTCAGAAATATATGCTGTCAGTAGTTGCTACATGTAGAACTTCAGCTCACAGTTGGAGAACATAAAAGTTGTAGTTTTATCAAATTTACAAAGCTTTCAAAAGTACAAAATAAAAAATAAATAAAAATAAATAAAATAAATAAAGAGCAAGATACTCATCCCTGTATTTCCTCCGTGGTTGACCGTTTGACTTCTCTTACTCTGAAACGTTCCCTGATCTTTTTAGACATTTGTACATTTTGTAGATGGAATCTCTGATAATGCGGCTATTTCAGCTTGTTTTGTTCTGCTCCGATATATTCCATCGTCAAACTCCCAGCCCGATGTTCCAGGTCCCGGTCCTGTTTACAATGATGATCACAATTGCTAATTTATTTGTGTGTGTTTAATTTTGTGAGAGGGGGGAGCTGGTTGATTTAATTTACAGTGCAGTGAAACATTCACAACGACAGAATCTAGGGGGAAAAAAAACTATTTAAATCCCGTTGATGTCACGCCCCACCTGCAATACCTCTGCGCCCCACTAGTGGGGCTCGCCCCAAAGTTTGAGAAACACTGGCATAATGAGTGATTTCAAATAGACTTATTTTTTAGATCTTCATAAGTGTCATATGGCATATGCATAAAGAAAAAACGGTCAGCTAGCAGTAAGCCAGCTAGCAGGGATATTGGGCTGAAATATATGTGTGTCTATGTTTGTGCATAAACATGGACATGTGTGTGGGAGAAGAGGTGTGTGTATGAGGTGGCTGGAGGTGATAAGCAAGAGCAGCAGTTAACTTCAATCTGTTGGAGACAATTTCAGAATATTTTTTGTGAACCTATTTTATGTTAAAGGTTTGATCAATTTGACAGGATGACATGTTTTCCATTGATGGTGGGCGAGAATGATAATGGCCAAGTATCCTCTCTCCTGATTCTAGGCTTTTGAAGTATATATATTGTTGGCCCTTACAAGATTCTACTACTATTTAAATCTAACCTCCAGTGGAGAAAACAAGACATAATGGATTTAAAAATCTCATTATTTGCTGAATAAAGAAGCCAAAGGGAAAATGGTGTTCATGACAAAAAACAGATGTATAACGTACATAAAATCTTTGAATTTAAATATATGTCATTTCTTTTTTACACTGACTATGGGTGTATAGAAGAATGTTTTGTGTTTTACTGCCTTGCCAAAATTTAAAACACTAGCAGGATGAGTCATTGCCATCAAAATTGCTTTTAATTGGTGATATTACAGCAATGTCACCAGCAACACCAGTATGGAAGACTCCAATCAGCTCCAGGTCAGTTTGCCTCTTTGTCAAGTTGTTCTCCATTTTGTACCTTGTCCCGTCAAACTTCTGTTTCATCCCTGTAAACTATTTTGTACCTACACACCTAATTGCAACATATCTGTTTTTTCTCTACATTATTACAAATGTTAATGAAACATGCATGAATCTTAGTTATTTCATTTCATTAATTTTCTTTTGGATGCCAAACTTTCCCAGGAAGTTTGTTTCTTATCTACAAAAAGTTGAGTACAAAAGATTCAGAACCGCAAAATTACAGAAGGAGCAACATGTCCAGCACCCCTCCAGAAAACACAACTTCAATAAATGATTAGAACTTCATAAAAAAAAAAAAAAAAAACAGGCTTAGCACAACCTATTGAATGCATTTGAAGAGCTGGATCCCAGGAGTTTTAAACTGCAGCTTTTATAAGTTGCTGAGGCATCTAGCTGTACTGCAGTGCTTACGCTAGCTTCTGTTTAAACAGGAAGTGTAGATTTAGTTTATTAGTTTATAACTTCTTCAATAACAGCATTATTTTGCAGCCGATTTATTATTTAATGCAACGTTTCAGTTAAATTGATTTATTTTGCAGTCATTACAAAGAAGTGCAGCCACCCCCATTCAAAGATAATGATTGCAGTTTTTTTCTTATCCTGACTGTCAGTGTTGCTTTATAAAATGTATAAACATGTGCCTATTGAGCCAGTCATTTTTGCATTTACAAATTGTAGGTATAGTAAGAAAAATGTCAGCATAAAGCTAGGGATTATGTTTTACTAACATCACTTCCTCTTCCTTAGCTTCCTTTTTCTGTTCTTGAAGCCGCTGTTTTACCTGCTCCTGTATCCTCTGCTGGCATTTCAGAGGCAGGAGAAGATGACAATCGGTCCCTAAATCCTCATTGATCTTTCCTTGCACTAGATTATGCAAGTGGAACGGTGAGGTTTGGGGCAGGCAGATGCTCCCACTCATGCTCAGAATCCTTAAGTAATCCACCCACCCCCAAAAATCCTATGCTCTGCAAGCAGTACCTCCAGTCCCCCTGTTTCCACAGCAACAACCTCGGAATCCACCATCTACATCCACCATTCCTCCTCTTCCTCCTCCTCCCACCTCTCCATAAAGACTCGCCCTTGCTGCCACTCAATCACTTCAGACCAGAAAAACCAACCCACCAACCTACTGTTGGGGACATTCCTTCTCTGCGACAGAAACTGAGACACACATCCAGTAGATATAAAAAAGACACACCTGATTATGCACAGACTCACTATCTAAATTTGGCTCCATTCAGAGGTGAGCCCAATCTGTTATCTGATGAAACAGAAGAAGAGGCTGCTCAGGGGGATTAAAATGTTAACTCTGCACGGATCCCAAAGGGGATTCAGAGCTCCTTTTATAGCCACAGATAAGGGAAGCAGTGGGTGTAATCACTCATTAGATATTACATAACTATCCTGATTGTTTTATGCAAAGAAACATCGGAAGAAAACATATAAAAAGACATACAAACATGGATTAGTGCATGTGAAGCAGTTTCATGAATATTTAATGATCCTTCACATTATCAAAGGTTGAAAGGGAAGTCGCCAGCTACCGGGCGCTGCGAGTAGAATAATGACAAGCTGTGATGAAATTCCTCAGGAACCAGTATCCTGAAGAATGTGAACTGGAAAAGAACAAATTAACATGCTTTTTTCATTCTAACTCATGATCTTTGCTTCTAGAAATAAAAATGTTATTCATTTAAAAAGGAGACCTGGTTATTTATTTTTTTCCAAAAGAAATGCTCAAATATTAATCTCTGAGCTTTTCTTTTTTATTCATCTTGGGTAAAGAAAGTCCTTTAAGAAAAGCCTAAGATTTTCCTTGTTTTACTCATTGCACAAAATATATCAACAAAAATGTCCATTCAGATTGAAGAAAAACTGAGGACACCCTACCCCTTAACAGCTACTGTTATTACCTTTTATTGAAATAACTTCATTGAGATGGTTCCTGTAGCCATCTAACAGTATTTTGTAGTGAGTACAGCTTGTCTCACTCCTCCATTTCACCTGCAAAATATATGATGGGTTTTCTTGCATGTACAGCCTGTTTCAAGTCATCCTACAACATCTCAATGACATCAGGATCCAAGTTTTGACTAGCCCCAGGATTCAGTATTTGATTTACAGCCAGTTCCGGGTGGATTTGATTGTGTAGTATCATTTGGGCTATTGTCATGCTTCAGTGTCGAGTTCTGCTTCACCATTAAGTTTTTTACAGATCATCTCACATTTTCCTTAAGCTCTCTTTGATACACGGCAGATTTAATGGTGGATTCTAGGATCATGGGCTGGTCAGGTTTTGCTGCAAGAAATATCCTCAAACTATGACAACTCCACGACCATACTTAACAACTGGTATGAAGTTCTTTTCCTTTAATTATGCATTTGGCTTACGGCAAGCATGTTGCCTGTTCTGGTGTCCAGATAATTTCATTTTAGACTAATCATTCCAACGGACAATTTTCCAGAAGATCTGATCTTTTGTCTACATTCTCTCGACCAAACTTTAGTCTAGGTTTTGTATTTTCTTAGAAAGCAAACTTTTCCTCTGTGGACCCCTTCCACAATAGTAAAACTTGTGCACTGTCTTTCCAATAAGAACTCTCTTGTAAGAGCCTGCTGTGGGTTCCTTCGATTACATATTAGGGATTTCTAGGCTTCTTGTGGTCTGCTTGCACAGGACCTTGGCATGTGGGCCATTATTTTAAATGTCCTCCACCTGTAGACTCAACCATGTAAAGTGAAATGGCTAATTTAAGATTATTTTTAAATCCCTTATCCCAGGTGTCCCCACCACTGAGCCCTGGACCGGTACTGGCTTTTGAGTCTGTTGGTACCAGACTGGAGAGCAATTAGTTACATGTCTTGCAATTACGGCGGTATTGACAGCAGGAACATGTTAGAAGTTTTATTTTGGAATTCCCAGAAGCAAATGGAGTGAAAGGGAGCAGAAAGACAACCATGTAAGCCGACGCAGAGGAGGGAGAGTCCACCCCAAGGGTATATTGTTGCTTTTGTGGTTGTATGGTGAAACATGCAAAAGACACGACTCTGTCCCATGCCACCACCCTCCCCCAATCCCGGGGTCTGCATATTCATCCGTCTTTTCACGTGACTGAAATGAAAATTAAACATTTAGCTAAGGACAAAAGAATTATTGTGACTGCATTTTAACAAATACCACAAACATCAGTGTTACAACCACATCCATTTAAACCAAGGCTCAGAAATAATCTGAAACAATAGTTTGCATTTAATGGCTGTTAAAGTCAGCACTCATTTGAATCAGAACAATTAACCACAGCAAGAAGATGAGAATGTTTCAGTGTTTCTTATCTGTCATGCAGCGGAGTCTGCAGGGTGCTCTAAAGATCTCCTCCTCCAGTAAGGGGTTATCTCACAGCCAGGAAACAGGATGTGATTCTGCATTAAACAACCCCTGATTTAAATGTAGTAATCAATAGAGGGCTGCACCAAGGGGGCCCAAGAGCCCTTGCATCTAAAGCTGACAAATAAGTTATCCTGCCAACATAAGGGGAGAGGGAGATAAAAGATCAAGTAGGATGTTTCATCCTCCCCATTTTAGATCTCTGCTGCTACAAACTGAGGAATAATTTGGACTGTCAGATCAATGCCCAGGCAGTGATAAGCAAGGCCAAATGTGTCTACTCCTCTCGTTTCTCAACAGCCATCCTTTACAACAGACGGGGTGTTTTCTGAGACATGAAAAATACAGAGTAAAGCCGACTGACCGGGGGACAGCAAATGAAGAAGAGATTGCAACTGTTGTTGCTGAGATCAACTTCATGTGTTTAATGGTGCAGCACACAGGGCTTTGGAGGTGGAGGAGGGGGTGGGCTTTATGTGCTGAGAAGATGTTTGTTGGAGCACACAAGTGGGGGAAGGGAGTATCTGCTCTCCTCTGTGTGCATGAGTGACTGTGAGAGTGCTTGTGTGTCCAATCAAGTGAGCGACGGAGTCCATTTTCATCATTTGCACTCCTCTCGCTATCAGAATGCACAGGTCAGACAGACTAATGATCCAGGGATGGGATGACTCAGATTTTGGGGGGGGGGGGTTTAAGCACTGCCCCAGCTCCATCGCCCACACTCAACCGACTGGAAGCTGTGACGCTTCTTCATCTGATAACTACTGACAATAATTTGCAGTTGAACGAAGAAACCCACAAAGCTGCCTACCATGATTATTTTATAGTTTTGCATCTGTCAGCATTTCTGCAGGAAGAAAGAGGAAACAACAACACTGTCAAAACTTAAATCATTCAGAACAAGGGCTGCACAATATTAGAAAAGAAATAAGGATACTATTGCTAAAAATTGCAATCACAGTATTGATTAAGATTGACCCACATTTTTATGATACTTTTGTTTCTTTACCATTACACAGTGTCCCTACCACTCCATGTCAGTTTCAGCATCTCTAAAATATTGCAGCCAAGCATTTTTTGCGATTACAACATTGCACATTGGCTACTGATATTGTGATGACGATTTAAATTAGTTTTCAGTTCTTTTCTGGATAATTCCAAATGAGTTGTGGTCGACATCAAGCCAGATCATTCTTGCTGCGTTTGGTAGGCTTTAAACATGAAAGTAGGGATTATGGTGAGAAATTTGTTTTTTTTCAACTCTTCTTAAAGTGGAGAGATTTAAGAATTTGAGTTATATATGTGTGAATTGGATTCCAAGGGAAAATTTAAAACAGTAAAGTAGAGACCCAATTTTGTACATGTTCAATATCACTTTCTGTATTAGAAACCACAACTGTCATGGAGCCATTTTATTATGTTTTTACACAAATTTTTTGTATTACCTCCACCAAGGAAGTTATGTTGTCGCCAGGGTTTGTTTGTCTGTTAATTACCAACATAATTTAAAAAGTTATAGGTGGATTTTGATTAAATTGTCAGGAAATGTCGGCAATGGGACAAGGAGCAAGTGCTTAGAATTCAGGGGCGATCCAAAAACCGCCATTACCGAAAAACAGATTTTTGTGTAGAACTACTGAACTAATTATGATATCAATGTAAATTCAGCTGCAAAAGGTATGTTTTCATAATCAAGGAATTTAAAAAAGTTACAATTGGATCAAAACATGGGGGGGGGAGTGCTTTTCCGAAACTCTCGGAGTGCTTTTCCAAAAATCAAATATGAAAGTGTTTATTAACTAAGAGGAAAGGGTAATGTTACCGAAAAACCAACCAACAATTGCTTTTTAGACAGTATTTCACCTACCACTGTTTAGTTTTGACAATGACTTTGTTCTTTTCAATTTTTATGTTCTTTGATACATTATCAGCCCCTGCTGGCCCGGCATACATTACATTTTCTTTGACTGCAATCCAATAAGCTTTTAGACCTGACTGAATATAAGCTAGTTCTAATATTTAAGGAAAAAAATCTACCATTTTTTTGATGAGTAGACACATGCCCAATACTTCAGTGATATCACGAACAACCCTCTTTACTTCAGTGATATCACGAACAACCCTCTTCAGCGTGTAAGTTGTTACTGAGAGAAGAAGGCTCAAAGTTTGCCATTTTCAGCATCAGGGAGGCGTTTCATAATGAAACCAGAGGAAGCAGATATATAATGTCATTTTTTTTCTCACCATACAATGAATATAAACCAACCAATCAGAGCAAGCCTTTCACATTCGGCTTAAAGGGACGAAAGCTAAAGCAAAGTGTTTTATCATTGCAATTTAAGATTGATTATGAGTATTTTTTGAATATTAAAATGCAATTTGATTTTTATGCTGTTCTTGGAATAAGTAAAAAAAAAAGCAATTTTTTGTTTTCTGAACAAACTTTTGTTAAATGACTATTCCTGAAGAAAGGAACCTCATGGTCTCACTGCCACCTGAAGTGGCCGAAATGAGTGTCTGAAGTGGACTGCCCCTGAGATCGGGAAGGAGCAGATGGACTGGGCCTATGAATCAAAACGGGCCACCTGAGCCAGTTCAGGTATCTGATCAGGATGCTTCCAGGTGTCCACCCTTAGGAGATTTTCCAGGCTCATCCTACTGATAGGAGACCCAAAACCCACTGGAGGGACTCTATTATCCCTTCTGGCCTGGAAACAACTTGGGACATTCCAGAATGGGCTGGAAATTGTGCTTGGGGAATGGAAATCTGGATTTTCCTCCTGGATCTGTTAGATCTGTAACATGATCTCTGATGAGCAGAAGACATTGAATGGATGACTCAATCTCTAAAGAAGCTAATGACACTACAAGCTGAACAGTCTTAGGAAATAACTGTTAAATGTTAATAATAATAAATAATTGTGCAATAATATTGACTCTCTTTTTGAATTAGACTGGAAATAGTAGTTAAAATCGAGGGCATCAATATTAATTTTACACAGAACAATAAGCAATTAGATCATAGCAAATTCCCACAAACTCAAAGGCCTTATCAGCACAATCACTGAACTTGAAATAAATTAGTTACTAAACATTAACAATAATGAGATTCATTATTAAGTATTCATATGTTACAGTCAGTGGACAGTGTTTGCTTTCCCCTCCTCCTCTCTCCTCCCTGTACGTCCGATCAGATCAGGCTGATTAAAACCGGAGGATTGATTTTAGCCTGTAAATCCATGGCGGAACTGAGAGAAGGAGCTGCCTGCCGTGTGGGGCCAGGGATGAGGTTGGTCTAATCGATGAAGGGGAGCTGGGATAATGAGGAGACGCTCTCACTGTGGAGGGGCCACAGCAGCACAACTCCACACAATTAGAGAATATTACAGTGAAAAAAGCAGTAGAGATCGTAAACTGAGACTAACACACATTCCTTTAGTCTGTCATCCATCATCAGGAGCCAGAATGGACTGACGTTCTGATCTCAGTGAAGCACAAAATATCAGTACTGAGATGAATGATTTCTATTCACGATCCTCTTGTATTGATTATTTCCTTTGTTTAGATTACCATCCATCCATTCATCCATTAGCTATACCCACTTAATCCTTGAAGGATCACAGGGCTTGATGTCTCCGGTGGTCACTGGGCGAGAGGGGGGTACACCCTGGACAGGTCTTGTTTAGATTACATAGTGTTAGTTTGTTAAAGGCTTTGCCAAGGATTCTACACAGTCTTGAAAAGCCAGGAAAAGCCCGTGATTTGTAGGTCTGGATAAGTAAGGAAAATATTTGAAAGCATCGAAAAATGTTTGAGTTTCCAGACTTTATTCTGTTCTCTAAAACATAAAAATCTAAAGTTCAAAAAACCTCGTGCCTTTCACATCTATTCATATTTTACTTATCATTTGTCTTCAGTTTATCACATCACAAATCGAGTTCAACATTTTAAACATTAACATTTACATTTTTTGATTCAATGACCGAGAACACAAAGATAAATGCACTCTCCAGAATCATGAAAAGGCCATTTTGCTGCTTTTTTTAGATTCAAGACAACTGGACCTTTATATTTTAAACCTATCTGGTTTAGCTGCCAGCTAATGAAGTCTTTCAAATGCTACTATTTAATATATAAAACAAAGCATAAAGTACTAAAATATCAGAAACAGTGTTTTAAAAAACCTGTATTTAGTCATAATTTGACATGTCTAAGAGATTCTCAAAATGTATGTATGTATGTATGTATGTATGTATGTATGTATGTATGTATGTATGTATGTATGTATGTATGTATGTATGTATGTATGTATGTATGTATGTATGTATGTATAATATGTATGTATGGGTCAGCATTTAGAAACAGTGGTCCACTGGTCCTATTCAGAGCCTTAATCCCCTGGATGGTGCCGTTCGAGTGGATGACCCAAGCAGCATATGGAGGAGAATGCAGGTCACCTCAGTTTCTCCGCTCCCTCCTCTCTGTCTGCTCTAGAAAACCTTCCTGCTCAATAGGAAGCCTTTCTGTGGGCCCATCATCCCCGGGCACCAGGCCCACTCTTACTGGCCAGACCAAAGGTCCACAGTCTGGGATTAAAGGATGACATTTGGTCTGGAGCAGGAATTACACAGCTCCAGACCAATTATGTTTTTTTTTTCCTAAGTGTTTGTTTATTTATTTTCTGTTTACTCTTTGAGACAACAAAAATATTAGCTCGCACATGTGGGTCTGTTATATAAAGGAGTTGTCCTACACTGATGCACATGACATGCAAAAACACACGTAAACGCGTTCGAAGCCATGGGATTTGCTCAGTCACGCTGACCCAGTAATGCTGTAGATATGAGCACGGAAGGTGAGAGATGAACACTGAACAGATAAAGTGTAGAGCGGTGAGCGGAAGGGGAGTCTGACTCTTAACAGGTGCTGCAGGCCCATGCTCGCAGGATTCAGGTCAGCACACTGAGCAGCAGATTTCTAGGGAGATCTGCAAAGACACATTGACCCTCTTTTTCATGCTAGTGCTGTAAATGAACATATGATGCCCAAATTCACCATAAAAAGCAGGTGAACTGGAACAATCAGGGTTTTTCATTCTGTACTTAAAAAGTGCCTGCAAATCTGTCTTTCCTATACTAAACCACAAAGAAGTCAAGGAGACATCCAGTGTATTGGGGCGTGGCTATGGGTGGGCCAGCTGGGTCTAAGTTCACCCACTTTGGACCAGGCCCCACCCAAATAAATGGATTTCTTAATAGAAATGAAAACATATTATACATATAATTCACCTTTAGGAGGTGACATTTCCATTTTTGCAAGACTAACTGACATTGGTTGTTTTTAATAACATACTTTGTGAACTCCCCAGACAAGCTAGGGATAGCTGTGAGATTCCTTTGTGTAACCAAGTTTAAGTTTGGAGTTTTAAAACAAACACTTTTGATAAAAATTAGAATCCGTAGTTAAATATTGCAGACTAAAGTACAGTTTCATGCGTTAAAAACAATTGACTGTAACAATAAATGATTATGTTTATTGATTAAAAAACGTCTAGTATAGGGAGTTTTCTTTAAAACACATTGCAACAAAATTTCCCATAGACTCTTGGGAAAAGCTAACCAATCACTGAGCTCACAGAGCCCAGATGATCTTGCCCCGTTAAACTTCACGTGCTACTTTCGGTTAGTGAAAAGGAGGCAACATGATTAACAGCTTCTAAAACTAAAACCCCTAATTTACACAGCATGCGCTCCGGTCCGATCCGCCACGCACTCCGCAGCCATTCGCAATTTCCACTGCATGTGCTCTAGATCCGCTCCGGTACGCAGCCCAGAGGTGGTCAAAGAAGCATGCGCGGGGATTTGTGAGATCTCGTGATAAAAGCCAGTAATAAATGCGTTAGTCAGAAGAAAATTCTTCACTCCGTGGAAGAGGAACATAAACGAACAGTTATTCTCTGTTATTCTGTGTCAAGATATTTTGGACAACATATTTATAAATATACGCGGGTTTATATTAATATAGCTATGCATACAAAAAATGTCTAGTCCGTCTTTATTGATTTATTTTGAAAAACAACCAGAAATGTAGTTGTTCTATATCCTGTTTGTACTTAGTAATTTGTGTGGATTGACTGCGGACTTGCTCCGGCGTTCGGCAAAAACAGAATCCATCCTATTTTTGCCGGATGGCGAAACGGCGGCTGGTGTACTGCGCCGCTCGGCGGGGGCATTGGAAATGCACTCATTGACTACAATAGGAGCGGTTTTGCTGCAGAGTGCGTGGCGGACCGGAGCGCATGCGGTGGTAATTGGGGGCAAGTGTCTACAGGGTAAACTACCTTAATATTAACCTTTCACATAATCAAATGATTATTTAAAGCATTGGGTATCTGATATTGTTATGTTTACACTTTGTAGAGTTTCACAATCAGTATATGCATAGCACATTGTCTCAACAGTGAGTGAAACCCAATAAGGCTCAACTACCACCTAAAAATAACTTTTGTTTATGTCAGAGAGCTGACATGAGCTAGCTGTGTTAGGCTACAGCTTTAATATATTTTATTTGGCCTGGATGCTTTGTTCTAAGCTGTTTCTGTTAAAACTGTTTCTGTCGGTTTCTTATGTATACAGACACATATAATTTGAAGCAACAGTCGAGCTTACAAATAAACTTAATTTCAATTTTATTTACGTGGCCACCCTTTTTTTTGATAGGCCCACCTAAAAAGGAATTTCTGGCTACGCCACTGCCAGTGTACCTTCACACCAAAGGCAAAGCATGATGTGTGGCAAAAGTATTCATGCATTTTTAAAATGTTTCATATTTTCTCATACTACAAACACAAACTTCAGAGCTTCAATATATTTCTTGGAACTTTGTGACATATCAACACAAAGTGAATACTCAATGAGTGGAAGGAAAATTTTGCATATTGGGTTTGTTTTGTGTGGTTACACCTTTTGATTAATTCCTTGTTTGTTTACTTCAACCCTCGTCCCATTGTCATCTCCCTCAGTAATTAATTCGTCTCTGGTTTTCCTTTGTCTACCCTGAGCTTGTACAGCTCCCTTTTCCATTAAACTCTACATTCTTTGACGTCTGCCTCTTTCCTGTTACTATTTACACGTCCATCTACACGCTGCACATCATGACAGTTTTCAGGGTTTTTTCTTCTAAATAGAAATCTTAAAAGTGTGGATTACATCAGTATTCAGTGTCCCTGTGTCTATACTTTGTAGAACCACTTTTTGCTTCAGTTACAGCTTTAAGTCTTTTGGGGTATGTCCAAGTTTGCACATCTAGTGACTGAAACCTTTGCTTTCTGTTATTTAATATTATTTATTCAACCTCAGTCATGGTGGATGGAGAGTGTCTGTGAACAACAGTTTTCATGTCTTTCCACAGATTCTCTATTGGATTTAGGTCTAGGCTGTGACTAGGCCATCCTAACATATTAATATACTTAGATCAAAACTATTTCATTGTAGCTCTGAGTTTATGTTCAAGTCTTACTTCTGAAATGTTTCCGTCTAGGTTCAAAGTTCCTTTACTTTGTTGCTTTCACAAGGGCATAAAGTAAAACATACAGTCAAGTGGGGGGCATGAGTGCTCTATTACAAGTCTGCTAGGGTAAGTGGGGATTTAAAAGGAAGAATATAGCAGCAAATTTTACAAAACCAGAAAACCAAAATAATTCTATAACATAAGAGGAGTAAAAAGAGATTCTACTGTGTTTATGCCTATCTTCCAGTCTAGTCTGACCATCTTCCATGTACCTGCTGAAGAAAAGCAGCATGATTCTACCACCACGTTTCAGGTGTATTGTGTGCTCAGAGTGATGTGCAGTGTTCTGTCACACACAGCACTGAGCATGCATCATCAGATCAGAGTACCATCTTCCTCTCCACACTTGCAGTAACCTCTTGCCACTATTCCATAAAGGGCAGATATAGAGTGTACAACTAATGGTTGTTCTGTCACCAGAATAATTTACTAAATAGGTTACCTCTGAATGCAAGTGGCAGCCCTGGATTTTAGTTAGGGGTATCCAAATAAAAGGGACTGAACATATATGAATACCAAAGTTTTTAGATTTTATTTTTAAGAATAAAAAAAAAATGCTATTAACATTTATGCAAGGAATTGTATCTGAGAGCCTCTAGGTCTGATAGGAACACATTTCTATGTTAATCTTCAGGATTCCAAACTTCAAAAGGTTTGTCAAGGTTTTGTCTGCCACAGAGGCTCATTAAAACATTGGTCATCACCCTGTTGCGCATCCCTCTGTGCTGCAGGCAGAACTGTAAGGTCATAGGCCACATGGGAGAAGGCGATCAGTTACCTGAGGTGTCCCACAGACTCAGCTCCACTCGCTGCTCCTCCAGCTCTAGACAGGCTGTGTAGTTTTCAAACACTGTGGGCACATAGGTCTGGGGAGTAATTAGCAACAGGATGCAATTAGCAGGAAGGTGTCAGTTCCTCAGCTATATGCAGTGGAAGTTGATTTAGTGCAACTAACAAGAAAATGTAAAGAAAGATGATAACAAATATATATATATTTTTTTTATTTTAATCAGTCGCTGCTAGGGTTGAATAAAAAAAAAAATCCAGTTTAAATAGCTCATAAAATGAGACACTCTAGAGGATTGCTCTCCATTTGGAACGCAATATAAAGCTTGTGCAAACAATTTAATTACAGTCAGTCAGCACAAAACAAACCAAAATAGCCAAATCTCAGTAAATGCGCAAGCAAATTGTCACCGTCTGCCACAGCGCAGGTTTTTTTCTCCCTCTCATTTTCTGTTTTTTTGTTTTGTTTTGTTTGTAGCCTATATCGAAACACTTAGATCTCTCAGAAAATTATAAAAAAAAGGTTCATGTGCATGAATCCCATTAATGTATTTTTAAAGTTATGAGTCGCATAACAGCAGACATACCTCTGGATAGCAGTCCTTGGCCAGCACTTGCAACATCGCCGTTTTTCCGCATTGAACATCTCCCACAAGAACCAGTTTACATCTCACCACCAGCGGTTGCGTATTTCTCCTTTCCTTCATGATGACGAACACGTTCCAGAGTTTTCTTCAGAAAAATAAATGTTATTAACAAAACAAGTTTAAAAAACAAGCTACAAGATAATCGTCCCAGTATGATAAATCGTTCCAGCTTCTGTCTGTTGGAGGATGCCCGCAGTTGATCTGATTGAATTTGCCACTGCGGCTCTTTATACGGGCGAGCAGCAGCCAATAGGAGCTCACCAGTCCGCACAGTCTCTGACATTATTTCAGTGCTCTCAGTGATAATCTGAGGGAACAACAAACATGCACATTATTCAGTCAGGGATCGTGATGATATTTTTCTGAAATGTATTAAGAATGTTGTTTGGAAATTTTCATTACCTACCATATTCATTTCACTACCTCTATCAGCCTCAAAGGAAACATTTAATTATAAACTATAAAAATGAATTTTAGACTGTATTAAATTTTAGTCTGTGAAATTAATTTAAAGCCAATCAAATATGATTGTAAATATAAAAGTAATCTGGAATAAATTTTGAATTTGCAAACAGTTTTGAAGGGAGAATCTGTAAATGGTTTAAAGCAGTTAATATCCTAACTGCAATAGATAACTATCTTTGCGTCTTTGGCTGGTTCTAATGCAGTTAGATCCAAATCAAATCTGAAAAACACCATAGTGGTTTATGTATGGTTAATATGACTGGAAACTCTTTACATGTCATTGTGTGTTTCATGCAAGAAGATCACTGGTAAAGGGCCACCTTTGTGAATGATCATCAGCTTTTCTTTAAATAACTTTCCAATGGAAATTCAAGTCTTTAATGTTTAATGGAACAGATTTTGAAAACACACAAAAATGTGTCATGCTAGGTTTTGTTTGTCATGGAGCTAACAGCATATGGAGGCAGGAGATGAGATGAAGTGAAATACTAAATGAAGAAAAAACAATTTACAAGGAACTCGAGAAAAAACATGCAGCGCTCTCAGGAAAAGCCGGAAAACAAACTCAGACCATGAAGGGAGAATCCGGCATTTGACAATTGGAACTGGTGGGTAGGCTATATGTATATATACAGGAGTAATCAGGAGTATGAAGAACAGCTGTAGCTGGCTAATAGGAGCAAAGGAACAGAGGCTAAATGAACACTGATTTTAAGGGTATCCTTGAAACTAACATAAACAGAAAGGAAACTACTAATCTAAGGAAACTAGAAAATTAGAATAAACTGTACAGCAAGATGTTAAGTAAATGAACAAAGAAATTATCAAAGTAGAAACTTAAATGATACCCAAAGTTCAAATACCCAGAGATCATAACAGAAAATGGCAGCAGTATGTTTTAGTATTTGCTCTACCCATAGGTGTTGGCATTGGCCATCTAATATGAATTTATATATAATAAATGAAGGCACCGAGACCATGATTTTCTGTAGGTAAGATACTAACTGCTTGTACCCTTTTAAAAGAGCCTTATTTAAAAAATACCCCTAGTATCTCTTTCAGATTATAATTTGACCATTACCAACCATTGTACTTACAAACTAATATGCTTTATTCATTTTAACTGTTTCAATAAAAATAAATAATTAACCCTGCTTGTAACATTTCTTTAATATGAAGTCCAATTTCAAGTCTCATTCTGGAATTCTGGAAACAATGTCAGATGAAGATTTTTGGACAAGCTTCTTATTAAAATTATGGTTATTTGGGCACCGAATCTAACCTAAACATTCTGATTGGAAATTACCTCAAGATGCTGGTTCAATCAACCGTTTTTCTCTTTTGTCATGAACAGCAGAGAATGGTAAGGCAATTTTCTAAAATATGAGTTTTATTGAAAAAATGTAAAACTTAGGAACTGTCACAAGACTTGTTGTTAAAAAGTTTCTGTGTTTAAAGAATTTAAGTTCTTATACAGCTTTAGTTAGTTTAGCATGCTAGCACTTTTGACAGCTAGCAAGATAAGATTATTAGTTGTTTTACTGGTTTGGTTTGTCCTCAATATTAAAAATACACAAAATTGGTTTGGGACTAAGTGATGAAATACAATTGAAACAGCAAAAATCTCTCAAAATTTTTTCCAACAAGGTGGGGTGAAACCTTTGCCAATCTGCAAACCAAAGCTTATATGTGCCGTTCATTGCCTATAGTGACTGCCTGAAAGTTCAGAAGCCTTGCTAGCATGCTAGCAAGCAAGTCATTGAGCTCAGTGTATAGTTACATTTAACTTCCTTTTAGCTGGTAAACTTAAATAATTTGCATTTACAAATACCGATTGAAGTCTAGCCAAATCAAATGTATGCAAACCGTAGCACTAATTTTCTTGGTTAAATCCTAACATTTAGTTTTACCTGTGTTAACAAACTTGTTCTCTCTTTGCAAACATTACATTTTAGGAAACATTAATGAGATGACCATAGGCAGACAAAAATGCAGTTTGTCACTTGGCCTGTTTCAAATTGATCGGTTTGAATGACTTAAGTGGCTGGATCGATCACGCACCAATATATGGAGCCAGTGGGCCAGACGGACCAATCAGCAGGGGGATAATTGGTTTAATTTGCTCTTAAAGTCAGGTTTTCTTCTCCTCATTAAAAGCTATGACATTTCCTCCATAACAGCTCCATATTTTGGACGATATTAGAAAGCATTACTGAAAATCTTCCTTTGATTATTTAATTTATACTAATAATGCCTAATTTTGAAAACCGCTGCAAATATTTCTAGTTTCTCCTGTTGACCTCAGGTCCTCTAACACCCTACGGATCTAAGAAGCTGGTGATTGTTATCAGAGGGCTAATTTATCACTGGGGTGCCAGAAAGCATGGGATGGTGTGAACCCCCTCCTTTGATATCAGTCAGTGGTGTCTCACAAAGTCAAATGTTCTCACACTTGAGCACATCCAGATATCTAGTTTGACACCATGACTTTAACTGTTTTGAAACAATGTGATGTTGTATAGACTGAAAGATAAACTCAATTAGCTGCCCTTCATGATGTTTATCAGTCCCCCAAATAGTTTGAATGCTGATCCGTGATAATTATAGGTGTTTTGTCCCGTTGGGAAGAAGCTATTTGCTTTTGTTCACAAACAGCCCCTTTCTTCAGATCTCCAGTACTGAGACCTGCTTCTGTTCCCGTTGTCACTCTTTTGACTGTGAGGAATCCACAGATGATGCTGCAAATCACTGCCATCAAATTCCACATGTGAGCTCCTTATACTCTGATTTCCCCCATGATTCAAACAAGTTTTTTTTCTTCACACAAAGCTGTAAAGAAAAGTTTTGTTTTGCCTATCAAATATTGCGACAGACTGAAACAACCCTCCATCAAATTATAATTTATTTCATTTTATCAAAAAACATGAAGTATGCTCCATTCATTATTTATAGTATTGTAATGAATTGATCATTTTATTTTTTACTGCTTAGAGAGAGATGAAAAGAGTTGAGAGTAAAAAAATATAATCGTTGAACTCTTTCTGACCCTTGTAAAGTTACTGCAGCATAAATACATGTGAGAGCACCAGAGTCCCTCTGATGGGGCAGAGAGACAGGTGGTTGTGAATAATAATCAGGTATAAAACGACACCTTCCAGAATGACCCGGACATATTGCCAGTCCATCACAGAGACACAAAACCCTGAACACACACGAACACTCACAAGGTTAATTTTGAAATCTCCAATTAACCTAACAGGCTGGTTTTTATGAGGGAGAAAATCAGTGCAGTCAGAAAGCACACAAACTACAGAAAGACTCTTTTGTATTAGCCTGAAGGTGTGAACGTTTGCTTTTGTAACTTGACATGCTTCTCAAATTTTAAATAATTCAGCATGACAACAAGACATTTAAATTTCAACATTTTTCATAATTTGGTAATTGATTTTAAGATTTGAATCATTGCTCTTTATCAAAGATTGGGCCCTTGTGGAAAAATAATTTAAGACGGGTTTGTTAACATTTAACATGACACATGACATGAGCAATCCACCTCTTACAGTTGAGAACCATGGCCTCAGACTTAGAGTTCCATACCTGGCCTTAGCAGCTACACAGAACCATGTTACATCTGTAAACCAGCACCAGGACAAGGATTTGGTGAATCATTTTCATATCACTTGATTATTTCCCAGCCTCACAAACGTGTGGAATCTTGCACTAACATGCCCCCTGTTGGTGGATACGTGAATTTCTCTTTTAAAATAAACACGCAACATAAAATATTTTATTGTAACATTTTTATTTACCCCCTTTCTCGTGTGGTGTTGACAGATACACACCAAGCACATTTCATCATCAGAAACTATTGGACAGCTTTAGTCCTGTTGTCAGAAACCAGAAATGTTGCTACCATGGCGAGAGGTACGTACAGAATACATTTAGTGCATTTGTTGCATCAAAAAGCATCGATATAAAGAATAGTAGTGCAATTATACCCCACCCCAACTGAGGAGATATCTTGATAGTCTCAGCTTTTATCTCATCAATACTAAACTTTATATTGCATCCAGAATTTAGGCCAGTGAAACACAATAATAAATAATAAAAACATTGTGCTTTGGACATGGAAAAATAGATACTCAAGCAAATGAGGATCTGGTTCATTTAATGTTTTATCCTAAGAAGGTCCTGTGCTCTTGGTGTTTTATCAGGTGGAAGATATACATATCCAAACTGATCTATTAGAAGTGAATGTCAGCTTCAGTAGAAGAGATCATTGCAAGTGGTCCTGGATAAAAAGTGCATCATTTTAAAAAGAGAAGATATCACATATAATCACATGGTTTCTGGTGTAGTATGAAAAAATAAAATAAAACAAAGAAAAAAAAGAGACTTTTGTCAGTCAGAGTTAGCAACTTTTCTAATAATTTACAGTATTTACAGCTTATTGTCATAATGCATATGTAAGTGGTTATGTAGGTCATGTTGATTCACTCATGTGAGGATGATTCTTGCAGCCCTTCTGATGCAACAGGAGTACAATATGCCATGCACATACAATAGGTCATTTACATACGATTAGCTGAAGATTGCTTCCTAATAATTTTGAAGCAATTCTGTTAAGACTTGGGAAGGTAAGGACCGTATGAGTTGTAAAACATACAAGCAAATTAGAGACATACTGCAGACTGTACCGCTGCATAGCTTACTTTTTCAGACCGGAAGTCAGTTAAATGACAACTACAAAATGTCTTCAGAGGTCACCATATTCTTTAAGACCTGTTTTATACAAACATGTAAAAAAAAATAACAAAAGTCTCCTTTTAGGAACTTTAAAGTCTCATTTGTGCAAAAGAAAACAGTCATTGGCCGAGATTAGGGTTTGTTGTTCCAATAATAGCATAAGTAATTATATTTCAAGATTATTTATTTATATTATTAACATACATGTGCACTGTGGGAAATAAAGTTTGATTTCTTTTAGAGCTTGATTTGAAATAACTGAAGATTAAGATATGCTAAAATCTCTCTAAAGTGCAGGGGTTCAAAAAAAAAAGTAAAATGTCCTCACAGTTTTCAAAAGGAGGAACACAATTTAAGTTTAATCAAACAAAAATGTTCATTAAATTTATAAAGACAAAAACGTCGTTCACATTGCATTTAGTGGTCAAAAAGGGATTATTTTGCGTAAAAGACATAATATTATGATTTTATAATAAGGATGTCCCAATCCGATGACATTAATGATCCATAAGTCAAAATGATCAGCAATGTGACACAAGCGACTGAAACAAGCAGTGAGGAGGATAATGATCGTCTTCAAGACTTAAACTTTATGCCAACACAGCAGTCATGCAGGTTGTATACAAATCTACTATTATATATATTAAACACTCTACAAAATGTAGAGCACAAAGAACAAAGCAGAGGGCCTAATTTTGTGACTTGTACATGTCTGAATCATATGCCACATTAACTACAGTGCAGCTCAATCTTCATCCTGTGATTAAAATATAAATAGTCATACTTTTGGTGGCATATTTAGCAATGTTCCGTTCTGTAAACTTAAGAGTTTGGTTCTGTGTGTCTCTCTTTTGGAGGTGTATAAGAAAATTATAATGTTTTAGGTTTGATTTATGCAGAAATTCCCAAACTTAAAAATGTAACTAAACTACATTAATTTGTAAATAAAATAGCCTAAACATTGAGTAAATATTAATAAATCTGTTGGTTGAATGTTATGCTTTAACCAGTGGAGGTCCTAGCATAAATAGCCCCCTGGGCAAGCCCAGCCTTCTGCACCCCCCACTCCCACTATGTCCTCCAACATGTTAGGCAGTCTAAGCAGGAGCTCCAACTCAGCACAAAGACATGCCACCGACTCAAACTGGCTGGAAATGCAAAACAGATTTGAGTCAGAAATTACTGAAATGCTCATGGTGCCCCTGTTAAAGCTACATTGTGTAAGAACTTCTCCCATCTAGTGGTGAAACAACCAATTGAATATTACGTTCTAGCCCCACCTCCCACCCCCCCATTCCAAGCGCATTTTAACTCCTACGGTGGCCGTTTCATGCCAAGGTTAACATGGCTTCCAGTACTACGACTTCGTCCAGTGCTCCTTCCAGTGATGAGGTTACTTTAGAAAATTACATTGCATTTAGTTATATAGTCAGACGGCTGCTGCGTCGTGAGTAGACAATCTCCCTCTGGCATTCATCACGGTGCAACTGAGTGTAGCCAAAGCGTGAAAGGCGGAGCTAGAATTTCCAGGAATGTCCCTTGTTGGCGAATGTATTTCAAAGATGGAGGCTCAACATGGATTCAGCCATTCGGGCGACTCGCGCGTATGTATTCTGAATAGCAGATTCTACACTTACGAGAATACTTTCATTAGTAGGTGGAAGTATTTATACATGAATGAGCACATATTTTTGAAAGAACAAAGGTGTTTTTTTTGCTAAGAATTAACTCAAAAAAATACACAATGTCGCTTTAAGATGGGATCCTAGGGTAAGCCCTATGGCATCCACAACCACCACTGGTTACAGCTTCTGTGCATATCATGAATTTTTTTAAAACAAAGTATTTAATATATATAATATGAATATATTATAGGTATTTGGTGTCTTTAATGTTATATAAACAACATTACTTTTGGGCAGGAACAGTGTGAATAATTTTGCTGGATAAATAATTTGACATTTAAAGCTAAATGTGGCCAGTTGTGATTGGTTTTTACTTTTTTAGGTGTGTAACCTTTTCTTTAACAAAGAATTGTTCAGGATTTACTTCCAATCATCTCCACCTTTTGCCAAAAGGACTTTTTCTTCAACCAACGGACCAGACTTAACCTACATTTCCAGCAGTGGCAATGATGTATAGAAAATGTGTGCTATAAGTGCTTGTTACACATTATTTCCATAAAAGCTACGCGTAAAGATATGCATTGGGTATACTGAGAGCCAAGATATGAGTTACTGATAGTTATATACACTGTTATAGTGAAACAGCAGACGGAGGACAAAGACTGGATAAACCAGGAGTGAAAGTAAGAGAAAGAAGAAATTGCTCCTTTTCCTTGCGTCTCTATGCAAATGTGACACTGCAAGGACTCTGACGTGCAATCGTACTGTTAAGGAAGCCTTTTAGTTAAACATTTGAAACGACAGCTCACTTACAGCTGCAGACATGGAAGACATACATAATTGATTTTCTTTCACTCTCTGCACCTCCTTGCCAGAAAGGGAAGCGAGGTGTATCAGACATTATAAACACCAAGAGCCCTGCACTGGAAATCTGGGTGTTGTGCTAACAGCTTTTCTGGGCTAACAGCAGTATGGGCTAACATACCTCTTAACCCCTTAGATGTATGATGCATCTCCAGTGAGAGATGAATCAGCCCTTGTGTGTGTCGGACAGCTACAGACACACAAGGGCTGGCTCATATTTAAACAACATCAGGGATCTATTTTTACTGTCTGGATAGGAGAAAGGATGACATGGGAGGGTTGATGGTCAGGAGGTGAATAGTGTCTGCGCTGTTCAAAAGGTTTCTGTAACCAGTGCTTTTGCAGCTGCAGAAAGTGGCCCTGAGTTATCACTTGACGGTGGGAGCAGGGATATCTGGCTCCTGGGGGCAGCAGTGAAGTTGCAGTTGGTTGCATCTTCCTCCTTGGGTTGGATATATCTCCCGCCCTCCTGGCTCACCCGACTTCTGCTCTTTCCCCCTTTTCCTGGACCCGGCTCTTCTCTCTGCCCCACATGTGGAGAAGGTGGTGGCTGGCTTTGACGAGAGGAGGACTGCTGCTGCCCCCTGGTGGTCCCTGTTCTCCTTCGCTTGACTGTTTTGACCCCAACCGACAGCATAGACTGCTCCTGCAGAAAAGGGAACGTACCCAAATTTGTGTGTTTAGAAATATTCTTTAACCTTTTTTCTGTATTTTCTTTTAACTACGAATTTTTTTCAGATTTTTAAGTGTATGCACAAGTGTATGTAATCATTGACTGAATGAGAAAATGAAAATATGAAGGGCCACTTTACAAATTAAAAAAATACAAACTGAACACCAACATGTATTTGTTACTTCTTTTCCAAGTCATTAAATACTTGAGATATAACGTTTTTTAAAGTAGCATTTTCTTAGCTAAAGTTTCATAAAGTAAGTTCTGAGGAGGAAGACAAATTATTTAAAGAAAATGCTTAAACTTTTTGAGTAGGGTTTTATGGAGAGGCAATCAATATGTAGTATCTTACCTGCTGTGTATAACTTTTAATGGCCTTGATTTAGATATAAATCCTATGGATCCAGTTGTAAACCAGATTTTAGCCATCTTAAAACAACTCCAATCTTGAAAGTTGTATTTCTGTTCATGTAAACTGTTACTTTGCATCCGTTGTGGATTCATAGCCTGACATTTTTTGTGCAGCATAAACATAACTTTTATTCTGAATTTTAAACATTTATGGTGGGACCACTTTTTTTTTTTTACATGGCCAGACCTCCAACCATCTGGATACAAAACAGGGATCTGTGGTAACACCTTTCTCTCTTCCACATCTGCATCCACCAGGAAAAAGACACGCCACCTTTCTTCCTCAGCGTTCTTTGAATGGTTTTTCCTTAGTGAAAGGATAACACACCTTCCCTCTGCTGCTCTCCAGCTTCAACTCTACTTAGTGAGGGTGACTGGATGACACTTTTGTCGCTCATAATCTTAAAACTAAGGCTTGCTCCAGCTGGCCACAAGACTGAGGAAAACATCTTCCTTCCAAGACATAAAATTGACAGCTTTCAGTTCCTTAAAAAGCTCTTGCTGACCAAGGTCTGCCAGCAGCAGCACAGCAATCTGTTAAACATTAATCTGTTCCACAGGCCTGGAAGGCCTCAGCTATGGGTAGACTTGGGAGATAGGGGGTGACCAGATGAAATTAGTTTGATAGAGGTCAATTATTCAAGGTTAAGAAGCAACCAGATTCCTTCATCAAAGAGCACAAAGAGGTCCCATCCACTTTGGATGCACCAAAATACAAAATATTTCCCACTCTAAGTATATATTGTAAAAACAATACTAGTTAATGGACAGCAGGGTTTATTAAGTTTACTGCTACTGATTTTAATTCGCTTTAACTGTGATAACGTCTGTTGTAGTTTTTAAAGAAGATAGATTACACATAATCGCGTGACAACTTGCAGTAAAGATTGTGTTAGCTCCTGGTGCATGAACAGCAACATTCTATAGGAAATATGTGGCATAAAAAATAAAGGCTAACAGAGGTTAAATTTCATTGATTTGTTTTCACGTCATGTATCTTCCTATCAGATTTTCTATTGTTTCTCTGCCCAATATTCTGCAGTGCTGACATTAACCACAGACAAACATGGTCTTCATTGCAAATGAACACAGACTTCTTTTTAAGTAACAGTTGAATACTAAGTGACGTAAAGGTTTACTGCAAGGGTGTCCAAAGTCAGTCCTCAAGGGTCGGTATTCTGCGTGTTTTAATTCTTTCCCCACTACAACGCACCTGAATCAAATAAGATCTTTTTAGCAGGCCTCTGTAGTATTTGAATCAGCTGTGTTGCTCCAGAGATACATCTAAAACTGGCAGGACACTGGCCCTTGAGGACTGGAGCTGAACACCCCTGGTTTAGTGTTTGCATGAACCACTGACTGTGTTTTTACATGACAGAAATCCAACGTGGAACAGGTTCTCTTCTGACTAGCACAACTATTTTATGACAATTTCTCCATGATTCTCCAAACTGAGGTGATTCAGAGAACTATCCACTAAAGGCAAGATATTGTCTGCTGACTACAACTCCACAAGACCCCACTTAAAAAATCCTTGAGGGGGTAGAAGTAGCAAATATAAACAATCCAGGACACCTTTTTTAATTAGATTTATGAGATTTAGATTAAATGTGTCTTTCTTGGCTGAATGAAGTAGTAGTAAATTAACATTTTAACTTACAAAAAAGATTCAAACAAACAGAAACATCTGTGCTCACCTACATCTGGGCCTGGGATCATTCTATTAACTCTTGAGTCTCTGAAAACTATTAAGGACACAAAAAGGAGAGAAGGTGAAAGTAATTGATACAACTTAAATTCTAGTATAACATTTTAGTTGGTTGTGTGTTTCTACCTGCTGGCTGGAGTTAGCTGAAGGTGGGGTGACCATATTTTGGTCCTGTAAGGGGTTAACTGGGGCAGAACAGGGGAGATGTGTTGCTCGCCAGTAAATTTCTAGATATTCCGCAAGGTGGTCGCATGCCTCTTCAAGCTGATTCTCATCCAAGATTACATCAAACATCTCCTGAAGGGCCAATAACACAAAAGTTACAAAAAACTTAAGTTCTTAAGTTCCCTTTTCCCATCAGACACAAGGACTACCGATGGACACTAGCCTGTTGGCTAACTCTTTTACATTTAACTGTGTGCTTATTAATGTACACTGTCCCTTTTTGTATAAATACATTTGCATTGAGATTGAAAATAAAGGGACATACAGCAGGACACTGAGCCAACTTGTCCCCAGCCATCATCTGAACATTGAGGTGTTTGCTTTGGGATTTCCCTCGAGACTTTATCAGCCTCTGAAGAACCTATAACATAAATCAAAGACAAGAATTTTAAGAAACATTGGATTCAATAAATTCATCAAGTTAGTTTAATTCTAGAACTTCATTTCATATTTAGCCTGAAAAGTCCAGAAATATTTCATCTGCAGTGCTATGGTTATTTTCAACCCCGCATTTATTAAACTAAAAGAAAAATTTAAAATTTAAATCAACAAAACAACTTTTGAATTTCCTAGATGGAATGACCAAAGTCTGAAACAATAAACTGAAAACCACATCAAATGTACAACTGGAAGTGAAACCATGAACTATTTGACCTTTTTAACCAAATGAATAAAAATTAATAATCAGTAATCATACCAGATGAGTTTGTTTCCTTATGAAAACAATTGATTATTGTTGTGCTTAAAAATAAATGAAGAAACCTTTTTTCATTGATCTTTTTTGTAAACCTAATGTAGACATTACTGTACTTTGGGCGAGGAGACTTTAACATAGACGATGATGGGAGCCAGAGATGTTTTGAGGAGCTGGGCCGGATGGTTGATGGTATCTGCATCTAGGACGACCAGCTGAAGAGACTTTGCCAACTCAAAGATCCTCTCTATCTCACTCTGGACTTCAGCTGGGGGCAAACCGAACAAAATACACAACAGCAACATTTACTGGTGTTTATTTTTTAACTCAAAAGTCAGTGGAGGTTTCTATTGTTAGTTTTATTGATCTCCATTCAGCACCAAAAGATCAAAGACAGCTTTTTCTGTTACTCACCCAGACTAGAACGAGTGTTGGATCTCTCCATTATGGCCTTCTTGTTCAGCACTGACCGCTTCGCCAGAGACAGATCGGCGGTCACCCGTGTAATAGTGATCCTGAGGAAGGAGCATCTTATCACGTCATATCCACCACTATTCCATTTCAAGAGAGTGAAACTGTACTCTCAGTGAGCTAAAAATAATTCCTCATCATGCTGTATCCTACCCACCATGAAATGTGATAGGCAGAATATCACAATGAGCTCAGACACAATGTTTCTGTGGAGAGCAGCAGAGACAGCCGTGCTCACCTGCCGTCAAATCTGTGCTTCAGGAAGTCAAACAAGGCTTTCTGCATCATATCAGTCACCTAAGAGACACAAAGTGCAAAGAAGTTAGAAAAGAATTGTTATAGTAACACAATGAGGTCATGATTTATCATATCTTCATCTGCTTTGCACAGTGCAGTGAAAAAAATTTATAACTTGTCGCCTTACTTCTTCTCTTTTTCACTTTTCTCACACTTAATATCCCGATCATCAAACAATTGCTAATATCAGACAGATATAGTCTGAGTATAAATACAAAATGCAGCTTTCCATCCCTAACCCCAGCCCTCTGTAGAAGGGGAGAGTATCCAGACATTGTTTTGTGACCTTAAGCTTAACTGTTGTTATAAAGCTGAACAATGAGCAAAAGCACATCAGCAAGTCCACCTTTGAATGGCTAAAAAATAAGGTTTCAGGGTGGCCTAGTCAAAGTCAGGATTTTAAAATGCTGTGACATGAGCTTCAAAAGCCTGTTCATGTTTGGAAACCCTCTAATGTGGCTAAACTTTAAAAATTCAGCAAAGAAGGCTAAAATTTTGTTTACAGTTATCCTGTGTTAAAGCAATATATTACTTTATTCAGAAAATCATTTCTACTTTAGCACACACTTTCACCAGCATGCAATGTGTTTACCTTGAATCTCAGGCCAGATTTAGCAGTGATGTGTTATGAATAATTAATGCCTTTATACTAAAGACTGAACATTTCAGCTAAGTAAGGGACACCCATAATGCTGTACTTGTAAAATAAAAATGTTTCAAAATTAATTCATTTGGATTTTTCTAAGGCAGTATCATCATATCTGTACTGTCTATTTTTCAGCTAAAATATTGATGGCTTTTAAATAGTGCTGCTCTTCCACGATGACGCAGAAAAACAGAGTGACCACAAGAGGGGGTGCAGAGAAGAGCATCGAGGAGTGGCTGAATGAAATATGCACAAGTGAGACAAACCAGAGAGAACGAGAACAAGAGGAAGAGCGAGAAGGAGGCAAGCTGCTGTTCGCCACTGGAGCATCCCCGAAGCACATCGCACCACTGCAATGCATAAATATTTGACACACATGCACACAAACACAGACGGCTTGGCATGCAGTGTGTGAGATCACAGAGTTGTGATCAGGGCAGAGAGAAAACACAGAGGCTCAGAGACACACCATACTCGCCTCGCATTTTGATGAGAGGCAGCAATGTGTTTTCATAGGTTTCATACACAGTACAAATGAATGATATATTTTTTTTTATATTATTCAAATCAACTTATATAAGGAGAGATGTTGGCTTAACTGATCCAAGAGTGTCATATATGCTACAGTCTTTGAAGAATGTGACTGCAACCTTTAGTATTGCTGTTCATCGGATAATGCTGGAAAACCACCAGAAATCCCACTGGATCTGAAACTCCGGTCCAGATTTTACTGGAAATAGCAGTTCCAGAAATTAGGCTCAAAACTTAATTTTATGTGTCTGATGCTAAATTTACAGCAATTTTGGTGCTGTTTCTGCTGTTGATTTATGAACCATAGCATACGTTTACATACAAGCCGATATATTTGTTGGTACCAAAAGCAATTACTTTTTTTAAAGTTGATCACAGTGTCTAGGGAACATTTAATTAGCGATCGACAACTTCCTGTTTCCCTGGGGTAAAAATATGATAGAGGCCAATTTCTCTTAGCTACTCTTCAAAATCGGAAGGACAAGTGAATATGCTACTCAAGTTCTGCAGATTGTGTGTCGTTCTTTAGAGGTCAGTAAGGGGTTACAAGAAAATAGTTACTCAACTATTGGTCTGTACATCAGTTGAGGGATTTGTTCTTTTACAGCAGGTGGCAAGAACCAAGACAAAGTTCACTCTGGTTTTATTTTTCAAAAGAAAATTAAACCACAACAGTGTAGTAACCCAACCCTCTTAAAATTACTGACCAATCACACTCCAGTTCTTGAAGATCTCCCAAGATAAGTTCTGGCCAGACAATGCATAATTAACAAGCTTCAAGTACTGCCAAACCTGAGCTCTGGGAGAGAGAACACATCTCTCTGTTCTTGTGGAACAAATATAGGCATTAATCTTGCTCGTATCTGCAGTCAGAGCAATTATTAGCAAAAAACAACTAGGCCTGTGACATTAAGTAGATGAGGACTCACAGGATGATTCTTTAAGTTCTGAAAAGAATGCTGCTGGACCTTTTCTTTTATGTCCAGAACATGTTTCACCTCCCACCGAAATAGGAACATGCATGTGTTGAAAGTATAATGCTTCAAATTGTTTACAGAGCCACATTATGCATAATCTCTGAGGATGGTAAGGATTGCTCCAAATCTCAGAGTTAGAGAAGTACTGATATTTTTCATGTGAGATTATAATACAACAATGACTCATCCTTACCCAGGGTGCCGATAAACATTGAGGACACTCTGTTTTCTATTAAATATTCTTTCCTTCAAATATCTTCATCAGAAAACTTTTGCTATTCTGAGATGCAATCAAAGTTGCAAAAGCTTTGCTCACTACTTGTTTTACCCTGAATAAGGTATTATTGTAAAGAATAGAAACATTTAAAGTCAGTGTTGTAAAAATTCCCATATAAGGAGTCATTGACATCATAATTTAGAATTTTCTTAGACTGTTTTTATATAATCATTATCCAGATAAATGATAATAATGATGAGGATGATTTTCTAATGAATGAGTAAACCCATGCTCCATATCAGAAGCACATCCAGCCTGGATGTGGTCACATGTATGAGGTGACACCAAATAACTCTGTGGGTAATCAACTCACCTCATAGCCTTTCAGTGAAGGGCCCACCAGCACCACTGGCCTCATGGAGGGAACCACGTCATAGGGAGGAACATGTTCAGTCTGCACAGGTCACAAACACAGGCAGGGGGTGGAAGATGGGAGAGTACATAAATGCTGAAGTGAATCGAAACACACTCAATGAGAATTTGTTAAAAATGTAAAAAATGGATGGCTACACATTTGCTGACTGACTGTCAACTGAAAGATAAGGAATACAGATAGACAAAGGCGGAAAAGGACAAACATACCTGTTTCTGCTTCTGTTTGACTTTTAGGACAAACAGAATTAACATTAAACAAATTAACAAATAAAGCAGAGGTTACAAAGCAGTAAGAAAAAACAAAGCAAAAAAACCGATAGTCCAGACTTGAGTCTAAGTGTTCTTACACATTTTTCATTTCCATTTTTTTCCAATGCTCAAATTTCCAGGTATCAATTTCATTGATAGATGGATGGGGTGATGGATTCTTACAGTCGCATGCATAAAATAGGACACTCTGTTATAGCCTTATGTATTTCTATCTCATCTGGACATTTTTAATATAAATTATAATTACAAGTAGTGTAAATAAACTGCAAAAAACAGCAGAAAATACATTTTAAAACTTTCTGTAAAATATAAAAAATGCAATTTTAACAACCTCACATTTATTCCCTGTTAAATTGGTTCAAGTCACGCAGGGTCACACATCAGGAGCATTATTATTAATATTATTACTCAGTATTTTAAGGGGATGTGTCCTGGTTAAACGTCACACATGTAGTTTGGTGTGTTCCTGACTGTTTAAGTGAGACGGAACACCATGGTGAGAATTAAAGATCTGGCTGAGACAGAACATTGGACTAGTATTTGAGTCTATTAATGAATTTAAAGAGTTTTCATCTGAAAATACATTCATCATTCCAGTGTGTGAAAATAGTTAATAAGCTGAGAACAGGTTGTCAAAACAACTGGCAACATGGCCAGTGGTGGACATTCAAACAAGTTTATCCTGAAAGCAGACCACAAGATGCTAAAAGAAGTCTCCAAAAAACTCTAAAACATTATCTTGGGATCTACAGCAGGCTCTTCCAACTGTTGATATGAAAGTGCATGTCTCCACAATCAGAGAGATAAAATCTGGGTTAGACTTTCATGGGAAGATTGCAAAAAAGAAACCTTTGGGTTTCAGACTAGCTGTGCTAAGAGTTATAAGTGTTATAATGTGGGGATCCTGTCCAGCTGACCTTCACAGAATCCACCATGAATTTAAGAAAAACATGAGACCATCTGTAAAAACAAGCTGAAGTAGAACTGGACCCTGCAACATGGCAGTTACCCAAACATTTAGTAAATCCACCAAGGTCTGGCTGAGAACTACGTAACAGAAAGTTATGGACTGATTGACATGGCTGCGCTGGACTGGCGACCTGTCCAGGGTGTACCCCGCCTCTCGCCCCATGACCACTGGAGATAGGCACCAGCCCCCCCCCCGCAATCCTGCATTGGATGGACGGGTACAGAAAATGGATGGATGGATGATTGATATGGATCTCATTGAGATACTGTGGAGTGACTCGCAACAGGCTGAACATACAGGTAAGCCCTCAAACATCTCACAGCTGAAAGTGATGAATGGGACAGATTTTCCTTTGACTGAGGTCAGAGTCTACTAGATGGACACAATAATGTTTCACTGAAGTTGTTTAAGCTAAATGGGGTAAGACTAGCTGTAAATTTTGGGTGGGATATTTGAAGTTGTTTATATCAGCTAGAATAAAGATTTTTGTTTCTATCTTTTGTGTTTAATGATCAAAACAATGTTAATTTTGGATATTAAATTATTACTTTATTAATATATGGATAAATAAAAACAATTGGATATCAACATCTCAATCACCTTAAAACAGTTTTAGTCAAAGAGTAATCTTATCCCTTACTTTACTTTAAAAATGTATATCCTTCCCCAATGTGAAGGAGTAGTAATTCAGCCAGAGCAATTTATTTATTTGAGGATACTGATGGCATAAACTGTGGAATGTCCTTGTTTTGTTATTTTTACCTGACTTTTTTAAATTGTATGCCTCACACCAAGTCAACTCCACCTTTTAAAATATTCCTAGGCAAAAAATGAGAATGGCAAAAAAGATTTGATTGACTGATCAATCTAAACATTTCTTAATACATAACTGAATATATAAAATACTTTTTTTCTTTTATAAGACAGGATAACCTATACTTGAAATACATTTAGTGTGCAACACATAATATGTTATGTGATTAAATTTTTGAGCAGTTTCACTTAGCAGAAGGGGTGAAACCATTTGCTAACAGAATGAAGCTTTTGCTGTTATTAATGTCTGACTTTTGGGAAATATTGTGCTAGGTCCAGTACTGGTTAAACAGTGGGATCCATCTGATTGAATGTGTGAATAGGAACCTGGGAACCTGGGAGAATGAATTGTGTTTTTGACACAATGCGAGAGCAGAGCTTTTCTATGAGGGGTCCTCTTGGCCATAATTCATTCAGTTACTCTCACATAGATAAATCCTCTGCACATACACATACAGTATATGTATGTGAGAATAAATGAATGAATTATGGCCTAGACTACCCCTCTTACTTTTCCATCTTGAGGAGGATCGACACCTTAAGTGGCAGTTCAGTGAGACATTAATGACTCAGCCATGGTAGAGTCAGCTGACTCGGCTTCTGCAGGAGAGTAATGAAATAAAGTTTGTCTATTGGTAAAAAACAAAACAAAAAACACCATGCTGCATTCCTCTTTGACTACAGCCTAAATATGGGAAATAAAAGGATGATTTTATTGGTGGACGTGGCAGTGCAGTTCTGATAGAGGCATTGATCAGTGTCTGTCAGTTCCCAATGAGCACTGTTGTGAAAGTCTTGGATTTTTAGTTACTTGGTAGACTATAAGGCTATTCTCAAGCAACTGTTGAGGTTTAGCATTTTTACTGCTTATTGATGTTTGCAGATTTTTTATTTAGAATCAGTGATACAGATCTACACAGTAAATACCGCATTCTGAAGTTTTCTGTTAATCAAGCTTCACTGATCATCGGTGATGATTTGAAAATGATTCTTAACCAAAAAGTTACTTTTTTGTAGTTTATGTGAAATGTTTGTGATAGAAAGTTAATCTTATTGCATTGTTGAGGAAGACACTTTGAAAGCAGTGAGTATGTTTGAGCCTGATTGTATCTTTAAGCTTTTCAGAATACAAGTTGTATGTTTAGAAGGGTCTATGAAAGCTTCTGTGTTTTTTTTTTTCAAAAGATCAGAAGTGGTTGTGCTCTAAATGGGATTGAATTGTATACTCCTAACTTCATTGTTTTCCTGTTTAATCATTGATTCTGAAACACACAAACTAATTTCCTCTATATTTATCCAGAAGCCAAGCTCTTTACCTGCAGATGGAGGGGTGGACCTCCTGCCTCCCGATGATGCGTTCCCTCCTTTCCTGCAGAGCGACATAATGCAAAACTTTATTATGCGTGATGAATCCCCTCAGGTGGCAATTTAAAGAGCTCCAAAAAAAGCTCAACATATGAGTAAGAACTATTTATATCTTTACAAAGTTTTGAAAGAGCGTGTGCTGCAGAGGAAACTGGTAAAAATCAGGACACAAAAACTCAAAAATACAGAGTGGCAGCAAATAAATTCATGAGGGCTTTGCGAGCTCTGACCTGGCAGCTGCTTTTTGTTCTTGTTTTATCCTCATGGCCTCTAGTTTTACAGGGCTTGGGATGAACGTGATGTCTGCCCCTTCTTTTACTAGCCGACCAATCCACCAGTCATTGTTATATTTCTGCAAGGAAGGAAGTCCGACAAAGAGTTAACATTTAGGCAAAGGATTAATTTGCTACGGACTATTATAATGTTAGATTTACATTTTTATTACCTCTTTAATGTGCAGAAAGTCTTTGGTTTCAAAGTTTACAGCAGCACCTTGGACTGGACAATCTTCATCAATGGCCCCACAGTAACTCAAATTGGTTTTCACTGCAAATGCTACTGGCTTGGACTGTTGAGGACAAGAATATAACGGTTAGCAGGGATACTTTAGATCCATAAAAAAAGCTTTTGCCTGAAAGAAGAGTTCTAGTATCACTAATTTTATGGAATTAAGATGAATATGAGGAGAGTCTTTGATTTTTGGCCACTCACCTTGGCTCTTTCCAGCTGCAGCTGAGCCTGGCGCTCGGCTTCACGCCGAGACGCCTCCTGGTCTTCCTCCAGGGACAGGTCGGAATCAGAGGGTCGACTAGTGTAGGAATCGGCTGAACCCTCAAGATAGGCGGAAGGAGAGATAGAAAGAAAAGGTTAAAATGTACCCCTCAGAGGTGATGAATCCATCTCAACACAGCATCTGGAAGGAGCTGTTAATGACTAGTATAAAAGGTAAATAGCAAAGATACCACTTCACTCAGATTATCTGTATCCTCCATGCCTGTTCCATCATACACCTGTCCCTGCACCTGCCTGTCCTTTCCTGTAGCTTTCCAAAGCAGCTCTTCCCATGGGCACATGATGTGCATGAGTACCGCAACACTAACAACAGGCAAAACCTTCCCTGTTTATCCAAGTCAACCACACACAACATGTATTGGAAGAAATCCAGTCTGCAACCAAAAAGGCTGAGAATAAAAAACACGATGACAATAGAAGAAAACATCTGGCATTTGATAATTTTACTGTGTAAAAACACAGATTTCAGGACAGAAATGCTTTGTGAACTATAAGTAACATTTACCAGAAAGAATAAAAGAACAATGAAAATGGTTATACAGAGACACTGAGAACTATATATTTATATATATATTTATTTATTTATATATATATATCTATATATATATATATATAGATATATATAAATATAGGTAAATATATATATTTATAGATATATATTTAGTTATTCCATCTCTTTGTTCAATGCATCACTACAACTGGCATTTTTTACTTCTGTGGGGGTGGAAAGGGGGTAATTATCTATCTGTCTGTTTATGTTTATCCTCCATTTTAGGACATAAACACTCATGCTCGGATAACACGATCACAGAAATTAAGACATCTCTCTATTCTCTTTTAAAGCAACAGACGCCCACTGTTCTTAATAATCAATGGTGTTCCACTGTGAGAAGAAACATACTCATAATGAGAAAGCCCTCACATGCTGGAAGTCCCATCAGAGACTGAAACACGAGATGATGACACTGCAGGAATTGTAAATCTCCGCCAGCAGAGGGAGGCACATTCACATCATGAACAAGTGAGGAAGACAGCTCTACAAGATTTGTTTCCTCCACTGAGTTTGTGCCTAATCTAACGGGTTTTACCAATATTTTTTTTATCACAAAAGGTCTAAAAAGGTGATTAGACAGGTGTTGCGTATATATATATATTTATTGAAACATGACTTTGTTGCTTTTGAATGTCTGCAATAATATGAAAAATAGCAAAACCACAAGTATGGGGTTAGCTGAAACACTGACAGAAACGAGATATTTAATAGCACAAAAAAGTCAGAGATACTAAATAAAAACCATGAGCTGAAAAATATCAATTCTGGCACACAAAGAAGAGACAAATTAGCAAAATAGTATGGATGGTATTGTCTCATTAAATAACCATGCTACAATTGAAAAAATAATTATGGCAATACATCTAAATAGGGGTCACAAAAGAACTTAAAAATATGCTAAAAAGATTTTCAGTACACAAAATTACAAAAATAAGAAAAGAATTATAAAACTTAGTTAATGTCACTCGTGACATCCAATGAGTATTTAAAAATCAACTAAACACTCCATAAATAAATAAATAAATACAGAGTTGCGCAAAGACATGTGTAACAGGTTTTATGGTTGACCTGATAGTCTTTTCAAAGACTTTAGAAGAACATGAAGCCAGACTCACCAAAGTTCTTAACCATTTGAAAGAGTACAGGCTGAAGCTGTCTCTGGAAAAATGCAAGTTCTTTCAGTCTTCGGTTTGTTATCTTGGACATGTGGTGTCAGAGCGTGGAGTGGAAACAGACCCAGAGAAGATAGCAGCGTTAAAGACCTGGCCAGTTCCTCGACACCTGAAAGAGCTGAGAGCCTTCTTGGGATTTTGCGGGTATTATAGGAAGTTCATCAAAGGCTATTCAACCATAGTGAAACCTCTGAATGACCTGACATCTGGGTACCCACCTCTTGGGAAGCATTCCAAGTCAAAAGGAAAGAGTGAGCCGTACTACCACCCAAAAGAACCATTTCAGAATCGCTGGACCCCTGCATGTCAGCAGGCCTTTGAAATGATCATAGACAAACTGACAACATCCCCGATTCTAGCCTTTGGAGATCCCACGTTGCCCTATATCCTACACACAGATGCAAGTTCCACTGGCCTCGGAGCGGCCTTGTATCAAGAGCAGGAGGGGCAGCTGCGTGTCGTTGCTTATGCGAGCAGAGGATTGTCACGTAGTGAATCCCGCTACCCTGCCCACAAGCTCGAGTTCCTAGCGTTGAAGTGGTCCGTGACAGAAAAATTCAGTGACTACCTGTATGGCAATCAGTTTACAGTGGTCACTGGCAGCAATCCTCTTACTTACATTCTTACTTCCGCCAAGCTCGATGCAACCAGCTATAGATGGTTGGCTGCACTCTCCTCCTTTTCTTTCAAGCTCCAGTACCGCCCTGGGAAACAAAATGGAGATGCTGACGCATTGTCGTGGCGCCCTCATGGCAGTATACATGATGACCTACCATCTCAGAAGGAGTGGGACAGGATAGGTTGCTTCACTCAACATCACCTATCTGACCCAGGAAACATTGAAGTGGTTAATCCAGAGGTCGTTCGAGCCATCTGTGAGAGACAATTTATCTTTTGTGCCAACAATGAAATGGATGGTGTTGGTAGTATCTCCCTTGTTGAAAGGCTGGCCATTTCTGCGGATGCTGTGCCTTACAGCTTTGAGCATGAGGACAAGCTAGGAGGACTACCCATTATCCCAAACCTTTCAGAAGAGGATCTCAGAGACAAATAATGAGCTGATCAGTGCATTAAGCATATCATCTCCCAGATTGTGCATGGAATGAAACCACTACCTAGTTTGAGAACAGAGCTTTCAGATCTTCCTCTCTTTCTGAGAGAATTGAACAGACTTCAACTAAGAGATGGCATTCTCTATAGAATGCGCCTAGAAGACGGACATCCACATCATCAGTTAGTCTTGCCTGAAGAACTTCGGGATGTGGTCCTGACAAGCCTGCACGACAACATGGGTCACATGGGAAAGGAACGCACTGTGGATCTAGTCAGAGCCAGATTCTACTGGCCAAAAATGGCTTCTGACATAGAGAAGAAAATCAAGAATTGTACCAGGTGTGTGTGTAGGAAAGCTCTACCTGAAAGAGCTGCACCTCTGGTGAATATAACGATGACGCAACCACTCGAATTAGTTTGCATAGACTTCTTGTCTATTGAACCAGACAGAAGCAACACAAAGGACATCCTCGTGATCACTGATCCCTTCACCAAGTATGCAGTTGCTGCACCAACACCAAATCAAAAGGCTTGAATAGTTGCAAAGTGGCTGTGGGACAACTTCATCATCCATTATGGATTCCCAGAGAAACTGCACAGCGACCAAAGTCTGGATTTTGAGTCTGGGTTGATCAAAGAACTCTGCAAGATTGCTGGCATCCGCAATACACGAACAACACCATACCACCCTGGAGGCAACCCGGTGGAACGCTTCAACCGCACTCTATTAGACATGCTTGGTACTCTAGGAAGTCAAGAAAAGGCCCACTGGAAGGACTTTGTAAAGCCGTTGGTCCACGCATACAATTGCACCAGGAGTGAGGTTACTGGATTCACACCATACAAACTAATGTTTGGATGCCAGCCGAGATTACCGGTCGATCTTGCATTTGGGCTACCAGTGAAAGAACAGCAGCACAAGTCACACTTCCAATATGTCCAAGACCTTAAATCTCGTCTTGAGCAAAGCTATGAAGTTGCCAAAAGGACTGCTGCCAAGGTAGCTGAGAGGAATAAAAGCCAATTTGATAAGCAAGTAAGTCCCTCCTCTTTAGGCATTGGGGATAGAGTACTCGTCAGAAATGTGTGGATTCGAGGAAAGCATAAGCTTGCTGACAAGTGGGAGTCCACTGTCTATGTGGTGGTGAAGAAAGCTGGAGACCTCCCAGTCTATACAGTGAGACCAGAGAACGTGGAGGGTCCCTGGCGCACACTACATCGTGACCTCTTACTCCCATTTGGGTTTCTCACTGCACCGATGGAAGAGCGTACCCAGCCCAAAGCACCTAGGAAGCGTAGGACACGTCAGGAGATTCACAACAGCAAAATGGATCTTGACCAATCTTCAGATAAAGATGACATTGTTCCCATTGCCTGGTTCCAAACACAACCAGTCTTTGAGGGGACTGGATGTGCTGCAACACCAGATGCCTCAAGTGACCAAGTTTCCAGTCACACGAACAATCTGACCACAAGCTCCACTGAGTCGACTGATGTTCCGGTAATTGCCAATGCTGTGCCTGATGTCACTTCAGTTTATCAGGAAACACTCGATCAATGTGACGACGAACAAACTGGAGTGGATAATCAGAAGCCATCTGCTGCTGTCGACTTACCAACACCTGAATTCCATGAATTTGTGGGAGAGGTAAAGATGGCTGACAGTGCATCCACTGAATCTGAGCAACAAAGGATGTTGCTGGATGATAGTCCAATGGAAGAAGACTTACTTAATGGAGTGGAAGACTTATGTGAGGACCACCCTCAACAGCTCCCAGTCCTCCGAGACATGTTGGAAAATGTTGCGACGAATAATCCTGGAAATGAAACACAAGGGGAGAGTACTGAAATGGAGGAACAAGCACACACTGATGTTCATGTCAGGAGGTCCGAGAGGGACCGTCAACGACCAAGGCGGCTCGACTACACTGAATTGGGGAAACGATTGTCACAGTAGTGAAGTCTTTCTTCGAAGGGTTGACCGCTGCTTGGAATGACATGGTAAATGAAAGTGAGGCACCTGCTCATTCTCTTGCCTTTTCCCCTAAGGAACATCTGTGTGAACCTTGCCATGCACAGGGACGTACATGGGTTAAGGGGGGGAGGGTGTAACCCACATGAGATTTGTGGGTTCTATGCTGCATATGAGGTCAGATGTGCAATTCCCCTCCCCACCAGTAGGCAGCGAGTATGCCTTCAAATGACTATTTCTATTCAGTTCCCATTTCTTGTTCTGGTAGCCATTACCCAGAAAGAAACCGCCAAGTTAACTGAAAGATCCCGGATCTGAACTCTGTGAAATTCAGCCATGAGAAGCTGTGTCAGCCTGGCGAGCTGTCTCACCACGAGCTCCGGTAAGGGATGCTACATGAATGCTAGCACCATTAAGACTTGTAATGACTGCTGTTAAAATATTTCCTGTTTAAAAAAAACAGTCGGAGTTGTAATATTTGTGTTTAAATTACTGTAACACTACTGTGGTGCGGATATTGATGTTGTAAGTCTTAAAGAATAACTTTGAACGTGCTAGCGCCAGTGGCGCCAAGCTAACTGCTAGCATTGAGCTAATGCATAGCAATTTCTGTTATTTCTTATGTGTTCGAACATTACTGTTGATTCAGTTGAGTTAGTTAACTTTTCAAAACTTTGGAGAAGCAGTAATATTGTTATGTAGGGCTTAAATGCACCACTTTTGGTTCTGTTGACCTAGAAGTCAATCAATTTGATAAATGTTCGAAGCTGAATACTATGACTCATTTATGTGGTTAATTTGTTCATTGTTGGAGTTCATAAAAAGTGTAACTATCAATGTGAGGAAGCTCATTTACATCTGTTAAAGTAGTAATGCTTTAAAAAGACAAGGATACATTTCTGATAAATAATTAATAATAAATAAGTTATTTTTAATAATAAATAAGTTAAAATAGCTTTAAAAATGAGCTGTTCAAAGATAAATGTGGATGAGTGTATCTTATTTCATTTATTCTTTAAAGGGTAAATATAAGGTATAATTTCTGTTGCACTAAGAAATTTTTGTGATGTAACTCAGTTCATTTCACAATGGTTGAGATGTTGTATAACTAAAATAATTTGTTATACTTGACTAATATTTGACGGAAAGATTAGTGATGGAAAAAACATAGATAAAATTGTAATGCATGCATTCTGCACTGTGTGCATAGATGGGTTTTTGATCAGGACTGGATCAATCGAGATCTGAACCTTGTGGGTTCAGTGGCGAGCCAACCGAAGAGAGTGACTGTAAATGGACCAGAATACGGTTTGATCAGCCATGGGATCCATCTTCAGAGAACCTCAGGACCATCACTACTTTCCTTGACACAGATAAGACACTTTAAACTTTAAAAATCTACCCGGGTAGTGTTAGAATCAGTGGACATAAATATACACACACACACACAAGGAACTCTAATTTATCTTACCAGGGAGAAGTGGCCTGAGCAACAGTAGAAGCTCGTTAATTGAAGCTATTTGGAGACATTCCTTTAAGGAATATCAATTTCTGATTTGATTTTATTTTGGGCCCATTTATCATGCGCTTGTGCACTATAGGAAGCCGGCTTTAGATAGGCAGGGTTTGTAAACTTAAAAATTTTCAATACAGTTTTAATTGAAACTATCATTGTGTGGTTCCTTTCTCTGCTGATCTTTTTAAGGCTCCATAGTCGTATCTAGAAATTTCTGATACTGGTCCAAAGTTGACTTAAACATTACTTAATGTGTACCCCATATTATTCAACCATAAAACCTGTTACACATGTCTAGGAGGTTCCAAATGTTTTAGATCTGTAAGATACACAACAGCTGTGTGCACATTTTTATGCCTGTTATTCATCTCTTAGAGTCCAGATGTACTGATCCGCAGTGGGATAGGAACCCGACTGCTCACTGTTGACTCAAAATACATCCCTTGCTGAGAAGATGGACTTTTAAAACAAACTATTGATCAAAATGGATGATGTTCAACAGATGGGCCACCCAGTGAGTCACAATCCAGGAGTAATGCTACAGTTTAATCTGAACACAGTTAACATGAATAAAGCAATTGTATGTGTTCAGTGCAGCATGTCAACATTGGGTGAAGATAAGGAGAGAGATGAGAGAGAGAGATCCAAGAGGGGAGATGCAGGCGAAGTGGCTGAATCCATGCACACTTCTGCCGAAACAACAGTGAAGTCCCCTGAATGTCTTTGAGCAGCCATTTAGAAGACTCGTGGATGAAAAAGCTGAGTTTGCATGCAGGGGGGGGGGGTATTTTTTTTCTTTTTAAAAGGAGGCAGCATTAGGGGCGTACCTTGTTGATCAGTCCTGTAGCACTCGAGTCGGAGGCAGACATGATTTTGCTGCCAGTGCTCTCCTCTCCCCGTTGAAAAACAGCGAAAACCTCCTCCCCTCCGGCCGTGGTTACAGTGAGGGGAGCACAGTGAGGGAGGGAGAGGGAGGGAGGCGCGCTCAGGATAAGTGCTTCACAGCCTTTGCTGCTCTGCCTCAATACATATTTGCCATAGAAAATTAATGCCCTGACTGCAGCACTGTTGTATACACTCCTGCATACTGTTGGTGTTGTGGTGGATTATCTATATCTTATAGTCAGACATGTCGGAAAAAAGTCTCTTCATGCTCCTGTTATACAAGTTTCCCCACCATACCTTAGATGTCACAGAAGCATCACAACCCTTGAGGTTCATATTGAGTTTAATCGTTTTTCACAGGAAACAAATCCCTACAACTACACCAGATTGCCTTGAGATCCTAAGTGCTTCTATAAAGGAAAGGCAAGCTTCTATCTCTATTGCACCATTGACCTACAAGATACTTCAAAGTATTTTGTGTGGGGAAAAAATGAAGGAAATACAACAGAAAAATAGAAAAGTAAAGTGTAACATAAAAGGGAAGAAACAAATAACTACCCAGGACATGATAAGAATTAGAATGATAAATACATGTTTGATTTGTAAGGGAAACTTGCAGTAAACAGTAATGTTTTCCATTGTGATTTAAAGGAGCCAACAGTTTCTGCATATCTCAAGTTTTCAAGGAATTTGTTAGAACTTTGACGCATAGAAACTAAATGCTGCTTCTCCTTGTTTAGATCTAGTTTGGAGAACACTGAGTAAAAACTTAATTAAAAACCTGAGGGCTCAACATGGTTCATACCAGACCAGAAACTCTGGGAGGTTTAGGGCCTGAGGACATTCACTATTTCACAGATCAAAAACAAGGTTTACATTTCACTCTTCACTCCAGGTAGACAGCCTGAAGGGAGTCATTGCAGTGGCTGAAAGACTGATGTAATATTATGCATTTTCCTGGTTTGGATGAGGACTCTGGCAGCAATATTTTGGATGAGCTGCAGCTTCCTGAATGATTTTTTAAAATGATCTTTTATGGACTAATACTTTATCAACAGAAAATGAAAATTTTTAGGCCAATTTCGCCTCAATTCTCCCCTTCCGACACACCCCAATAATCGACTCTTGACTCTTAAAATTCTTCTAACAGTTATTCCTGCCATGTGTGGTGTGTTCAGCTCTGGTCTGCTGAGAAGGACTTTGCGACCGATCCAATCACAAGTTGGGGATATTCAACATGTTGGATTGTCTTGGCCCAATATCACAGCGTGTGTGGTGTGTTGTGAGGACCAACGAGTGACTATTGAATGTAGCATGTACCCAATCAGAAAGCGAGGTGACAGGCAGGGATACCCCTAGGAACCGTCTATTATTATTTGCAAGTGTCGGCTCACTTGACTGCAGTACACAGATGCATAGAAACAGAGATAAGTCAAAGCAAAGTGTGTAATGATGTTTCCAAGTGAAGGAAAAAACAATAATTCACCTTCATATCTTTCTATAGCAAGTAGAGCCCCTGCTCCTGCTGTGTCCACTCCTTTATCCAACGCCAGGATTTCATTTTTTTCTCTGTTAACCAGTCCACAAACTATTGTCAATGCCTTATCCTCGGCATTCATATTTATTTACTCGTTTAACTTTAGTAACATTTTATATCATGAGGTTTTGTGAGATTTCCTGTCTGAGCTTGGAATGTTTGTGAGTAAAATTGGTTTGAGGACCCAAACAGGAATGTCGGTGATTTTTTATGGCTGTGTTTGCCGTCTGAAACTCTGGAGACAATTTTAAAATCCTGCCATGTGAACCAGCCCTTAGTTATGTTTCTTTCTGTTTTTTCCTCCCTGTGTCTTTGCTTTGTTATTTTCACCTTTCCTCAGCCTACCAGAATGCTTCCCTTCCCAGCTGATCCGCATTACCTATTTTTCTTGGCCTGCTCTCCACCCAGCTGCCTCCACTCCTCTCTGATCACCTCCTCTGGTTTCCTTATCATTTTTACCCCACCCTCAGTATATATATTCCTCCCTCTTTCATTCTGTGCTTGGTTCTTCTGTTGCCTTCAGTCATCCTTCATGTCTGCTGATCCTCTGTTGGTTTACCTGCCTCTTCATATCCGTAGTCTACTGATTTTGTTATCTGTAAATCCAAACTTTATTCTTTAATTTAAAAAGTCTAAATCCAATCATTGCCTCAGTACAAAATGCTTTACAAAAAGCATGTGAATCCAGTTCAAGGTTAGTGTCTTATTTTTACTTGGTAACATATAAAATAAACAAGGTTTAATGACATGGTTGAGGAAATGCAAACAGGCACAAAAGGCAAGCAATTAGTCTGCCTGTCCTGCAACATCCGTCCGACAACAAGGTGATGCATGAGCTTACAATACAGAAATGCAGTGATGAGTCAGCAAACAGTCGTCTAGAGTCTATCAGAAGTCTTAATAAGTCAGCAGAGAGGTATATCCATTTTGGAAAACAGTCTTAAAAGTTCCAGGAAGGCTCGGGCTGCACGGCTGCTTGCCCGGTTGCCTCAGGCACTGAGAGACCCCCCGCTTTGGGGTCCATAATGGAGTAAACACTCATGCAAAGGCTCTCGTCCTCATTCAACTTTAGCTACTTAAGAATTAAGTGCACTCCAGCCAGGCTTTTAGTAGAAAATATCTCAGGGCGATATATTGCTGCATGACTTTTCAAAATTAAAGGGAAGCGAGCAGGCAAGCTCTTACATACAAACACACGCGCACACACACGCATACATACACACACGCACACACAGCAACAGCAGTACATTATCATTGCAACAACTCCCAGATCCCTCTGGATCACAGAAGACATGGTGGCTATATTTTCATCATTAGTGCATCACTATGCACAAGGCAGCCATCGGAAAATTGCAGACAGTGGCCAGCAGAGGCAAAAATAGAACAAATACAAAGGAAAAACTGAAAGTGGAGCAACACAAATTTGAAGCACAAGGGATGATGTTTTTTATTTATCTACCTTTCTCCTGCTAATTATTCCAATTGTTTTAAGCTATTTAAGAGAGAAAGGACAGTTAGGATGAGTTTAAACAATGACATGTCTACACCTAAATTATTAGAACAGAAGATGACAGATTAGCAGGAGAAATTTCCCTTTTTTGTGTTTGTCTTTGCTGTTCAGTGGTTCTAAATATAGCTCTCCACCGCTTTACTTACACTCCTGCTGCCACAGACTGGGGGGCTGGCAGTGGGGAGAGGATGGCTGAGGATTGTCAAAGTTCACTGAGTTTCCATGAATTCCCCCAAGAAGGAGCAAAGCAGATTTGATGTCGGCTCAACCACAGTTGTTCTGAAGCCGGATTGCCCGTCTGTGTGTGAACTCAACGAGAACAGACAAACACAGAGACATTTATACCGACTCTGCAGCAAAGGCAGGTTCCTCTTTTGAAATGTGAAACCAGGTGAATTTTTTTATAGCTCATGTATATTATCACATGTGTTGTCTCTCACTGGGATGTGTCTATTTGTGACAGTGCTGAAAAATATCCACATTATCTCATAAAATGTTTCTGTTTGTACAAAAGTTAATTCTCCTCTAAGCTTAATTCGTTATGACCCAAATTTAATAAATCTTTCACAAAATAAGATGTAGATTTATGCATGCCTCTATCCAGGTGTCTGTTAAAGGGTTATAAGCAGCTAATATATTGTCTTTATTAGATAAGTCCCCTTGCTTCCTTAGTATAAATCGAGATTAGTTGGTCAAAGGGGCTAAAATTATACAGCCCTGGAGGTGCTAAGACCAAAGTAAACTTCTGCCATCTTAACACAACTCTGAAAAATGGCACAGCGGTTTATGTAAATGCTATTTTATGAACCTTTAAACTCTGGGTGGGCATCCTGTACTATCCAAACAGTCATTTTTGCTGACAGTCCTGCAAAAATAAAACTGGTCTAAAGCCGCGAAACCGACATGACTATCAGACTAGGACATAAGGTTCAATAAATATATACAGAATAAAAATCTCAAAAAAAAAAAAAGAAAATCATCTAACTTTTATGGGGAAAAAAAATCTTGAGTAGTATGAGACCATTTGAGTCTTTCCCATTTTCTAAAACAGGAAGCAATAAGTAAATAAATAAATGATAAGAATTATCCAAATGGTCGAAACATAAAAAATTCCTTATGCTATTTTTCTGGAAGTTCTGTGCAGATGTTGCATGAAAAAAATCTAACAAACCAGGCTCTAGTTGTTGTTTTTTTCTATTAGTCTGAATTTTGGGTTAAAGTTATTAGGAGTCATTAAGAACAGCCCAAAAAGCCAAATGCAGTTCTGAAGCCTCCAGCTCCAGAGTCTTGCTATAGTTCATCTTGATTATTATATTATAATTTTTTTACACAGAAGCCAGTAATAATTTATACAGGAAATGGAGACTGGAGGCGGTGCATCGCCAATAATCTTTCTGTCTGAAACAGAATGGAACATGGAGAGTGTTTGCAGCCAGAGAAACTATGAAATAGAAAACTAAAGTGTGTAGAAAGCAAAAATACATTGGTCTAAGTCAACGTTCTCATTGTTTTTATAACCCTTTTCTTTTAGGCAGCTACTTCTGTTCTCCGAATATACATCACACAGGAAGAATATCAGTGGTGCACCGCCTTCTAACTCCTTTTCCTGAATGAATGAATTTCCCTCTGGGATCAATAAAGTATTTTTGAATTGAATTGAATTGAATTGAAGATGATGAAAACAGGGTTATCTACAGCAGGAAAGATATCAACTGGTTATATCCTGTTCTCTTTTTTCACTTAAAAAATCCTAAACTATCACTTTCACACAGAGGAAAACTAACCACGGAACAATGAACTCAGAAATCAGGACAGGGTGTTCATCTTTAAGGGGAAAAAAGTGAAGTCTGGAATAATTTATCCTACTTTATTTGCAAAAATAAGACATGGAACACCAACAAATAAAGAGCTGTACTAGATAAATCATTAGTGTCTCAACATTTATGCTCAGGTTCTTCTTCATTACCAAACTGGTCTTCTGGTCAGAGGGCCTATTGGCACCGATTGAATGCCAGCCTCGCTTCTGTCTGTCTGCCCCAGGGAAACTGTGGCTACAATATAGCTTTCCACCCTCAGTGTGGAATGTGTGAATGACTGAATGTAGTATAAAGAACCTTTGGGTCTTAAAGAGCAATACCAGCAGAGGCCATTTACCACTTTACCAATTTTTCTGGACCACCAGGGAATTTTTTTTAAATATCTAGAGACCTCTTCATGCTCTGTGTGGATGTAGCAAAAAAAATATTAAAATTCAAGGGACAGGGTAGTGTGAGACTAACTTTAGTTTTCATTTCAAATCAGCAAAGGTTGCCCACCATGGGCACACATTTCTCCAAGCTTTCAGCTCCTCCTCTGAGCTCAACCAACACATGATCCAACAAATGCTCAACTCAATTCAGAGCCGCGAAAATGTATTGTCTGGAAGCAATTTCAAATCTTTGCACTTACAGCAAGGCAGTAACAACAAACACTAGAAGGTTAACACATTTATGGATCTTTTAAAACAGATCTGAAGTATTATGCCAAGAGATTGGCTAATTTTCCCCTGATCATCTCTGAATTTTCATAGGCAGATCAAACACTGAAAACTTTCTCCACTATAAGGTGCTTCAATAGTAAAAACTCACACCATTGTCAGTCAGAAAAGCATCAGAGAATACTTGAATGATCTTTGATAGAAATAATATGCTTTATTGCATATATGGGAATGGCTCCTTTCTTTTCTCTAGGATTAAAAACTTTTATCTCAAACAATGTCCAGAATATTTTCCATCATCTGTGTTATAGTAAAAACAAAAATTTCAATTGCCAGGTCCCAGCGGAATAAAACAAAACAAAAATTGGGATTTGTTAGTAAAAGCCCAATCTGTGAACCTTTAGTTTCTCTCTAAATCTCTATGTCAGAGGTCTGCTTCTCAAGCTTGTAAGCTTGAGAAAAACCACCTAAATCCAGGATGTGTGCAGCGGGAGCTGAGGCAGCATCTATGACAGAGGTGCATGTTTCAGAGTCTCGCAGGGAAGAGTGCAACCAGAGTAGGGCAGAGCGGATCAATACCATAGCCACCCAGATTGATACTCCACACTGTCTTCAGCAGCTCCACCCTCCTCCTGCTCTAATGTAACTTCATGCTCTTCCTGCAGCCATTTTACCTCGAAGTTATGTCAGTCCTCACTTTTTACCCAGCTGTTTTTGCATGAGTCACTATCTATCTATCTATCTATCTATCTATCTATCTATCTATCTATCTATCTATCTATCTATCTATCTATCTATCTATCTATCTATCTATCTATCTATCTATCTATCTATCTATCTATCTATCTATCTATCTATCTATCTATCTATCTATCTATCTATCTATCTATCTATCTATCTATCTATCTATCTATCTATACCTACCTACTGGGATCCTGTAAAATAGAAAAATATGTGATTGTCACATAAGCACGGCTATAGCGGAGTATGATGAGGTGTTTTGTCTCTTATCTCAAACAGGCTGACAGGGAAACTTGGATATGATGGAGGAAGAAGAATGGGATGAGTATTACCCGGTCAGGGATCTCTCTCCTTCAATTTACTGTCAAACTTGGCCTTGTTGGCTACACTGCACATTCATTGCCTCTTCTACTTCTCAGGGGATCCCTCCACCTGACTTCACCAAACTGCTTCAAAGCACAGAGCTTGGAGCCAACCCACATAGAGCTGTCTACCTGGAGAACAGTGCAGGATTGCATCGAATGCTTAATTAAATCACACATGTTTGTTCTGAGCTGACCTGATTTGGGCTCTGGGTTTTAGTCAGGCCTACCGTAATTGGTGCATCTTGACTTGTGGGCTGAGCTAACTGTGGGAATGTCAGTCTTATTAATATGGAATGGTACCATACATATTCAACAATTCCAGTTCTGATGGATCTAAAACATTTTCTGTGCATGCACAATTTCTGAATAATGATGTTACAGGTAAGAAAATTTATAAAACCGTTGTTTGATTGCAGTGGTATAAGTTTATGTGTTAGTCTATAACACATAAGAAAATATGTTCCAGTATAAAATCCACTTTTTTCATTTAACATGAGTTTCTAAACAGAACTCAGTGCTGGAATTAGGCTTTTTGGAGATCTCAACATTGCTGGTTCATCAAATTTAATCAAAGCTTGCACACTTATGTACCAACACGCATGCACACACGCACATGCGCGCACACTCACACACAAAGCACTTTGCTCCTCATGGGACAGGCTTTTAGTGCTCTGTCTCATGCAGTATTTAATTGACCTCACACAGGAAGCCTGGCATTCCCAAATGCACTCCTTCCCCCCACTGTTGGAGAAAGCACGAGCCAGTGCACCCACAGCTTCCCACTGCTGCTCCCGTGCCACACAACTGCTTTCTAAATGCCATTTTCCTCCTTAGTGCAACTCAGACTTTCTACGGAAATGTCACCGCTGAGGGTGAGGAATTTGAATGTACATCACATTTGCTCAAATTACATCAGAATTATGCCATGCTCCACGTTCTTCAAAATACCTTAAACTTTGAGTCTATATTTTGAAAAGCAGAGTTTAAGATGTGACAATTTTTTACAAATTCACAAACATCTAATGAGACATCTTTCAGAAAGCATGTGCAGATGTATTTTTTAGATTTGAAAGGTGTCTCAGCACTTAACAGATCAGATTCAGAGGAGATAGCAGTACTTACTCAGATGGAGGTAGGAGAGCACTCTCCCCGTCTCTCTGCTCTCTCTGCTAGTCAGTCATGGTGTGTGCTCTCTCTTGGGTAACAATGAAGTGTACTGTAGCATGCTTGTAAGCATTCTATCCCTCTATCTTTACACCCCCCTCTCTCTTTTTCTCCACCACTCTCAGCACTCAGTCACTTGCTACGTCATCATCCTCCCCACCCTTCTTCTCCACTCCCCTACTCGCTGTAAACTCTCCATTTCTGTCCAATAGGGGCTGTTCAATGAGAATATGTCCTGAGTTCATTCACGACTCCATCCTGATTGACAACAACACAGTTTAAGAAGATCATGAAAAGTTTAGGTGGCTGTTTTTGTCAGAAATGTTAATTCACTTTGTCTCGTACTAATTTGGGTGTTTGTTTGTTTTTAGACTTATTAGAACTTTTCTTTTATCTTACAGAATGATGATATGAGGAGAAACGACTGTAATTTGTCTAGCACTGATTCTATTTACATGGTTTTATGCTGTTTGATAGTTGATTGCACCCATAGCAATTAACCCAAAGTGGAGAGCTCCTGGTGAAATTGGACTACCAATCTAGATGCAACTCTTTCTGAGGATAGTTGCAGATGGCAGAGGGACCCCTTCACCCTTAGAATAGGGTGACTGGCAGACAGACACTAAGAGAGCAGCATCAGAAGAACCAGGATGCAGAAGTCGCAGTGGTGCCAGATTATGGTACAGATGTGAAAATACTACTGAAATACCATTTACAGACACAAAGACAGAATCTAAAGAGGAAAAATACTTGCCCCCCATGATAATGTAGCAGACCAGATTGCAAATTCAAAAAGCATAAAGAAATTAAAAAAGTATTAAAGTAATGAGTCGAATTTACCTTGTAGAAGCATCTATTGTGTCCTGTTTTTTGCAGACATTATTGTCTTCAAACAGCTCAGCTGCAGAGCAGATTATGGACACATAAAGATGAGGATTGTTTTATCTTTTAAACTATTATTTTGAAAGAAAAAATAGCTATCTGCTTGATCAACACCAAACATTAATCTACATAACTGTTGTGACCTAACAAAACCCTGACTTTAGAAGATGAGAAAGTCTACAGCATGGCTGAGATCCATAATTCATTTGAAATGTTGCAGGACGGAGAGAGGCAAAAGAGAGAGAGAAAAAATAAAGAAGGAGAGCGAGACGGATAAGGCACCCCCTCAAATTCTGCATGAGCAGAAGATGTGAATAAAATATGAATGAACGAAGGAAGTTTGGAAAGTTAAACTTCACTCTGCTTTGCACTGAGCAGGAGAAAAGCAGAGCTAGAGAAAGAGAGAGAGACAGGAGCTTTAGGAGCTGCAACCAAGCATTGAGTGCAGATGTCTGTCAGGCTGTCCCAAATGAAGCGCCTCTGTGGGCAGAGATGCTGCTGGTGCATTATGGATGAGGGGATATTTTAAGACACTGGGGGAGCTGCCTTTTGATTTTTGAGTTGGAGGAGATGACACCTGACTGCTGCCAAGCCCTTTTGTGGAGTATGTACAGCCCTTGATAGGCTCAGACAAGCAGGTACAGAAGGTGATCCTTGTTTGAAGCAAACAGAGCAAGAGGCGGGAGGAGTTAAACAGACCAGGATGCCACTGAAGTGTCACCAAGCAGCATTTCAAACGCAACATAACTCATATCGTAATTATATAAATGTACATAGCAAAAATAATTAAATTTTATAATGGGAGGTTTAGGCAGTAAGTAAATAATATTACCAGTAAATTTAGGACAATTCTCCACTTTAATTTGTATTTTTTAATTGTTATGCTAGTTTTTATATAAACCTAATAGAAAAAAGATGAGTTTGAAATGGGTGAGGTAACATGCAAGAACTTGTGATTCCATGTGAATGTGATTAACCAGGTGTGAAATTTACCATGTTAAAATCAGGTGTGATATATGCTGGCCCGGGGTTGGGACTCATTTTCAGCCTTGGAGTGTCATCCCTCAGACTGGACCACTTTATATAACAACCTATTTTTATTAAAGTCATGTAATTATAACCTTACATGTTAAAGCAACGACAGCACGTTGTCCTGTAAAGCCTTGTAATTCAGAGTATGTTTCTACAAAATGTCCAGTTCAGTGCAAATAAGGGTTGTTTCACAAGGTAGATTTATTTCAGCATGCGTTCACATCTACATTATTCTTTACAACACATCCATTAACAATATTAGAATCTATATTTTGAGCTGCTGCCTCTGTGATCAGTCCCTGTGTAGACCTGCTCTCCCTTTCACACCTCTTTCCATTTCCCTAAACTCATCTGCTGCACCTGTCACAATTAAAATAATTTTCTGTATATAATAATATTCTCAACTCTTCTTATTTTTTCAAAGCTGGTTGTTTGGCGACGTCTGGTCATTTCCTTCTGAATTACAACCAATCAGCGCGATTTAACCACAGCTCCCGCTGAGTGACTTGATCGGGCCATTCCAAGTACATACCCTCATTCAGGTACTCCGTTGGTTCCTAAAATTGCCTTGAAAAGGGCCCTGTGGGCCTGGGCCGATGCAATGGAGACACGCGTATATCGGGGAGGTCAGGTCAAATTACCCTGAAGTTCCAATGGTTGGAAAAACGCCTAATTTTGCAAAGTCTCTGAATAATTCACATTAGTTTTATGTATTGCTGAATCAGCTAGTATTGCAGGGCACTTTTCATATGGAGCAAGTCTACACCATGCTCTTTATTATATTACTAATAATATTCACTCAATAGGTAATCCTGCCCACTCTGGACATGTGAGTTCACATTGCTTGGTGTTGGATTTTCCTTCTAACTCTGAGGAGTTTCCCAGTTAATGTGGCGTTGCATCATATTATTATAAAAAATTATATCTCAAGCTGCTAGTTGAATAGAATATGTTTGACACATTGGAAAAATGGTTTTGGAACATTCTTGACGGGAAAATCAATATAAAACTCATGGCATTACATGTGAAACCCATGTGAAATCTATGGAATAATACGAAGCACATGTGAACTTCAGGAAAATGTAAACAGAGTTCCCCCCTTTTCCTTCTCCATCTCATCTTTAATTCAATTCAGTTTATTTATATAGCGCCAATTCACAGATGTCATCTCAAGGCACTTAACAAGAAAAATAATTTAAATACAAACATACAAACATTCCAATCAGTTTAAACGTTTTCTTTTTAAGGAGTCACAGCAGATTGCATTAAGTCATTGACTTGAGGTTGTGCCCCGTTCATTCAGACTCCAACCAAAGTAATCCCTCAGCAATCCCTAATACTAAGCAAGCATGTAGCGACAGTAGAGAGGAAAAACTCCTCTTTAACAGGAAGAAACCTCCAGCAGAACCAGGCTCAGTGGGAGTGACCATCTGCCATGACCATCTGGGGGTTCAAGATGACAGAGACACAAAAAGAACAAAAAGAACTGATGTAAGAGTAGTTTCTATATTAAAGAAGTAAAAAGTTGATAACATTAAAACCACTAATGTTTGTGTTTTTTTACTATTTACTTTAAATTAGCAAAGACATTTTAAACAGAATAATAACAATGTGGGTGCAAAATCACAAATGTGAAAGGTTTTTCACATGTTTCAAATGTGGATATTGCATGGTGTTGTAAGACATAAACATGTTATACATCTTATACTTATATTGTGTAGTAACATGTAAAACACATGTGGGAAACCATTTTACATGTGAAGCATTTCCCCACATCTAAATTAAATTGTATAGTAGCACAACAAACAATTGTTTCACATTTGGAATTTTTATGGTTCAGTAATGTGAAACATATTTGGGAGAACTTTCCACATGTTAAATGTGTTAGCCTGTGTGCTTCGTATTTAAAAATGTTCGCAGTGCAAAACAGTCTTTTACTTCTTGCTATTAATATTTTTCCTCGTGCTTTTTGTTGTAATTACATCTGAAAGATGTGATCACATATTAACAAACATTAACTTTTTGGATTGGAGTATGAAGCTGAGGGCCTGTATTTTCTGTATTACATACAAGTTGGACAGAAAAAAAAAGAAAAAAAAGAAAACTGGATCGATTTTGGCATCACATTGGATGAGCTCATCAATGTACAAACTCTATAAAACTAAAATAGTTTAATATTTGCACATTCTATACAGTCTAATGGTTACATTTTATTTTTAAAAGTAAATTCTACCTCCGTGAGTAGGTCACACAGAGCATGGTGCAGAGACTGCAGATTGCCCAACACAAAGACACTGTCGTAAAGGATGGACCTTTTCCAAGTTGGCATGCTGGCAACAGGGTAAGGTCATCGTTGGTGACTTTTTCATCACCTTTAACACAGTCCAGGCCCTCTGGGGGGGAAACAAGCTCACAGAGATGCAGATGGATGCTCTGATGGTGTCTAAGATGGTGGGTTATCTCAGCACCAGGATTTAGTTTTCAAACCTCAAGCATGTGCTTTGATTTGAGAAAAAATACACCAACTATCTGTATACATGCAGACATCCAATGATAGGTAAAAAAAAAAAAAAAAAAAGAAGGTTATTTTGGATTGTTAAAAAGGAAATGAAGTCTGACTCGGGGAAACTGAAGCAAGTCACTGAACACTGAGTCTCAAAGGAACCAGAAAAAAGAAGCAACCTACTAAAATTAGGATTAAAGGATTTTTGATTAATTAGTTGTTGCATTGCTATTTCATCACAATGTTTTGCAGATAAAGTTATTCTTCATATTCTTTATTTAAAAGCTAAAAATAGATTTAATCAGTGCCAGCCTGCTGTAAAAGCAACATCTGAGACTGCTTAGGGCCCCCTGCTGGCCTGAGGGCCAGAGAGTCTTGGATTCACAGGTTTACACGTATCACATAGGAAATATTCATGATTTGAAAGGTAACTGAGTTATATTTTAATGCTTAGGTCATGTTGTATGCCACTAGTGGGTGAATTAACACGGTTTGTGAGCAGATCAGAGATACACTTGTAACACCTAGTATATCATAACATTCTTGTCGGGTAGTATAGTCCAATGCCATGGGTTGAATGGAAAGGGCAGCCCATTGTTAAGTCCAAAAATAATATTGTCCAACAAAATACTTGACGCAAAAATTTAAGTAAAACAACTGTTACATGCTTGATATAATCAAGGTTATATTGTTGTCACAGAGGAAACGTTGACATCCCTTTGGCTAATGATCTGAGCAGAGTGAAATAAGAAGATTTGGCCGTGAAAGTAAGGTGGTGGCTACTCCAGTCATTTATAATGCCTCACTGTTACAGTGTACTGTTAAAAGCAGACATTCTGCTCAAATACCTTCCCTAAAGAGAAAATATCTAAGCAGTATTTTAAATGTTTACTGAAATGCTATAATGCTCCTGTTTTCAAAACATATTTATCACTATCATTTTAATTTCCTTCATTAAGCATAGAGAATATTGAACAAACATGGAAAATGGTATAAAGTTGTTGCAAATGCAGCCAGTTTAAGTGTCTACCAGGTTGTTAATGCTGTTAGAGGCTGTGCAATTAGCTGTTTAAGTAGTAGAGGTGTTATTCATATGTGGACAGATGTAAGGTGAAATTATATTAAGAATACAATAAACCTGGTATTAGGAATATAAATAAATAATATTGTATTTTTTTTATTGTTTTGTGAAAATAGCTGAATGTTAGGTGTCAATTAAATGTTTTGTCCAAGTAAAACCAGCAATTATACTTCAATTACCAAAAGAAAAGGAAGAAAATCCTTAAAATGACTGTGATTTTGCTGACCATAAAACCTTTTTTTCTATTCACCAAGAAAATTTCTGAATTAAAAAAATAAAAAAAATCTGAAAAATACTTAAACCAAGAAAATACTAATTTTCGACCTCGGATTTAATTTTGCGTCTAAGTGCATAAGAAAAGGCGTTTGCGTAATATTGATTTCCTTCTGCCGCTCATCATCACACAGATGGGTGACTGATCTGCAGTTTTTCCCAATCTTACATTTTTCTAAAATGATTGGTCTGAATGTTATTCTATAAATGTATTCACTTGATTTGTTATAAGGGTTGCAACATTTCTCGACCTGTGTCAGCACTTCTCCTGTGGGAGTGTATCTGTTGCATCCTATCTGGCCCTAATTTTAACTGGCGTTGTGACAGCCCCAATGGGAGTCAAGATTAGGAAGTGAAAGACTCCCGGTGAGGGCAGGTTGTCTCATTTACTCATCACCACCCACACAGAGACACGCTCCCACCGTCACCGCGCATTTATGTCCGTAGTTACTGCAGTCTGAGACTATAGGACGCACGCACAGAAGAAATCTCATTCGCTGCTTAATTATCTGGAAGGCTCAAGAGAAGAGGAAAACAGCCCACCTCGTTCAGCAGGAATACACTTGAATTGGTCAGGGACATCCGCAGTTAACGAGGATCTCCTCCAACAAAGCTCTTCAACTCGGCCAAAAAAGACTCAGTTTTTTTCTTCTTTTTTTTTACTGTCACGGTAAAAAGCATCTAAAAACAGAGCGCCGAGTCTCTTTTTGATATTTTACATGGAAGAGGAGAAAAACGTCGACTTTCTTTTCCTCATCGACGCTTCATGTAGAGACGTGAAGCTCCAAAAACCTCTGTGCGGTGAGATCTCCAGTTTCTGATTTACGGCATGATCAATGGCTTGTTCACACAGCCATATCTCCCCGCACGGTCACACGGGTGGATAGATTACAGCCTTCCCAATAAATTATGCAAAAATCTGCACTTTTCTTTCCGTCTCTGAGGGGATTTTTGTAATCTCATGTCAGATTTCAATTTTTGAATCTGAATAGAGTATGATGATATCTTTGGAGTGTCTGCCCACTTCTATCTGCATGTGCCTCAACTCATTCAGAGCAGAGTTATCGGTCCCTCAGTGCTGTAGATCAATTTCCATATGTAAAGCAAATGTGACTCTTCAAGGTGAAACTTTATGGAGGTCCACAAAGGCCACAATTCGATAAATAAATAAATAAATAAATAAATACAATTATTATTTTAGTTTCTTTAAAATATGTGGCAAAGAATAAACAGGCAACTTGAATGTGAACTGAAATCTCTACAGAAGTCTGTCCTTGCAGCTCTCTGTGAATCGATGTTTTCCAAGCAGAGTTTCTTTAGCGTTACTTAATTAGTAGTGTATAGTTAGCCTACCGATTAATTGATAATGAATTTGATTCTTGATTTGATTGATTCTCGCCTAAAATTGTACTTAGATAACTTATGTTGTTCATAAAAAATGTTTTTATATACATAATGCATCTACAGTATTTCCACCATTTATGTCATACATTCATTAGAACAATGTACAGGACATCATGAACTTATTTAATCTCACTCTTGGAATTGGTCTTTTCAATATACATGGTAGGAGATTTACCTGATGAGCAAGTTAACCAAGCAAATGCTAGGAAAGTTCAGCCACATTGCATCCATTGTAGGCATGTGTCAAAAATGTACCAATTTACAAAATCCTCACAGTGTTATATCGGTTTTTGTTTTATAATTTCATAAAGCTTTTTTTCATTATTTGCTATGTCTTGTGCTTGCAGGGTAAAGTTGTCCTGGCGGACAGGAACAGAAGGATTGTGTTCTCGATTTTCCCTCATCCAGCACTTCATCCTCCTACATCCTGTAAAACGTCCTTCATTTACACAGGGTCAATCGACCAATGCTGTCAGTAGTTTAAACCCGTATTTGCTGTCAATGTCAGAAACAGCAGGACAAAGTCACATGAAAAGCTGGCTGCAGGGTCACAGAGGGGGAGCCTTAAGATTAAAGCATCTACTCTTTACATCATTGTTAAATCCTGTTTACCAGCATTCCTGTGTGCCTTTTCACCTTAAAAGAAACAAATCAGTCGAATGTATTCTTTCCCCATTATGTGTCATTGTCTTTATTGTGGCAGGACACTTCAAATTTTGGCCATGCTTTGAATTGGAGACACAGCAAACTTCTAATCTTGTAAATTGGCAGGTGGGACCTCCATGGAATGGACTTGTTTTCACGATTTCCCACAGATGGCTGATTAAATTAAGGTGTTGACAGGGGTCGACATAAGCACCCTGACCCCTGACAGGTCTCCAGCCATGCAACCCCCTGAGCAACAAACTGTGATGCTCTTTTCAGAAACAAGTTGATCTTCTTCAGGGTTTGAGCTACAGTATTTCAGGATTGGAGGACATTATGTTCACACATGCACTGGAGCAATGGCAAATACATAATCAGTAGTAATTAAATTATCTGTCAGTGGTTATATTGTTATGTCTGATCAGTTTGCATTTTTTAGCGACCTTCGAAGATAGTTTTGCCAACAAGCTTTTGAATATGTGACAGACTAGATAACTACAATCAAGTTAATAAATAGGAAACCCTGTTTTCTTAACATATTTGCACATTTGCATTTTTATTATAAATTTACCAGTAATGAAAAGTTCAAGCAATATAGCATAAATAAACAATAACAATTAATAAAAATAAAAAAAAAAGTTTAAAATAAAAAAGCTTTTTATAATGTTCTGTAAATGTAAATAAAAAATAATTTGGAGTCAGGAATAAATTAGGATACTATTATATTAATTCCCATTTAAAATAGCTAAAACTACACAGGTGTATCAGATCAGGAACACATGAGGAGAACTGCTCAGCCTTTTGAAGGAGGTGTTCTCTCTTTTAAGATCAGACATTTAGTTTGATGTGTTGCTGACTGTTGAAGTGAAACTGAACAGCATGGTGAGATTAAAAGAGTTGTCTGAGGCCTTCAAAAAGAAGACCGCAGCATCATAAGCGTCTGGTAAGAGATTTAAAGAGGTCTCAAAACAATTTGAAATCAGCCACTCTACGGTATGGAAAAGTCTACAAGTGGAGGACGTTAATAACATCTGTCAACATGCACAGGTCTGACAAACAGGCAAGGTTACCCTGAAAGAAGACCACAATGTGCTAAAAGAATACCCCCCCCCAAAAAAATATCATCATATGACCTCCAACAGGCTCTTTATACTGTTGGTGTGAAAGTACCTGCCTGTGTAATCAGAAAGAGACAGCAAAAGGTAAATTTCCATGACAAGTGTGCAAGAAGGAAACAACTGTTTTCTAAGTAAAAAAAAAAACCCCAACAAACAGATTAAAGTTTACCAGAGAGAGTATAGACCTGCTTTCAATGTTAATGCTATGTAATGTCTATGAATCATTTAGACAGTCATATGTATTTCAGAAAAAAAAGTTATCTGGGTTGGAATAAACGAAATACAGCATTCCAGGAAAACAACCTCATATTAGCTGTGAAGCATAACCTGTTCAGATCACCATCACAGAAACTATTTTGCCTTCATAGTGTCAGAGGATGTTTGAGGGAAAATGTGACGCAAGATGTAAAAAGAATTTAAGCTAAAGTAGAAAAAGACCCCCAATACACCAATAACTCCAGCAAAGACTGACAAAATGTTGAAATGGAAAGTCTTGGGCTGAGTCAATGTCCAAATCTCACTGAGATGCTGTGAGTTTACATTAAACCCCCCAAATATCTCACAGCTGGGAGTGAGGAGTGGGTTAAACGTTCCTCAGACTGATGTCACAGACTGGACATGGTTACAAGAAGCATCTTATTGAAGTTATTTCAACCAAATAAGCAACGAGTATCTATTAGGGGGTTGGGTGTCTTAACTTTTCTCAGGCCGAAAACACATTTTGGTTGAAATCTTTAGTTTAATGGGTAAAGCAACGTTATTTTCTGGTTTTTGCCTGTAATTACAGTACTTTCTTTCCCGGAGGTTGAAAGACAATTAGGCATTGATATGTGAACATTTCTTTTGAAATAACTGAATATTTTATGGGGTGCCTTTCACATCACTCTATCAGTCAATTGTCCTCTTTTTTGACTGCATATGGGAGTTTATCTATAATAATAGATTGATGACCCAAAATAAATTTTGGGAGGTTTGAAGAGTTGTCAGTACCGTGAGTAGCAGTGTTACCTAAAAGCAAGGCCCTGGTTTCAGATTCCAGCTGGGACATTTTATAATGGGTTTTGCATGGTCTCTCTGTGTATATATTGATTTCTCTCCTCTAGAGATAGGCAACAGCTCCAGGGACATGATCAACTGGATATAGGAAATGGAGAGGCCCAGTTTTGCATAAAGGAAAAGGAAAAATGTTAAGATCCATCTTGTAGATATATAATGACACTAACTGCTGTTGAGAAAAACGTTGAGCCATTCAATCTACTTCCATTAGTCTCTGCACAAATCATCCTAAAGCTCAGTCTTTAACTGCAGGGTCCTGATTTAAAGTAGAGGCCTTCTGACAAAGAATAGCTTGTATCATCTGTTGAACAATACTGCCCACTGCTGGGCAAGCTGACAAAGATGGAAATATCATGCCAGTGTAAGGTTATTACACTATAAGGATAAAATTAGTGAACATAAGTTTTCAAAGTGCTCCACTCTTTAACCAAAACAAGAGTAATACAGACACAAAATTAATGCAGTTACTGTCCACCGTGATAATTTCTCTGATCCAACCTGCCACCACATATGCTGATGAGGCAAGTTGTGACAAGTTTGTATTCTGTTCAACCATCTACAGCACTATGCTGGCATGAGATCTGAACACAAATATGTCCCCAAGAGTTACTTCATTAATTCAGTGTGATATTTAAACCACTGTGATGTACTGTGCCCTGTGAAAAAAAGTAAAAGGTGACCACATGGTCAGATCTACTCATTTGTTTATACTGTACGATATTTAGTGATAGCAGAGAAGTTCTCATCTAACTTGTGCAATGTTGAAATCAAATCAAGAGAATTTGTAGGCTTTGAGTTTGTACAGTTATAAAATAGATAGTGGCCTATATTCATTAGCTTGGCAGAGGGAAGGGGGCAGTAAATGGTGAGAAATCAAACTCGAGACAGCTGTAAAAAGGACTATAGCCTCCATATATAGTGCACCTGGTCTAGCATTGAGCATAGGGTACCACAAGATTCTATCCTTGGACACACATTCATCTTCTTGGGACACATACTGAAAAAATACAATTACTGTCCCTGAACAGAGACAATGTGCAATCAAGCCACAGCTCGATGCATTAAACTCAACACAGTCATTCCTTAAAAACTGTGTTGTTAGCTTTGACTCTCTTATGTCTTTGGTGTGTCATTGTTGTCAATTCAGAAAGAAATGCTTCTTCTAACTGAGAAATATCTCTCTGCAAAGTGACAGCTCATTTTACATGCTTACAAAAGAAGGGGTTTGATTGTATTCAGTCAGTACAAAATGCTGCTTAATAAACAGCAACACAACACATCACACATCACACCCATTTTAGGCTCTATGCCCTGGCTGTCATTATTGTTTATAACCCCTTGTACATTTTTAGTCCCCACTTTTAAACTCCTATGTGGTTATGGTCCTTTGTGCATCTCTGACCTTTTAGAACTTAATTTCTCCTCCTGTAATCTCAGATCATCTGGTCAGAGATTCATTAAAGTCAGGGCTGAAGACTCATTTTAAGACCGGAAGATCCTAATCTTTTAAAGCCATGACCCATAGGTTGTGGAGTGTCGGATTTTTTGCTTTGCCTTGACTTTACTGAATCATTTATAAAAGTGAATTGTCTTTTTTGCATTTAAAGGCTTTTAATGTTGCCATGATTTTATAACCCACAACCCTGCAGAGGAGTCAAAGAGAGGCGGGTATAGAGGATGGATGGATGGATGGATGGATGGATGGATGGTTTTATAACTTTTGATTACAAATTTATTTTATGCTACATTTTGTGTTTCATATGTTCAAAAATACATTAATCACTATAGGTATTACATAATTTTCATTCTACCAATAACTTTTTTTTCCTCACAGGAAATGAGACACGCAACTCTCAAAAGATAAGGAAAACAATGTAAAATGAGTTTTAATTCTGAAAAAAACAAACTTATTCAAACTCTTCTCATTATTTAATAGAAAAATCTGTATTTTACAGTATGCCAATAATCCAACTCTTCTTTTAATTGCTGACCAACTTTGTGCATGTTTTTATTGATATTTTACTGATTTATCTTTAGATCTGAGTTCCATATATTTGTGGTTAGATGGCCTCCTTGCCACACATCGAATGTTTAGCTCCCTGTACAGAGGTCTTCATTTTATTAAAATCTGCCCTCATTATGTTTTTACTTCTTTTGTCTTTTTTGTTGTCAACTATTCTTGTTTTTTTCATTGTTTTTGCTTCCCATATGCATGTTCTTTGTTTTAATCTGTAAGAAGTCCTGTATAAATACACTTCAATTACTTACTTACTTTCACATTAGTACAGGAATTTCTCTTGGCTTTCAAAACAGAAGAGTTAATAGTTTGTGCCAGTACAGAAGCTGCCTTACAGGTTTACAGATTAAACATTTTAAACACGTGACTTCTGTTTGCTGGCACTGTCCCTAAAGTTCTTCTTCATTGTTCGCTGAACATGAAAACTAAGGGAGGGAAACCAAGATCAGTATCGTCATACAGCTGAAGCCAAATATTTATAAATACTGGATAAAAGGACACATGACATTTGGTTTCTAATTCTCTGACAATAAATCAGACTACGACTTCTTGTTTTAGGTCAGTTAAGTTAATCAATTTATTTTTTACTTTATTTAATTTAGAAGTTTTAACATTTAAAGGAGCAGGGGGCAGAATGAAGAAACGAAACTCACGAGCGACACGGCCGGCACTGCAAATAACTGCAGCCAGCCGCACAGAAGCGCGCACAATCGCTTCACAAAAAAACATTCATCTTCACAGTGACATACTTCTTTTTCTTAGTGCCACTTTTTAGTGGGCTGTGAGTCGTCTTTGGTCGTTTCCCAGTTGCAGAAGAGAAGAATCCATTCTCACAATTAAATCAATGGAGGTCTGCGACCATTTTTCTTCCTCTTTTAAAGCTGTCGAGAACGAGCAAGCCGTGTCAATTGACGTCACATCCGTGGGACAGCGCGGGAAAATCGGCCCCCGAACTGCAGCACATTTTGCAGCACACAGCCAGTTTAAGAAAATGGAACGATACGTGGGTGGGCTCATTGTTTTTGGTTTATAACGCTTCATCACCCAATAGCATTAAAAAATTTAACATGGATGTTTATTTTATTTACAAATCCTGCTCCCTGTTCCTTTAAAATTTGCTTAGTATTTTCTAAAATTGCCTTTTACAAATTATATAAAGCAACCCTTAAGTTCAATTTAATTTGTTTTATTTTTTTACTATCTTTAGAACCTGGAAAAACTCATCCATGCGTTTTATCTTTAGTCAGATTGATTTCTGCAACAGAATCTTCACAGGTCTGCCTAAAAAGTCAATCAGACAGCTGCAGCTAATCCAGAACGCTGCTGCTCGTGTCCTCACTAGAACCAGGAAAGTAGAGCACATCACCCCAGTTCTAAAGTCCTTACACTGGCTCCCGGTAACTCAGAGAATAGACTTCAAAATACTTTTACTAGTTTATAAATCATTACATGGCTTAGCATCAAAATATGTTGAAGACCTGTTGTCATGGTACCAACCACCAAGACCACTCAGGTCCTCCAACTCTAGCCTACTAAACACCCCTAGACTCAGAACTAAACATGGAGAAGCAGCTTTCAGTTTCTATGCTCCCCTTATCTGGAACAGACTTCCTGACGAGTGTAGAGCTGCTGAAACTCTGAACTGCTTTAAATCGAGACTAAAATCTCATCTGTTTAGAACTGCCTTCGGGTAAATGCTTGATGTCATATGTATGAAATGTGTTCATGCTCTCTTGCTTTATTAATCTTTCTCTTGCTTTATTGTGTATCATGCGTAATGTGTGTTTCTTTACTTTTAATTTCCAATGTTATATTCCATGTCTGTCTGTTTGTTTTGTTTTTTGTTTTCTAAATCACCAAATCATGTAAAGCACCTTGAATTACCCTGCTGTTGAAAGTGTGCTATACAAATAAAATTGCCTTGCCTTGCCTTGCCTTGCCTTGCCTTGCCTTGCCTTGCCTTGCCTTGCCTTACCTTGCCTTGCCTTGCCTTGCCTTTTAAAACCATCTCAACACTGAGTTGCCAATGTTAATCAGCAACCATTTAAACATGGATCACTGTTTCCAAATCATGCCTCGAAAAGAAAGGTTTAACCCCAGACAGACGTCTGAGATGATAAAAGCAAGATATTACCATCCCCTTAATGTAGCTATCAAAACTAAGGGACCTATTTTTACCCATTGGTTGGTGACACAAGACTTCAAATGAGGGGTCAGAGCAGAGAGATCAGCATAATGTGTACTGGAGGAACAGCTGGGACCAAATAAAATCACTTCGGTTTTACTCTCATCAAAATTAACATTTCCTTGTATGAGTAGTTGTCATAACGAACTGAACGTAGTAGTAGCAGTAATAGTAATAAATGACAGAAGTAACTTTTATGACATAGCCCTTGCATCGTGGTTCATTGTGCAGACAACCCAAAACTCAGGCACATCTCAGAAAAAAAGTGTATCAAAATTACCTTGATGGCAGATTCAGCACCCAGGCCTATATCTTCCCTCCATTGTCAGGGAAGACCAAATTCTTTTTTATCAATCTTTATATCCATTTTGATCAACTGCAAAGCTGTGAAGTCATGGAGGAGTTCTCACTGAACAAACTGCCTCAGTTAACTGATAAAATAGAAAATGATGCCATCAACAATGTGTTTTTTGAAGAGCAATACTAATACAAATATCACAATGTAACTGGTCTATAATACTTATTTAAAAAACCCTCTAAAACCAAATTCAACATCTTTAATGGCCTTGAATGTGGCAATTTTCATTTAACACCTTTTAGTTAACCATATGCCTTTTTTCGAGAGATCCACTCAAAACTTATAGGTTCCCCAATTGAGGCATGCAAAGGTTAAAACCCTGCAGACACCCTGTTTTAAGCTGCCTTCAACTGTAACTGCTTTGGGAGAAAAGTGGGAGAAAATTATATATCTTCGCCACTAGATAGAGCTCTGACATTATCTGAATTTCCTCCTTAGTTTAATTTTTTGTTATGGACCACCTGCCACTTTTGATCTGCATGCTGTGTTATTATCAGGCCGAGTCAGTGGGTTGATGATGGCTTAGTGAACCACTGTGAAAGCGACATTGAAATGTGTCACCTCTAGGGGGACTCCTGCGTCTAAGAATGCAGTGGTCTAACATATCTGTGTTCCTGCTTTTACCTCATTAGGACTTTTTTTTAAAGGCTATCATTATTGACCTTGTGGGGATCATTAGTTCTTCAGGGAACAGGCGGTTCGGGTTGGAGCGGATGTGCGCTAGGGTGAGAATAAGGTGAAGTGTTCGGTTTAATTATAGCTAAGGTTAAAGTTTTAGTTTGGTTGTTCAGAATGAATGGACATTAATTCAGTGTCCTAATAAGGATTGGAGGTTATGAGTGAGTGAGAGAGAGAGAGAGAGAGAGAGAGAGAGAGAGAGAGAGAGAGAGAGAGACGGAATCTAGTGCTGAGCTCTCACTGGGAAGAGCGAAGACTGTCCCACTAATTTCCCTCCTGCTTCCCAGAGCTCCCTTTCCATTCGGACTGATTCGCATCTCAAGCGTGTCGCGCCGCGTGAAGCGAAGCTCCTGTGCGGTGTTGGAGTTTCTCCTGTATCGGATATATTCTGGCATACATGGATATCCGATGGTAAGTCCACAGCGCGTCTCTCTAGCTTTTCTTCCCAGTGCATTGTAATCTGTTGGATCTGAAATGCAGTCAAATATTACAGCAGTCGGAAAAAATGCCAACAGCTGAACTGTACTACAGGCTTTTGGTGTTACAATGATCTCGGCGGCGTTAAGGAGCCAGGACAGTTCTGCAGTAATAAGCACAACAATGCTGCTCAGCATACCTGCAATGAAAAGGAGACAGTTACGGGTTTACTTTTTCCAGTCTTTGCCTGATTTGTAACAAACGCGTTGCTTGACAGGTTTGGATGACAGAACATTTTTCTTGTCCACTGAACTGTTTGGAGTCCAAACATGATGAGCGAGAGGCCCATGATCTAAATTCTGTGCAAACCAAACTCCAGGAGACCCCAGGAAGAATAGCTCCTGCACTAAGACGGGAGCTGATGGGATCCTCAATGAAATAAAAACAAAACAAAAACAACCTCGATTATCAGTATGTAATGTATGTATAACTCCACATACTGGTAATGTGGGATCCACTTGCAGAATCTTCTACTTTTGATTAGGTTCACTTCAGTTTATGTTGCAGCCAGTGTGCTCTACGCCAGGCCAGCAGATCCTTCACTGTGTTCAAGTGAACTGTGGTTAAAGAGAATACATGAGAACACACAGGGCCATCGACTTTCCCCTGTAGGCTACTTGGTGCGTCCTGTTATGTAATGCGCCTCGGTTCGGCCGGCTGCCCATAGTCAGACCTACAGGGCCTACACGTGTTTTTGCCAAACGTGTTCTCTAACATCAGGCTGAGCGGTGATGGCAGCAGAACTAATGGACCATGTCAAAACTTGAAAAACTATAACAACAGCTTTTTCAGTTATATCGTAAATGCCAGCATGGAAATCACGATCCTAATTTGTAATGCATGCATTGAGGACAGCTGACTCCAATCGGCCCATGTGATGCAGATTCAGCTCATAATGTATAGCAGATGTCTGTATGCAGGCTACAAACTGTATTCCGTATGAATAAGATGACATGTCTTCAATAATAATAATAAAAAAATCTAAATCAGCAAATAAACATATGATACTCATAAATTATAAAAATAGACTAATTATGGAAGTGCCAATTGCTTGGGTAACCACCAATGATAGGGAGAGGAGGGTTTTGTTATGGATGATATTGCTCACTGCCCAGGGTGACATTTCCTCAGAGGAATGCCTGGCAAAACAAAAAGATAATTATAAAAAATACTACTAATAATAATAATGGCATTATTGAGCATGTGGCGCCATACATGCTGAGTGTGAGGGATTGCTGCAATGTTAACAACTCGGTGCAATAAACTGTACACAGTTGCCACATGTTCCATCAGGAGGAGGGGTTGGTTCAAAGTTGGTGACTTGATGCAGTCATTTAGGTTTCCTTACATAGAGAACTTTGAACCAGCCGGCATAACAAAGTGAACTGCTGTAGTTTATAAGTAGGATCAAATTGGAATATATATATATATATAATGGACTTTGGTATGATTAGGACTATTTATATCTAAATAAAAGTCAGATCTATTTGTCTTATAAAGTGTCTTGAGACGACATTTGTTTCGAATCTCTCAATATAAATAAACTAAACTGAAATAAAATAATCGACTTGAGAGTTAAAGATGAAGGCTATTAGACTTCTCTTGTTATCTTGAAGACATACTAAAATAGTTCATTGAGGGTGGGCACTCCCTGTGTTGTTACAGTGTAAGCACACTAGTAAAATATGGCATTATACAAAAAGAGGCAGAAAATTATCCCATTTAATTTGTAAAATAACAGGCCCCTCATATTTTTCATTGAATAACCCACTCACCACTGCGCTTGGTCAATAACCGACACTCTAAGGCGCAGTGCATAGCCAGTCCCTCCAGTATTTTGTGATGTTGCGATTGCAACTATTAACTCAAAATTCAGCCAATTGTCACAAATTCTGCACGTCTTGCAATTTTATCCAATTGTCACAACTTCAACACATGTTTGACCAATTGGGATGCTCCTTATTATTTTATAGCCGATGCCGTCCAATATCATGTTCATGTGTTTATGTGAGAGGGAGTGAGAGTGAAATATGTGGCATTTGCTCCCAAGAATCTCTGCCACAGGCTACAGTTTCTTCATTCTCTACATGAATATGGAGGTTTTGTACCCCCTGCAATATTGCGGTTGAACACAACTGGAAGTTGTCAATTGACAAAACATCATTTTGACAGATTACAATTCACATCCCTGACCACTTGGTGCAGACGCACAGACATTTTCAAATACTCAATACATCTCGCTGACAGCGCATCTGTGAGCGGTGGGGCTGATCGCAGACACGCTCCAAAGAGCCCAGTCTTGTGCCAACCACTAGTGCAAGCGCAGGATGCTGCAGGATGTCCTCCCACTGAAGCGATATTCAGGCGCCAGCAGGTGTTTGTATTTTAAGTGTGATCTTTTAACTGTACTTTTTACTTTTTACATGTAGTTGTTGTGGGCACAGTCAATGATTTTGTCACTATGGAGAAAAAGTTATATTTATTAATCTGCTTGATGTGTGTTGGCACGATGTGTATTATCTATTTGGCTTGTTCAGATTGAATAATAATTAAATTGAGTAAGAATAAATACAATTGAATATATTATAATTTTAAAAAATGACGGTTAAAAACAGATTATGGCTGGATTTACTGACCCTGTCAGTCAAAATGACAGACAACAAAAAGGTACTGAGTCTTAATTACCTTACAGCATTTTTGCTATTCTTTAAAACTTTTATTTATTTCTGCATCATTTCATTTTGTAAATGGATGCTCAGAATGCAGGGTTTAAATCAATAAGATGGATACACAAATTACTGGGTTTATGAGAGGATGCAGGGCTGAGAGTTCAGTTTGGGTTTATTGTCCAGCTTATGTTGAGTGGAAGCATATGCTAAAGTAAGGGTGTAAGCAGCTGTAAAATACAGCCAATTTGAACTTGCACCTCTGAAGTTAATTCATTTCTTAATTTCATTTTATAATGTTTACATACCTTAAAAGAAACCCAACTTTTCTTTTATTGGCACACTTCATCTTAGACAATTGTTTACTCTAAGCATTTGGGCACTTATATATTTTTTTTGTCTGCAAAATGTTATTTTTTTTTTAATTCAAATTTTAGAGTACAGGGTTGCATTTATTGTTGCATCAGCTCAAGTTTAATGACACTACTCAGTTTTCAAAGTTTAGATGGCATTGAGAAATAATTTTGTCCTGTATTTACTGAGTTATTTGTCAAAGACTCAGAAAAGACCACTTTTATTGTTTTTGTATTTCAAAGTTCTACGAACCGGATTTGTTCAAGCAATAAGCTGAAACTTGAAGAGTGTATCTCTAGATGGTCACATGGTCTTCTAGTGCACTTGTTACAAAAAAGTTACAATTTCAGAGTGTAAAATTTTTGATGGACTTCCTTGAAACAATATTCAGATGAATTGGCGAAAAATAAAAGAAAAGCACAAATAAAAACATTGCAACTTGTGTTGCAACTTTTCACAAAAGCTGACGCAACATCAGGCATTTTAGAATTCAACAATCACAAAAAAGTGCTGCAAACTCCTGGAGGGACTGCATAGCAAACCTTTTTAAATCTGTTCTATTCAGAAGCATTGACAGCTATGATAAAACTATCCACGGCTGGAGTTCAGTGATTCTTCTTATCTTTTTCTTTTTTTTTGTACACTTTAGCATAACACATCTAATGAGTGTTAAAGACAAGAAATAACGGAAATCAATTGACAAGTACCATTGTGGCATTCCAGTTTAGACAACTTCTTGCTTTCTCTCTGTCGTTTTGAAGCAATGAGGTGGAAATGGGCTTGAAGTCAACCTACAACTGTTATACCTCTAAACTGCAGATCCTCTTTTGTCTAACTTCACACACACGATGCGAGGGGCTCTCACTAGAGGAACAGCAGGATAGAGTCTGAAAGCAAGTTTGCTTTCTGAAATATATGCTCAGTTGAACCCATGGAGAATATATATTTAAAAAAAATACCTCAAATTAACACTTATAAGATAACAACGTGTAGTTAAACTTGTATATTAGGAGATTACTTCTTCTGCTTCCTGTCTGCTATTGATTGTTCAATACAGGTAAATTATCTTTGCCATGGCGTCAGTGGTTTACAACGAGAACTAGAGTGAGTGCCGTGTGCCTCAAGCAAAAGTATGAACTTCAAAAGGAAAAGAATTTCCGAAGTTCCTCAAGACATCTCATGACGATAAAGCCAAGCCTTTAGCCTTCTTCTTGGCTCGATGATGTATGATGTAACAACGACAGATTGTCTGTCCAACCAACTGGCCACCAGATTTCTTGCAAAGATACATTGGGGACTATCACAGCGGGTTCTGTCATACACATTATTTATTGTGATTAGCCCACTATAGATGGATCGCAATGAAGTGCACTGAGAAAGAAAAGATCAATGGTCTTCATCCAAGTTTAGCTTCTTTTCTAATGGTGACAATTAAAAATACATACTGTAGGCATTATACTGCACATATGTGTTTTACATTTTAAAATAAGAGATGACTGACACACATTTTATCAGTGACACTGTACATCAGCCATACTCAGTTCCACTCTTTACCTCCTTTTTTTCCTCAATGCCAGCTTGATTTTAAAAGCTTGCATGTGTGCAGGAGAAAGCAGGCTTGAGTGGAGTTTTATGAAAGGCCAGAGGCAGTTTAGAGGCTCCTCCACAGCTTTATGAAGGAGCTGTTATGAGAATGAGTCTATAGATTAGTATGCAGGACTAAATTACATTACAATTTTTATGCACTGAACGTTGATTCTTTAAACATACAGAATTTGAAGATGTAATAAAACCTTGTACTATTTGTCAAAGAACAAGAAATGGCCATGCTCTTTTTTTGCACCTAAAATTGAGACAAGCACGAAACTACCATTAATACACAAATCAAAGTTTGGATTTGTGGTGCCAATTAATCCTATGTAAATCAACAAATGGGTATGGGTTGCAGAATGAGGGGATGGCCCAGATCCCCATTCACTCAAGAAGCCACCGCTATATATCTGCAGGTGTCTCCATTGGTTCTAGAGAGTTTTATGTGTGTAACATCTGCTATGAATATGAAATATAATCAGAAAATGTTAAGTTAAGGAGTTGCAACATTTATTTAGTTAGTTTTTCACATAAGATACATTTTATTGTAAGTAGTAGCTTATGTTATATGGCAGCAGCTAGCTGTGCTGCAGTTCCAACATCAAATTGTAGCTTTCACACTTTAATTCCATCTTCCTCTGGAACAGTTCTACATCTAAGAGTTTTATTATGATCTCTGCTTATGAGAAAATACAATGTAAGTAGTTGTTTGTTTGTGTGAAGCACTCCTCCTCTCCAAATCCCACACTAATGTTGATGAATGGACTTTCCCATTACTCGTGTATTTCAAAGACAGAATGTGAACCAACTGTTCATTTTATGCAACTCTCAATCAGTTGTTTTCCTGTTGTGGTTGAGAAACTCATATTAGTTACTGGTGGTGATTGTAAACATCTTTATCAGGGCCTTTTATGTGTGCTGCTCTCACTAATCGTGTCAGCTGATCAAGCCTAGCAGAGACTTGCTTATTAAGTTTAGAGGTTTGCAGCGTCCTTGACACATGCAGTTAGTAGCCAGCTATAGTTAGCTATCAAAGGTAAAAGGAAGCGGGGGCTTGGACACTTTAATCTGCACTGAAGTGTTCTTGATCTTTGATGATGTCCAGTCACTGGGTCTTTGTTGTCAAATGAAGCACACTCATCCTTGGCCACAGATGTTAGGGGCAGATTGCTGTGATAAAGCGAAAGCAGAACACAATCTATCCTTGTCATCCAAAATCCCCAGTGGTTAAGTCCATAAAAACAGTAATCACTGTAAAAGAATTGTTGAAATAGTTTTGCGTTCAGCTTTGTGGTTTGATGATACATTGTCTTGATAGGCAATACAAATAAAGAATATTTTGCTGTCATCAACAAATACTTTGTGCAACGTAACAGCAACATGTTTTGTCTGACTGTTAGAAGCAGTTGATGTGGAAAAATGAAACAGACGAGATGGGTATTGGCTCAACCATCGGCTTTCAAGCCATAAAGATGCACACACAGACACATAAACTTACCAGCCACTTTGTGAGCAACATCTTGCTCGTACTGACTTGTCTTCAAGATTCTTTTGACTTTAAAAATGCCTTAATTCTTCTTGGCATAGATTAGGCAAGGTCTGAAACATTCCCCAGACTGTATTGGTCTGTATTGAATTGATAACATCAGGCAGTTGCTGCAAATGCATGATATGAATCTCTTTCCATCTTATCCCTATTGCCCTTTTGGATTGACATCTGGAGACTGTGGAGGTCACTGGAGTACAGTGAACTCATTGTCATGTTTGAGAAACCATTTTGAGAAAATCTGAGCTGTGAGACATGGTGCATTGTCCTGCAGGAAGAAGCCATCAGAAGATGGGTACACTGTGGTCATCAAGGGATTGACATGGTCAGCAATAATACTCTGTTAGGCTGTGGTGTTTAAGCAATGTTCTATAAGAGGCCCAAAGTCTTTCAAGAAAATATCCACTAACAAAGATGCTTCCACCACCAGCATGAACTATTGATATAAGTCAGGCTGGCCCAATTATCTTCATATGGTTACACCAGTTTCTGACCCTACCATCTGAAAATCCCTGCTGAAATTGAGACGCAGCCATCAGTCATCATTTTGATCCCTAGCAAGTTTATCAAAAGTCCTATTTAATATTCATTAACATTAAATTCACTTTGCTTGTGTTTTTTCTTTCTTTTTAGGTGATTCAAATAGGCCGTACTTGGTGTGAGAGGTTGAAGCTAAAGGAAAAAAAGAGAGCAACTTCAGCTCATCCAAATCACTGATGCCTCCGGCGACTCTGAGCTCATGTTGTGTCCTTGCTGGAATAAACAAGTGGCCTGGCCAAAGAGCACAGTGTTTCTACACAAATTAAAGCCCACACAGGTGAGAGGTTCCTCAAGCCTATACATCTCAAGTATAATTTAGGGATGACTGTGTGGAAGTGGGCAGAGTAGTCATCTTGCAATCAAGAACTTGTCTTTCTTGTGCAACATGTCGATGTGCCCTTTGGGAAGACACTTAATCCCAAATTGCCCAGGGAACTGGGTATCAATGTATGAATGTTGATGTGTTTGCAAGTGTGATTGGGTGAATGCGAGTCTAATGTAAAGCTAATTGAGTGGTCAGTATGACCTCTATGAATTCATAAATTCACTATGTTTACCTGGTTATCTCTTGGTTTTTGCCAGGATGTCGTGGGCCAGAAGCCTATTTGTAGGCAGAGAGGAAGAGCAAAAGACGGCATGGGGTGAGCGCAATGGCAAGAAGAGGAAGGACAGCTCTTCACTATGCAATCCACGTTACATGAGCTGCCTGAGGGACCCGGAGGACTCAGAAATCCCTAATGTGGCCCCTCAGTATTACCACTGTGAAGCAGGTGCAAGTGGGGGCAACTTTGGCCTGCGGTGTGGCTGGCAGGAGGACCACTATGGGAAAAGGGTGGTTAGTGTAGGAAATCCCTGCTTGGAGGATGGTGAACTGAAGGACAAGATAGAAGAGGAAGCAGCGGAATTAGCAGGGAGAAGGTGTAAGAAAATTACTGCTGCAGACTGCTGGAGGTGGCTTTTGTGGATTTTTCAATCCAAAACATTTCAGTCTGCCAAGCTTGAACGCCTTTACCAGCGCTATTTCTTCAGACTCAACCAGAGCTCTCTCACTATGCTAATGGGGATGTTGGTGGTAGTGTGCGTCATCATGATTGCCTTCCACTGTGTCCGCAATGACCTCAGTGTGGCCTACATCTCAGTGCTGTCAGTGGCCACTACTCTCTTCCTGGTCATGATGGTCGTGTGCAACCGTAACGGCTTCCACCAGGACTACATGTGGATTGTGAGCTACCTGGTGATCGGGGTTCTGATTGTCCTGCAGGTTTTCGGGGTGCTAATGGTGTTCCCCCGCAGTGCCTCTGAGGGAGTTTGGTGGACGATTTTCTTCATCTATATTATCTACACTCTGCTGCCTGTCAGAATGAGAGCTGCTATGCTCAGTGGGACTGTGCTGTCTGCCATTCATGTTGTCACCGCCTGGCAGCTCAACCAGGGGGACAAGTTCATTCTCAAACAGGTAAGTGAGAACAGAGCTGTGGTAGTTTTAAAGGTCTCATTCACTCGTTTTTTTCAATAACTCTGCTGTGGTCTCCAGTATGAATGAATGCCTTGTGAGCCATTTTACGTGGAATAAATGCTCTGGCACTCTTGTTTTAGGAGGTTGCAGTTTGAGTGGGTGCAGTTGAAGTGATTGGGGGGACACATCAGGATCATGGGTCTAACTCATTAATATTCACAATATGCAAACATATTGCCTCTGACACCTAATTCACACCGGATGTGGTGCGGTTTCCTTAAACCATATTGCCACACAGACTGCAATTTGCAAATGCAAAGTTAACAGAGTTCCACATCCCCACCGCAGCCGGTGTGAATGCTCTGATTGGACTCAATATTTTTTTTCTCTTTGGGAAAGCCGTATGGAGTCCGCACCGCATCTGTTCCACACCCGGTGTGAATTAGGTGTGATTGGCTAACAGCAATGTAACTCTTATGCTGCCTTCAAAGAAGCTGCCTTACTTTGTTGGCAGTGTTCCAAGACAAATTCCAACAGTTTCTTCCTCAGCTCCACTTTCTTGGGTAAAAAATACAACGCTGATGTGCTATGTCCACAAATAAACCAACCCAGACCCTGTTCTGCCATGCTGTGGAGTTGCTAACGGTTAGCTTTGTTGCTAACAGTTAGCTTCGGCTTCTAGCTTCCACTAGCAGAGACGTGCTTTGCTCTTTCCAGGGTGCAAAATCAGCGTTCCTGTGGGCGGTTGCAAGCCAAGGTAGACAAGGTCATGAATACTAATTTTCCCTGTGATGAAAAAGGGACTGGCTTTTTCTGACTCGCTTGTTTTGCCGTCTATTTTCTGTGGCTAATGCAGGCAATGGGGGTTAGAGAAAATGTTCACGTTCAGCATGCATATGCAGCTCAGAGTGACCGATCGTATTTCACAAAGAACAAGCATTACACAGTTTCTCAGTGAACAAGACCTTTAATTAAAATGTGCTACATTCTGTTGAGTGTGAAATATAGATTGTTGTCCTATTATGTTTTTCATATTATAAGAAATTTTTTTTTGTAACTTTTTGTTGTTTTTCTTTCCTTCTATCTTGGTACATGTTGTTTAATGTAGCAGAACAAGAGTATATTTTGGATATTTTATTTAAATCAGGGATCCTCATAGATCACTGCTTTGAGAAATGATGATGCACACATCTCACGGACTCAATCTCATTTATTGTACATATTTAGTTTTAATGAATCTTTTTTCACTATCAAATTTTTTCTTTAACTTACAATACAACATTTCTCAGTTCATTTATTTCAGAATCTATGGTAATATTTTTAGTTATAATTATATTTTCAATGCCAATATTACTTTCCAGTTTCATTTCAAGCTGCCATGGTTTTAGCTCTATAGACCCGCTGATACAGACACAAAATTACATTTATCCTTAAGAACTATAACCAAAAACAAAAGTTTCCTATCAAAAATAATCTATAATAAATAGTAAAATAGTTTTCTCAAAAAAGAGCCTAAAGCTGACTCTCTGAACTGTAAAACTCTGCAAATGCACAGGGAAATCCTCCAGGTTATGAGACAATGCTACTAAAAAGAATTAGAAAAAATCTAATTTACTACACTTTAGGAAAGGTTATTGATTTATTTATTTATCCAATAACGTAATATGCATCAGATATACATTTGTTACCACAAGCTCCATTTAAACTAAATAGCTGGGTAGTCCAACTTAATATTAAAAAAAACCTCTACTTATGGGATAGATTGCCATTTATTTATTGTAAATATACAGGTGCTAATAACTGCCTTCCTGTGATCAATAAATGATTCATTTATACAGTATGAGAGGCAAAGGTAAGGTCATACTGTGTGTGTAGGCAAGAGCGGGTTTGTTACAGAACTCTGCAGGATTTAACTATTATTTCAACCCCCATAAAACAAAATAACAACGGAGTTGAGATTTTGAACTGTCGTTAGCACCTTATGTTAGTAATTTGCACGATTAGGAAGTTTAGCTCAGTTCGCGTTTCTAAACAGCAATCACTGAGTGTATTTCCTGTGGACTCAGTATACCTTCACAGTAACCGTGAGATTTCCAAAAGCCTGCCCACATTCCCAAATCCAACATATCTCATGAAAGAATTCAACTCTTCAGTAGGAAAAACCGAGCAGTTTGGTGTATTATATTCGTTTTCCAGTTTTCTGCTGACGCATAACTCTCTGTTGCGGTAGCCTAAATAAACGTGCCTCCATCAAAAGCACAGGGCCCTTTCTCACAGCTTTTTCTACTTTTTTTCAACTTTTTTTGTGCTTGCTCTGACTGTATTTTCATTCACCTTGCTGATACTGAAACTAGCTCAGTCTTTTTTTATTCAACAACTTCCACACTAAAGAGAGTTTTTGTCATTGTGCCTTGGTAATGCTTTTAAATAGTATGTTCACCAATCAGAAGCAGATAAAGTCGTTTCCAATCATGCCCGATCAAGCATAAAATCAGCCGTTGGTGCGTCTCTTACAGCTTCCACTGATTACTTTGCATGATTTGACTAAATATTACCAGACTTTGTTTAATAACATTTGTGTTTTTAATTTTTGTGTACAGTCCTTACTGTCAAAAGTGATATTTTAAATTACATTCCTTGTGTGATCGTAAATATGTAAATGGACAATGAAAAACATTCCCAACATGCTTGTCACCATACAGTTGAATACAATGTTGTCACTGTCATAAGCAGTAGAAATGGCCTACTTTCTTGCCTCAGCACAATAGGACAAACATTGTACTGACTCCTCAACCACTTTTCCGTGTCAAAGGTGCCGTACTAAAAGTAGAAAGTCCTCTAGATCTCTGCAGCTTTTCAAATTAGGTTTTTAATGAGCCCATGTTTTGTGCTGTGGAGCAGCTACAAGCAGCTCTTTGGGGATTTGTAGGAGGTCATCTGGGTTGAATGAGCCCGTTTAACAGCATTGTCAAGGAATATCATGATAATGTAGCATGGTGCCATTCAGCCCGAATTCCCCTAAAACAAGGAGTCTATTGTAGTTAAACGAAACAGGGTGGGGTGGGATGCTGGGATTGTGCAATTCATTTTATGGAAAACAGGATCATTACTTCTTCACTTTGGAGCCAGTCTGTAATTGCTTCATCTGGAAGCAGACTGGAAACATTACTTGCACATTTTATATTTGTTTTTGTGTCTTTACTCCTTTTGCTCCCATTTTATCTTTGTGTGAAATCCATGTTTGCTGCTGTAAAGTTGGTGTCGGTTTTAAAAGCTCGCATTATCTCCACAGGCATTTGGCTAACAATCATTATCCTCACCAGGTAGTTTAAAATATCTTTCTAGGGTTATCCAACATGCAATAAGCACAACATACACTAGTTTGGTCCATTTAATAATCCAGAATATAGATGTGTAATATTTGCAGTTGTAAATCTATTACACTGATATGGAAATGACCTTGGATACATTACAGCCAGCATATATTAATGGAATATTCAATTCAATTCAGTTTATTTATATAGCGGCGATTCACAACAGATGTCATCTCAAGGCACTTAACAAGAAGTCATTTCAATACATTTATACAAACATACCAATCAGTTAAAGAGTTTCCTATTTAAGGAATCCCAGCAGATTACGTCAGTCATTGGCGTGAGGTTGGGCCCCGTATCACTGTTTAGTTGTCCAGAGATTGTGCTAACTGCTTTAGTTTTTCTATAAGCAGTTCAGAATCATTCTTAAGGATATTAGTAAGACCCCTACTTACTGACTGTGAAACAAATAGTGCATTCAGCTTATTAGTAATATCCCATGTATTTTTCTTGACATTTTATAGGCTTTATAACTAAAGGTTATTTTACAATGACTTCCTTTTATTAGTACATGTGTTAGCATGGACTTTAACGACCCTTCAGTTTGAGGTAATATACACACTTGTTGGAGGGCTGTAAGCCTTATAGAATTTGTTTTTCTCATATGAAAGTTAAATCTGAAACAATAATCAGCTGCATACGTTGCCAGATTGAAAAGTTATATTCAGTTTTTGTTGTTAATTTTGTTGTTAAACAATCAGATGAAAAAGAGACACTCTGAAAAAGGTAACGTTTACATAACTCCGGAGGTCGGCTGCGTTTGTGTGTTTATGCCCCCAGACTAAACAGGGTGACAAGGGGCGCAGTGGTCTGTTGCCTCTGTCTGATTTGGCCCTGGCTGGCGATGATAGACTGTCTGAGGTCTGGACTTTCACCAGAGAACATTTCATGTTGTTTGAACAATCAGTGAGAGGACATGGGTCTTAAACTCTCCAGTTGGATAGTGACATTGGAACAATCTTTTTGATGGTTTACACAAAAACACCATTTCTTGTTTTCTACTGTCCTATTGCACAAAGAAAAATGGTGGCACCTTAATAACCATTTGCTGTCACCTAGTCTGATGGTGTATTCTGTATAAGTGATTGATTTAAGAAATTTAAGAACAGAGTCAGAAACTGCATTCATAGATTCAGAGAAAAAAATGGCCTGTGTTTGCAGCTAAACTCTATGATGGGTGATGTGTAAATAAACACCAGGAAGAGACAGCAAGCAAGCAGTAGCACACATTTAGTACTGGAACCTGTTTGTTAGAAGAGGGACCAGATAGTAATGCTCTTCTGCTATCCATATGCATCACCAACACAACTGAGACTTCTCTTACTCTTGATGAGAATGTACTAAAGCTAAAGGATTGGGATGGTTTAGAAAGTGGATATTAGATTTAAGAGATAGCTCAGGATTTCTGAAGTGAGGTTCTGTTCACAAGGAGAAAATATCTTAACCTGAATAATGACCATACAGAAAAGTAAGGCGTTGTAAAAGTCAATAATGATTCAGTAAAACTGCTATATTATTTTCTTTTTTACATTGCTTTACTTGCTTTACATGTTCAAAACTGGAAAGCTATTACCTAACTAACTAACCTTCCGGTGCAAAATGACAAATGGTTAGATCACATTCACATAAACAGCAGGGACATGTTTTAGACTGGAGTTGTTTAAAGACGGTGAAGGAAAACTAATCTGGACTGGATCATTTATACTAAATGAAGATGGATTGACAGTAGCACTGGTCAAAAGTAATCGAACATGAAATCAGGTATTTGAGTTACAAGACTGTTTTTTCCAAAGTTGAGACTGAAATCCTCATTCATAGTAGAAAATGAAAAAAACAGGACAAGAATTGTCAGAAGAACAAAGCAAAACAAAGACAAAGCGCTGGTAGAAAATGTTGACAAAGCATCTTGAAGAACAAAGGAGTAAATTTTATGAAAGGGCAGATGGTTCCAATCAACTAACCCAGTCCAGGTGACAAACGCCAAACGAGTCTTTAACTTTTAGCTAAAAGAGATTTCAGATTTTTTTTAAATAACCAAACCAGTTAGCCATAAAAAGGGGTCTTTGTGTGACTCTTCTTCTAGTTCGTCATCCTTCGTGTACCAGCCTGTTTTCCCATTTGTAGTTTTCCTGCAGAGATATTCATACAGGATCAGAACAGAGGAGATGTGAAACCAATGACACAGAGGACAAAAGAAGTCTTTGTGATGGACCTCCACCGTGGAGAACAGGAGGTGGTGGTGGTGGGGGGACGGGAATTGTGAGCTTCAACGGTGGTGACAAGTGGAAAACTATTGATGCTGGGCATGAATAAGATGCACTGCTGACTCACGCTTCTGTCAAAGACCCACCAGTCTCTTCTCTCTCCTTCTGTGAGTCATATTTCCATTCTCACAAAACCCCTCTCACATGTAGTGGCCTTTTTCTTTCACAACAGAGTGAGATTGAGCTCGTGCTACTCGTGGGGATTGCTTCCATTGATCCCAGTGTTTCAGCACTCTGGGATGCTCTGCTTTGCTCTCCTCTGCTCTCCTCTGCTCTCCTCTGCTCTTTAGGGTCTCTTCAGATAATGCCAAAAAGATGAATGTGTAGCAGCTCTCAGGAACAGGGATGTGACACTGCTGTTCACTAAAAATGTCTCCAAAAGCCTACAGGGGAACAGTTTAATCATTCTTAATAGAGTTGTCTCCTGTAATGATGTAAAAGGAGAAATCTGCTTCCTCTTGGAAAACAGCTGTGTTATTTTTATCATATTTCATTTCTACAGCGTAGCTTGATGAATGATATTAATTATACAATTACTTGTTCAATACTTTGAGTTTGATTGACTGTTGATAGGTGCAACTTGTCAGATGCTTGCAGATTTTGCAGATTCACCTGCAAAAATGTATTCTTGGAGATTGTTTTGGTGAAGACTCAAAAAGCTTCACAGTTTCATGTTATCACCACTCCCATGTCTGTCATTTCTGCTTCCAGCTTGTAAATTGAAAGGTGTTGGCTCTTATTTTAGCTTTCTCTATAGTTTCCGAATCAGATAAACGACAAGACTAAGAAAAGCTTCCCCACAGACCGTTAGTTATTACTAACAGTTGGTCTTAAATTATTAGGAATTATTCATGTGAGTCCTGGGAGTAAGACGCAATTCATATTATAATAAAACTTGTTTAGTTATTAATATTTTTTAGTCCCTTCTCTTGAAACCATAATTATTTTTATTTTATTTTATTTCCCTTGATAACGTTTCCTGACTGTACTGAGTGAGGACTGAACAACCTATTTGGAAAGTTTGTGTGGATTATTTTATTGCCTAAAATCCCTTTAGGGTTAATTTAATATCTTCAGTGCTATTGAACTGCCAAATTCAGTGTATTGTACTTAAAGTAGAGAATAACTCAGAGGTGAAAGGAAAATGATGCATAATTTCAACATTTTTTCAAGTCTGTAAAGTGTGGCATATATTTACATTGAGTCCCCCCCCTCACCCAGTACTTTGTCAAAAACCTTTTACTGTGCAGTTACAGGTGCAACATTTTTTGACCAGCTTTGCAGATCCAGAGACTAAAATCTTTGCCCATTTGTCATAGCAAACTATCTATTTCAGATTGTATGGGAATTATCTGTAAACAGCTTTTTTTAAAGTCTTATCAAAGATTTTAAGTTAGATTTATGTCTAAACTTTGACTTGACCTTTCTTGCCTTTTGTTTAGCTCCATCCATCTGTATATTATCTGAGACAGACATCCCTGTAAGTGCTGAAAAGCATTTCCAAAGCACAACACTCTATTATATATTCAGATCTTGGGATATTGCTTCTTAGCCCAACTCTGCTTTAAACTTCTCCACAGCCTTATCCTTGACCTGTCTGCTATGTTGATTGGTCTTCATGGTGCTCTTGGTTCACTATTCTCCCAAAAATCTTTAAATCTTTGAAGCCCTCACAGAACTAATGTACATATAATCTATTTATTATTCATGTGACTTTGAAGTAACTTTTGAAGACTAAACACATATGTACACCACCTTTTTCAGATTGCAAAAAAAGGATGCTATCTTCGCTGACAACGCTATAGAAACTATTTAAATCTCAGGCAGTGACAGGTAGCCAAATTCCTTGTATTATTTTGCTCATCTTTTTATTTGCCATAATTTTTTACTATTTCTTTATCCATAAGAACACATCTTTAAATCTTAACTCAATCAATCTAACCTGAGTGTATGTATGAAATAGTGAAAATAAACTAAACTAAACTTAATAAAGGTTCAAGATTGTTGGATTTGGTGTTAACCTGGAGCATTAAGATATAAGAAGTACTTCTTTATTAGTACCCGTTGTTGCCTGAAGTGGGTTTAAAGGTCATTGTGCCAAGTTCTCAGACCCCAACCCCCATTAGAAACCATCTGATCTAAGTGTTTGTGTTTGGTTTTGTCTGACTGACACTGAAGTTGCCATGATGTTACGTGTTTGTGTTTGAGATTTAGTTAGTTATTTTCCTTATTTAGTTTTATTATCATTTTAGTTTATTCCTTGGTGTTATTATTTATTTTTGGAACTTTCTTGTTTCTGCATTTCTTCCCTTCTTAGATGTTTTCACCTTTTTGTTTCTGTGTCTCCCTTTTCATTTGTGTTTTCTTAGTTAAGCAATCTTTGTTAATTTATTTCTCATTAGATATTTTCCTAATTTATTTGTTCCTCCTGTTTTTCCTTCTGTTCTTCAGTGTTCCCTTGAGTTCTTCTTAGTTATATTATCTTTAGTTATTTTCTAGTTTGTCCTTCTTCTTTTTTAGGATTGTTTTCCTTTTCTTCTCCAGTCTATTTCTTTCTTGTTGTCTCTCTGCCACACTGCTTATTGACCAAGTTTCCTGATTATTTCCACCTGCTCTCTCATCTGCAACCGTTTCTCACTAATTAGTCCCCGGTCTTCTCTCTGTCACTTCTCACACCTCCCCAGTATATTTAAGCTGTGCTCTGTCTGTCATTACTTGCTGGTTGGTCGTCAAAGTTTAAATTATTCCTGTTTTCCCGTCGCTGCATTTTCTGGGTTTCCCGAGTTATGTAAGTTCCTTGTTTAATTAAATTCTAGTTTTTCTTTCCTGCATTTGGGTCAGGTTATTGTAAACATGATGGGAGTAGTTTTGCTCTTATACATTCATATTGTTTGCATTTCTTATCTGACGTTATTTAGGCTCCTAATCACTCATAAAGAGTGGACATCCATATATAGATTTACAAGAAAGACATAAAAGTTGTGGTCTCGTGTGCAGTAGGATAAAATTAGATCTCCAAATCCTAAATAAATACTGCTAGAGAGAAGCAATTTACAGGCAAGGCATAGAGACTGATCTTTGGGCTTTTGTTTTGGTTTCTGTGTTAGATTAGAGGAAAAACCTGTTCCTTTGGCACATTGTTGTGGGGTCAACGAGCATTCGTCTTAATGGAAACCTACAGATTCTTAAGCTTAACACTGCTAAGAAAGATACCAATCAATGAAATGTCATGAGCATTACTCAGGCTTACATGATTCGTTTAGTCCAGAAGACAACGGGAGAGCAGATGCTCAAGTTACCGCACCGTGTAGGCAATGATTTATGGGCTGTGGAGATTGGAGGCGAGTGTAAAACTCACAGGTTTCTGTTAGAAAATGACCTCTGCTCTCTGACTGCAATGTTACACTAAAACCAACTGAAAACCTTGATTGCCTGTTCTTTATCTCAACACAATTGATGCTCATGATCCAACTGTGTTTTTGTTGTCTTCAACAGTGTTAGTCAGTTTGGCTTTTTGGTTGGAGCATTTTATACATAGAGAGAACTGTCCCATGTTTTAGACTGAAACCCTACTTTTAATATAATTTCTCAGAGACCTTAATTTCCAGATGAAATAAGTAAATAACTTGTATGTCAAAAGAAGTCTTTGGACTACTGAGAAACGGCGCAAACTGCTTCTCTTTACTCCAGGTAAATGTTTGTTTAGGAGAGATGTAAATAATGGTGGTGTGAATCTTTAAGCGCCTCAGAACTTTAGTTATCTGGGATATAACACTAATAATCTCAGTGTGGTATTACAATTGGTAGATCTGAAGCATTTAAGTTTGACAAAAAAAAAACAAAGGAGATCTGTAAAAGAGTGAATATTTTTTCCCAGTACAATGTGTACAAACAGAAAGTTACAGAAGTTGGAGTGGTTCCTATGACTGCAATAGTGAGAACGTTTCCCTCAATTCTTAAGGTCCAAACAACATAGTGATGTATTATGACTACAAACAGAGAGCCCAACATGGATAATTTCCATTACTACTAGTGAGGAAAAATTAGGTTTACCATTAAGCCGTGCATTTCTCCTAAATCCAAATGGAAATAGCAACCCTCCCTATAATGGCCGTGGCTCAAGGATCAGGAAGTGAAGGCTTCTAATAACAGTTCATTGTTTACCAGTAATTTGACTCTACAAAAGTAAATACAAGAATCAAGGCGGAACTGTCATAATAATCAACCGAGATGTACAGTAAAATCCTTGCTGTTAAATTGTGGCATGCATAACTATAGGATTTTTCTGGATAATTCTTGTCCTGCTGAGTTCAGTGTCTGTTACATTTGTGGTAGCAGGAAGCTGAAGGCCTCCTTTGTCAAAGGTCACCATCACATTAGCTGACTGTCTTTTGTTATTCCCACTACCCCAGCTGTAATTACACACGGGAAACACTAACACCATATGAAAGACTGGCATGAGAGCGTGCTTACTGAATCAAGGCTGCTGCAGCACGTTCACTAACTGTACACAAAAAGACACCCTGCTTCCGCCTACCTGAAATGTACACAAGTCTGTCCAACCCTTGTTTATTGTCAAGGATATTATTGACCCTTTTTAAGCCTCCTGTCTCCTCAGCAGTTACCTGTAAAACAGGGTAAATCACACTTTAATGATGGGTTTTGTCCAGTTTGTGTAAATTGCTCTTTTGTTTTGTAGCAGTTGGGCCTAGAGGCTCACAATAGTATTTCTTAATGAATTATTATAGGTTGCAAGACCTTGGTCCCATGATTTTATTTTCACACAGAATAAATCCAAAGGAAGTTGGAATTTCTAATCCCTCCACTAAAACATGTGAAAAGCTGATTAGGTGGATTGTTCAATGTAATAATTATAGATCTCTTTCTCTCTCACTGCAGACTGAAATCTCCTACTTTTTATATTTTTCTCACTATTCAGTCCATGTGAACTGCATTTCCAACAGCATTTGTTTGGGAACACCATGTCACAATAGCGTGCAGAGTGGGGAGTGCAGAACATCATAAATCAAAGGTCATATACATGCAATGCAGTTCATGCTTTGCTCTTCTAAGCACATGTTGAAACTCTACACTTGGGCTCATATTCTCATTAAACACAGGCTTCATAAATATGACTCACGCCCACCATGGTCCTGAAGTTATCCCAAAAGGTGGATGTGTCACATGCATGGATTCAGAATCGGTACATCCTTGACTAAGAACTCGTGGATGGCAAATATTTTTTTCCCTGCTGTTTAAACTATACCTCTTATCCCGGTATTGATTTGTGTACTTCGTAGTTAAAGCCGATATCGTGCATAGTTCAGGAGACAGAACTGTTAAAAGTTTTGGTGTTTTCCTGAGCAGATATGAACTGTCACAACAAACCTCATTTGCTTTTACTTTACTACTACAAATGAAGGTAATACGGATTAAAGCTCACTGCCCTTGAAAGGATTTTTTTTTTTTTTTACTCAAATGTAGAGCCATTTGCTTGTTTACAAATGTATTTTAAAATTGTTCACCAAAAAAAAAGTAATCATATATTTTAATTGTATTTTATGCGAATAAAAGAACAATGCAAAGTATAATTTGTATAATTTTTGACCATTCTTTCAGCATCACGTGTGAGGTCAGACAGTGTCAGACTAAAAGAGGAGTGTATCCAAAATGTCTTTGCAGATGCACTAATACCTGATTCACACCGGGTGCGGTGCAGACTCCGTAAGGCTTCCACAAAGATGAAAAAACATTGAGTCCAATCAGCGCATGCGGATACCCATGAAGTTATAGAAATTACATTAGCCAGAAAGGAAGTGAGACGTGAGCCAGCGAGGTGCATTTGGTATATTTCAAAATAAAACCAGTGTTGCAATTTTTTCCCTGGCTTTTTCTTTTATTATTAATCACAGGGACATCAGTTCACAGTGTATAACTGTTCACGTTATTTTTATAAAGAATTTCTTTAAACATATTGCGTCTAATTTTGTCAGTGTTTTGCAAACTATTGCTAAACATTCATTGCTTTTCCTCAGCACACACGCACTGCAGTGGGTGGGAATGGCAGTCCGTACGGCCGCCGCACCGTATCCGGACCGCACCTGGTGTGAATCAGGCGTAAGAGTTCCTTTCATCAGAGCTTTTTCTCCCTCCCAAGCCCAACTGCGGAGACACCATAATTCCCTATGCAGCAGACTTTATAATTGACACAATACAGTTAGGGCTGTTCTGGAAAATCTAGGACCCTGTCTCATCCATTAAATTGTCAGTCCTCACTGGTCCAGAGTCCATTGCATCCAATGCTTTGCATTGCACTTGGTGATATAAATCTTTAAAAAAAGCTTCTCAGCCATGAAAATCCATTCCATGAAGATTGTTTGCCTTGTTATTGAGCTAGTTTGAAGGACACATTGTTTAGATGAGTATTGCTATTGACTTTGAGATTTCAAGACTGAACTTATTACACAGGTTTCATCCTATTATGGTACTGTTAGGACACAATAGGAATGTTTTTTGGCTATGAATAATTATGAATAATTGCTTAGGGAAATTAACAGGATTAATAAATTTGTCAAAATTACCAAGTTTGGGGCACCCTACTGAGATCCAGGAAAATAATAATAGCCAAATAGTCCAGTCCTAGTTAATGTTTATGATTACCTGCCTGATAATGGTGAGATAATGAAACAATATATGAACCAATAATAGGTTCTTGCCATTCTTTGAACAGCAAGGTATTACATACGTTTGTGGAATAATAACGACTTTCCAAAATATGAGTTCATTAACAAAAAGAATTAAACTTTCAGTCAAAATGCTTTAAACAACAAACTCACTAAGATGGTGCTAACTAAGCTAGTAGTTTATAGAAACAATTTTATGCATTGTGTGATATTTACCATTTCATACTTGTGCATAGAAATGTTCCTGAATATAAGAACAGCTCTAACCATGCGTACCCATATGGCATCAAAACGATGCCAGCTTAAAATTAAACTGAAAAGAAATATTGGCATTGAAAAATATAATTGACTGAAAATATAAATTTTGAATCTGAAATAAATGTAGTGAAAATTTGAAAATTTTTGTGAAAAGTTTTAATGAAACTCAAAATATGTAAATATAAAAAATTACTCAATCAAGTTTTCACACTTTCACGTTTTTTTTTTGTTTTTTTTTTACAATTCCAATCTTTTTTTTTCAATGCTATAATTTTTCCGGTGTTGCAGCTTTTCATTGTCATTTCTTTGTCACTCATTTCAGTTCGTGTACGCACATCAGGGGCGGGGCTTCAGAGCACCATATCGCATATTCAATCGTCAGTGAGTCGCGCCGTATGACCTGTTTTCTAAAATAGCAAATAAAGGTCACTTGTAGGGTGTTTTTTTTTTTTTTTTTTTTTTTTTTTTTTAATACATCTTAATTTCTAAAATGTCCTCGTATTAAAGCAAAATCCACTGCTATAACTCTGTAATGTTTATTTTGATATACTGTTAAAATGAGTTTATTTCCTTTTATGCAGTTTACTTCCTTTACGCAGATGCACTGTTTAAATGTACAGAAAGGGACATTGTTGACCTGAGTTATATGATGGCCTGGTAGTTAAAGACTCTGCTTTATAAACAAGAAGTCATGGTTTCAAATCCATCCTGGAACTAGCCTTGAAGAAGACAATTAAAATCGTTTGGTATCAAACTTAATACAATAAAATGTACCTCCGCACACACCTGGGGCATATCTTTTACCTTGGTTAGTCTTTACCTACCTACCTCATAATAAAAGGACATTTTAGAATTAAAGAGATATAAAAAACTACAAGTGACCTTGCGTGAATGGGTAAATGACTGCATATAGTGTAATGTTCATGCTAATTTGATCTGTATAGGTGGCCTCATGTGCTTAAAAGGGGATCTTATAGTAGTCGATCTCTGAATTCCTGGATGTTTAACTCAGACTCATAACAGTTAAAAGTCTGGACTCCTCAACACAGTCCAAATCAGCAAAATGGGACCAGGGGGAAGACTTAAAGTGACTGATCGCTTAATTGGTTAGACTAATCGAGAGGATTTAGTGTTTTAGCTGCTGGGTTGTAACTGCAGCTGTGCCTGCAAGGGTGTCAGTGGACAGGAAGTTGAGGGTTAGTGAGGACACAGCTGGGAGGAGGCTGTCATGTCCAGTCCTGCCCATTGCATCCCTTCACTCTCCTCCTGTCTGTTCAGACAAACAATTAGGACGCCGAAGCCCTGAGAAGCCAGGACGTCATGACACACAGCGAGTGTTGTGTTTTGAATCTGCTTTATCTAATGAGTTATAATTTAAGTAGAAAAAAAATGCGAGTACAGTTCCTCTTGACAGGGGTCAGCAGCCTTTACAACCTTAAACAGCCAATTTTACTCATGTTTCTGCTAAATAAATTTGTATACAGTCACAAAATTCATATTACCGGTACTCTTCATAACTCTTGTTTTTATAGTGTGAGAAGAATGATTTAAAGGAAAAATTAAAGTGGAAAGAAAGTCTCCAATGACAAAACAATGTCTTGTTTTTTGCAGATGAAAACTGCTCTATCAATAACGTTGAGTGGTTGATATATTTGTTGTTTTGTGAAAACTCCATCTCTTTCTCTGACATCTCTAAAAGCCCACCAAACCACAGGGTTGATATTCCAGAAAATAGTAGTAGATGAAACGGTAACATTTTAAAACCTAGGTACAGTTTGAAACCACAAACTGAAGCAAAAAAATACAAAAAGTTACATTTAAAAAGTATTATATAACATCATGTATACCACAGAAAGCCGCTGTTATTTTTCATTTGCCCTCAGAATAGTGAGACAAAGGTACCAAGGAGTCAACAAAGCCACATATGGCTTTTTTAGTTTATATGTTAATAGTTAATCTCGCATTTTGAGTGTGTGAAGCCAAAGTAAAATTACTTGTTTGTACAAATTAAAGATGATACTGATTATTTTATGCTGCAAAATTAAAACAGAATGGATATTGGTTAAAGATGGAGCAAAACATCAAACATTATACACATTCCCTTCAAAACCTGAGGTTGCACATGCAGTTTAGACAGGGAATCATAGGAAACAAAGCAAGAAGCTCAAATGATTAATACCCCTACAGCTAGGCCTAACGCTCAGATCTGCTGGTTATTTTTCTGCAGTGTGAAGCCAGGGACAAACTAAGTTAATGTGACAATGTAATGCCACCTTCCTGTTTTACTTTTTAGGTGATCCACCATATTCCAGGTTTCAAATAACAATACAACAACAAAACAAACAAAGAAACTGTTCTTTCTATGTTACATGTCCTCGTTTAGTTGTCTGTTTAAAGCCAAATAGCCCTCTGTGGCTTTGTTGACTCCTCGTTACCCTTGTCTCAGCATTCAGAGGGCAAATACAGATAAAGTTCCTGAAAGAAGTTGTAAAATCAGAGCTGCCCAAATCCATTCTGTCTAGAAAAAGAAGCATTACAACTGAGGTAGGAGGTGAAATGCAAAGGAAGATCTTAAGATTTTCATTTGAAGAAAGCTTACGAAGTAAATAAAGCTGATGGTTACCTTGGTTAGAAAATTTGAGCTATATCTAAGATTGTGCTCTCTTCTGCCTTCAGGTGCTGTGGTCAAATATAGATATGTTTGTAGGAGAAAGCTGTAAATCCAGAGTCATTCAGTCCATAATAAGAAGCAGTTAGAAGTAAGTGTAATAGAGATAAAATTGTAATTTAGAGAAAAGTATTTTTTTCTGTGGCTGATTTTGCCAGAAAACCTGAGATAACACTGACATTTTTCTCATCCTAGTATTGTTTCAGGGTTTGTTTTTGAGACAGATATTCAGCCTGTCTCCAGCCCAGTTTAACTTCGTGGAATTTGCCTCAGCTTTTCACAGAGATCACTTTGACGTCTCACAGGTCGCCTGAGAATAATTTTGGTTTGGCCCAAGTCCTGAGGAAAACAAAACTCTGATTCCAGTTGGCGGGGACTCAAGATGGCAAAGACAGCCACCCACACCCCAATGTGACATTTATCTTTATAAGGAAAAAACATTTTTCTATGTCACTAATTATATATCATGTAACCCACAGTGTGATAGCAGCTAGTGCTACAAAGTCTCTCACTATTGCCTATTTTTAACCTCTCTATCTTTTTAGGCATTCATCCACAGTATGTGACTCTCATCTGTTATAAATTCAAAAAGTTGCAGATGCCTATCAAAGGTCATTTGCTGGAGAGTCGCCTTCATGTCAGCAGCAGCCAGTGTCCCCAGAGTCCATGTGTTGACTTATGGGACATAGCACTCTGGCCTTTTAGAGTTTAAGCTCCAGTTTTATGTGGAGCTGAGAATACAGAGAATATTTCAACTTTTTTCTCACTGTAATTGTTTTTTAAGCTTAGAAACACTCCAGCATTGCTTATGGGGGTGTCCGCTTTCAGAAAATATATTAAACTTGTACACAAATGAATTCATACACTGTATACAAAAAGCTAGTGGAAAATTTAAAATAAGACATCCACTAGCTTTTTTAGAAGACAACTAACTAACATGTGGAAAAAGGACAAGCAAAATGCTATGTTTGGAGGTAAGCTAATGCTGCATGTCACCCTGACAACAAAACATTGAGATGGCAGCATCGTGTTTTCAGGACACTGTTCTGCTGCAAGGACAGGTGAGCTCTTCAGTTAATGGAAATATAGATGGAAGAAACCATGTTAGAGGCTTAAAAAAACTTGGTGTGAGGTGCAGTTTCACCTTCTAGCAGGACAACAACTCTTAAGCCATTCTGTTGCAGCTCTGGATGTGTGTTTAGATAAAAGCATGTGCATGTTTTAGAATGGCCCAGTCAAAGTCCAGACCAAAATCAAATTGAGAATCTTTGATAAGACTTAAAAATTTATCTTTACTGATTCCCTTCATCCAGTTTAGCTGAGCATGAACTATGCTGCAAAGAAGAATGGATAGAAAAAATCACTCTGGCTGTACAAAGCTGGGAGAAATAGACTACATCAAAAGAGTTGCAGCTGTATTTGCAGCAAAAGGTGGAAGTTTACAAAGTTCTCAATCACTATGGCTGAATACAAGTGGATGCCACACTATTCAGATCTCTAGAAAATATCGTTTTCTTTCCACCTAGTCTATCACATATACCCCCATATGTTCCTGCTGCATGATCTTTGCAAAGCACTGTGTAATTTCAGTCCCTAGTTATTTCCACTTATTTTGTGATAGTGTAGAAGTTGTAATGAGTTACTAAGCTGCCACATTCACCTTCACTCGACCTGCATGAGAACAAAACAACACAAAGGCCTGTCATGAAATGTAATATAGATCAGTGCAACAGCTTTGACATTTCGTTTTGTTCCTGAGTGTATGGCTAGCTCTCAGTGTGCACACATGTACATTCCAGCCTTATTTCTGCTTGAGGGTTTTGTCCAGTGTTATGTTAATAAAGACAGAGTGAATTTTCTGTGTGTTTGCCAAGGAAAAGTCCTTTCCATCTCCTGTCTCCATTTGTTCTTTAACATCCTATCCTTCTGCAAGACTTTATAAAGACCCTACTGTGAGCCGCACCTTATAAGCCAATGTTTGGACTCCCTTTAGCTCCACCGCCAAGAAATCTCTGCAAATGTAAATGCTGAGCAAGGCTAACCTTTGGAGAGCCAAAGATCTACACAATGAATGGTCAGAAAACATCAGTGGAAGGTACTGTTTTATTCAGTTTTAACGTGTTGGGCCACTTTGAGGGAGAAAAGCTGCTTCTGCTGTTTCTGAACCTGTTCCTCTGTTGAGGAAATGGAGTGTCAGCTATGCATCCGGGGTGGATTTGCGAGACTGGATGCATGAACAGACAAAACAAGCTTCAGGATCAAAGAGCTGCCAGTCCTGAAGGACTTTCACACACTTCATGCTTGGCTCCAGATTTATTTTATATCCCCCACCCCCTAATAATCCTTCTGCTTCTCCATAAAACTTGACTTTAACAGAAGTGTTGCTTTTTCCTCATGCTTAATTTCTACAAAATAATATACAGAAAAACCTAATGTGTTTCAGTCAGGAGTTGGTTGGCCACCAGCAACTTCAGTGCACCATGGTACTACATCTCTAGAATCATACTGGCTGATTACAAAATGGATCTCTTCAGTAGAAAATATGCCTGTCCAAATTCTCCCTCAAGTAGTCTACTGGATTTAGATGCTTGTCCTTTCAATGACTCCTATTGACTACAAATGGGCTGACTTTTGGTGATCCGATTTTCTAAAGCATCTATAGGGTTCTCAAATACCCCCATAATATTGAAAAACCTTGGTGACCCCATTAGACATCGCAGATCAACAAGTGTGGAGTCTTAACATCCTCAAGATGTTGATTCTAGAATTGCGCTACTCTGGGTGGCTGCATGTTGGAGTAGCTCTGTTGGCCAAATATTGAGTTTTGTTTTTACGGGCATTGTTTCCTCTGTTTTCTTGAGGAAAATAGCGTGGTTTTTTTTGGCCCTTTATACCTTCTAGTTGTTGGTGCTGTGAAGCTGAAAGGATTTTTGCTGTTAATGTTTCACTTTTTGATAACTTGTTATGATACGTAACCATGGCAACAATGTAGTTTACAGCTGGGAGCAGCTGATTAACATTGCAAAAGCTGAAATAATACCTCAACTGAAGCCACAAATCCCTGATGTGTTGATAAGGAGGAGCAGGCGTGGATGCAGAGCAGGAGCAAAAAGGAGAGCGAGAAGGAGAAAGTTCAAACCATCTCTTCAGTCGATCACAATGGGCAAGATGAGATCACTGGCTAACAAGATGGATGAACTCTAAGCCCTTACAAGGACTCAGCCAGAGTATCGGGAATGCAGTGTTATGTGTTTTACTGAGACATGGTTGCAGGATCACATCCCCGACTCCGTCACTCTGCCAGGCATCCTGACTATACAAGCAGACAAAGATCTGAAGATGAGCAGGAGAAGAAAAGGATGTGGAGTAGCAGTGCTTGTAAACAACAAATAGTATCATCCAGGACATGTTAGTGTGAAGTGTTGTCTCTGCAGCCCAGATATTGACCTCTTGGCAGTAAGTTTTTGTCCAAATTATTTACCAAGAGAGTTCACCAGTGTAATTTTGGAGGTTGTTTTCATTTAACCTTCAGCCATTGTTGACAATGCATGTGATTTCCTCGGTTCTGTTGGTAAGCTACAGACCCAGCAAACTAATGGATTTGTGGCAATATCTGGGGATTTTAATCATGCCTTGCTCTCGTCTACACTTCCAACATTTCAACAGTTTGTCATCTGCTCCACAAGAGAAAACAAGACCTTGGATTTGTTTTATGCAAATGTAAAGGATGCATACATCTCCAAACCAAGACCTCCTCTGGGACAATCAGATCACAATCTTGTTTTTCTCTGCTTAGAATAGTGACCTGAAGGAACTGCTGAACACGAAAAAAAGAGCCTTCAGGGAGGGCGACAGGGAATTACTGAGGAGTATACAGAAGCAACTTAAGGTCAAGATCAGAGACAGCAAAGGGGCATACTGGAAGAAGCTGGAGAACAAACTACAGAGGAACATATCAGAGATGTCTGGTCAGGAATGAAAAAGATCACATGCTTTAAGGACAGGAAGGATTGGATAAAAGGAAGTCTGGACAGAGCCAATGAACTGAACACAATCTTCAACAGGTTCAGTTCAGGAACTAGCTTAGCATCCCCCTCTCCTGTTCTCAGCCAAACAGACATCCCACTCTCCTCTGATCAACAGCTTTCCTGTTATACCTCGGATGTTATATCCTTCACCTCAATCATGGACTCCGCTGCTTCCACAAGTTTGTCTTCAACCAAGTAAGGAGATGCTGCTACCCCCTTTGCCTCCCCTCCCACTTGTTTGTCTCTAAAAGTCAGTTGAGGAGGCAGCTGAACCGGAACAAGGCTGCAGGTCCAGATGGTGTCAGCCAGTCCTGAAGGCCTGTGAAGAGCAGCTTTGTGGGATTCTGCAGCACCTCTTCAAGCTAAGCCTGACCCAGGGGAAGGTTCCAGTGTTGTGGAAGACACCCTGCCTTGTTCCAGTACCAAAACAAACTCGCCCGTCAGTCATCAATGACTATAGACCTGTTGGCCTGACATCCCACATCATGAAGGTCCTGGAGAGACTCCTGTTGGCCCACCTGAATAGGCAAACAAGTACATATCAGGACGCGCTGCAGTTTGTTTATCACCATGGAGATAAGAGTTGAACATGCCATCATTCACCTGCTTCAATCAACCCACTGTCATCTGGCCAAAGCAAGCAGCACTGTGACGATCATGTTCTTTCTTTCTCTAGTGCATTTAACACAATTCAGCCTGATTTGCTTAATCAGAAACTCCTGAAGACACAGGTGGAGCCCTCAACAATCGCCTGGATCAATGACTACCTGACAAACAGACCACAGTTTGTGAGGCTGAAGGATTTTGTGTCAAACCAGGTGGTCAGCAGCACAGGAGCACCACATTGGACCGTACTCTCACCATTCCTTTTCACTCTGTACACCTCAGACTTCCAGTACAAATCAGAGACCTATCATCTGGAGAAATACTCAGATGACTCTGCAATTGTCAGATGTATCAGAGATGAACAAGAAGCTGAATACAGAGAGCTGGTGGACCGCTTTGTGACATGGTGTGGAAACAATCATCTTACCTTGAATGTGAACAAAACAAAGGAGATGACTGTAGATTTCAGAAGAAATGGGTATAAATCAAACACTGTTTCCATCATGGGTGAAGAAGTGGAGGTGGTTGAGGAGTAAAAATACCTCGGAGTTCAACTGGACAGCAGACTAGACTGGAAGAGCAACAGTGAAACCGTCTACAAGAAGGGACAGAGCAGACTGTACTTCTTGAGGAAGCTTAGGTTCTTCCAATGTTCTACAAGTCTGTTGTAATCCAGAGAGTGTAATCTCTTCAGCCATCATCTGTTGGGGTAGCAGCATCAGAGCCAGGGATTTAAAAAGGCTCAACAACCTGATGAAGAAGGCTGGTTCTGTTCTGGGGAAGACTTTGGAACATCTGGAGATGATGATGCAAAGAAGGATTTTTCATAAAATCAAAATAATTATGGACAGCCCTGACTATCCTCTTCATGAGACTATCCTGCAACAACAGAGCATCTTCAGTCGGAGGCTTCTTCATTTTCGCCGCAATACAGACCGCTACAGGAAATCCTTCCTGCCCACAGATATCATCATCTACAACAACTCCTTAAAGAATTAATTGTATGACCTATATCAACACTTAATTTCTCTCTGGGATCAATAAAGTATTTTTGAATTGAATTTGAATTAAAGACAAACAAAAAACCAAAACATGAAAAGGCTTAATTATATTCATGCTGAAATGTTGCAGACAAAAGAATACTACTCACAATTAAAATAGCACTATCTTGTCAGTTTGTGCTGTTATTAGATCTCTACCAACTCACCTAGAAGTTTATTCAGTTGACATTCACAAGTCTTTCCCACTGTCATTTTGTGAATCAGAAAGACTTGGAAATCACTGGTCTTGCTTGTCCAAGGTCCTCTTCTCTGCAGTCTTCTCTTAATCTCACCCATGTAGTCATGCGACAGTATGTCTGGTGAACCATTTCTGTGTTCATTTGGCAGTATGCTTTGGATAATTCCACATTTTCAGGTTTTGGCAGAGCTTACCAAAATTTGATTCAAAAAATCCGGTTGTTTTAAAGAAATTAGAGATTCACTAAAACCGACATGGTTCCCAGGGCCTTCCCAGATTCTCCACCCTGCCTAGCAGTAGGTATAAGAGGCTCATCTGCCTCCCTCACCATCCTGTCTACTGTGGTGATAAACACTGATCCATCAGCTTTGTTAGTGCAGCAGATGCTGCTGAAATAATAATTCACTTGGTACAAGCACCAAATTTGGTATGCATATGCTCCAGGACCTATTCTCTCAGAAAAGTATGTTACCAACATTGAAAAACAAAATGGCCACCTTTTTCAAGATGGCCATCTTTTAAATTGGTTTTAAATCATGTTTGAGCTAGATTTTGATGGAATGCTGTTTTTAAGTTCTGTACATCAAAATATGTTTTCAGTATGGAAAGTCTAGTTATTGAAAACTAAGATGATATAGCAGGAATGAAATGAGAAAACTATATATATATATATATATATATATATATATAACACACGAGTGCATCTTTTTGGCAGCCCAAGTTAGCAGGGCTTTCAGATTACATTTTGCACACTGTCTTCTGGCCCTGTAAGCAGCCTGCTTGGAAAACAGACATTCCACGTTCTGCATGAGAGATGCGTTTGTTGGTAGAATGCCATCCTACGACCTTTGTTTCCTAGCTAATAAGTCCAGTCTTAGTTATGTGTCATTGCCATGAAGTGGACTCAACCTCACAGCCATTGAAGGGATAAAAGAACAGCATGCAATTGGATTTGTCTTGCCCAAAGTTCACCACCATGTCGAGAATTGGAAACCACCTGATGGACTGACCCTGGACAAATTCAATCCAAATCATTTCCTTGCCTGCATTTTGGAGGGTAACAAACACTGAATGCAGCAACTAGAACATCTGTGCCATGTGCTTTAATCAACAGTCTTAATCTGTTGCTTGGGTGCATGCTGAGCATATGTGAAGATTCTGGTATCGGCTTCTTTGTGGTGGGAGGGACTTAAGCCTGCGTCTATCCCCTTTGCCTTTTTTTGACCTTTTTTCAGGCTGAAATTACCCTGATAGTGGAAACACACCTTTTTTTGTGTGTTTTTTTTTTAAAGGTTTTGTGGCCACAGTGGCCTTTTTTTTTTACAGTGGATAGGGTACAGAAAGGGGAGAGAAGTGAGGGATAGACACTCGGCAAATGTCCTCCCGCCGGAGTTGAACCCGGGACGACTGCATCGAGGGCTAAGGCCTCTGAACATGGGGTGCCCGTCTTAGACCACTGCGCCATGCGACGTCTCGAAACACACCTTTGAGTACCTTCTTTCTCTTGTCACCAGAACTTGCAGCTGTCTCTTGGCGAAGTAAGGCAGCTTTGTTCTTTTTGATGGGCCTATAGAAAAAAGCCTCATCACTTAGAATAAGCAAAATGGACTTTCTGAAGCTTGATATCCTGAGAACCTGTCTTTCCCTCATTAGAAACATACCTGAAGTGTTGCTCTGACCCATTCACTCTGTTAGAGTAATCTTTGAGTCTCTGCCGGTAGTTCTCGGGGTTGCTGAAACGCCTGCTCCCACCTATCCCCGCCTTTTCCACCCATCTCCTCCTCCGACCTTACGTACTCAGCCAAGAGCCTCGTCCCTGCAGAGCTCCCCTCCCCCTCCCCACCTCACACAACTCAGGCTGAGTCCCAGGTGCAGTAATTATAACACACTAGCTGCAGCTGCGCGTCTTTTGTGGGATTTATATGCCGACTCCGTGCATGCTGCATTAGTTTGAGTCGTAGAATAAATGCGGTGTTTTTTGCGGGCTATTTGTGCTTATAATCATACTACATTTTAATATTTTGGAGTAATAATACTGCTATCTGCTCTGTCTTACCAGCTTGGTATATATTCATTAGCTTTACAAACTAATAACAGATTTCCAGAGTGTGCTATTCCTCTATACGCCTATTTAACAGGTGGGATATTCTGATCATGGTTTTTAGTGCATCTTTATGTGCTAGTTTTAGCTTTATATTAAACGGGTGGCATGTTCTGTGGATTGAAAAAAAACGTTTTCGTTTTTAATACATTTTTGCTATGTTAGGCATTACTGCTAAAGTGCCACTTCAATCCCGTCACTTGAAAAATATTTTCCGATGGTTGTGTTTAACATCAAAGCTAACAGTTGTTGTTTTTGGCATGTAAAGATACTTTTCGAGGGGTAGCACCGACAGATGCGCGCTACGGTAGGACATTCTGAGGAGGTAGCACAGATCGTTAGAACAGAGCTGTCAGCCATATAATAAAGAAATTAGACCGTATCAAGTTATAACATGATGGTTTATTGTAAAAACGTGAAAACAACTTGATAACGTGATAGTTTCACATTTTTACAATAAACCATCACGTTATAACGTGATCCGGTCGAATTTCTTTATTATATGGCTGACAGCTCTACGCCGCCATACATATGACATGCTGAAATATAGAAAATGTACCTGGGATGAAGACATTTGACACGCAACAAAGGCTGCCCAAGACATGAAAATCTGTAACTTTAGAGTGTATCGCTTGTCAATGCACGTGAATCCCCTGGTGTAACCATAACAGATTTTACGACAGTAGTAGAAAACAATATCCTTTTCCCAACTGTAGAGGGACCCGAGAGCAAAACCTACTTGGTGTTGCTTTAAGGTGGATTTGGATATATGATGGACTTTTAAAAGACTTAAGGTGACATTTTTATTGGAGTGTGCTATAGAAGGGTAATATGTGCCTGGAAGAAGCATAATACCCCCCTTTAAAGTTTGGATCAAGAACATGTTTCTATTTATACAAGCTATACACTATTTTACAAGACAGCCATCTTGGGAACTGGTGGCCGTCTTGGATTTTCATTGAGGTAATGAGCTTTTCTTCAAAATAGGTCCTGTACTTCATTTGTGCCCGATTTGGTGCTTGTACTATCAAGTGACATATTCTAATGGAATATTGACCTAATCTTCCATTCTATGTTTGCCACAGTTCCAGTTTTTTTTTTAATCCGTTTTCACGTATTGCCCTCACTGTAGATGTGAGCAAGTTTAGGCAATTAGTTGTTTCCTTAAAGTCACATACTCTCGTCTCTCCGAATTTGAAGAATGGCTAATTGCAAATAGTATTTTTGTTAAACGACATTTAAACCCCAGGCCAACAGAAAATAATAGCTTACTAATGTAAGTGTTCTGAAACATCTGATTAACTTGAAAGTTATTTATGTTTACTTTTTTTTTTAAGTAAATGTTTTAAAGTCACCAATACCTATGATACTGTTGATTTTGGTATAAAGGACTTTTCTAGATGTTGGATATTTTCAACAGTAAATACATATACAAATATTAAGAAATATTACTTACTTTAAGTTTTGTTTTACATATCATTACCAGGTGTGGCAATACGTATGGAGGGGACTGTCAATGTATAGCCATGTGAACAAATTTGCTAAAATATTAACCTTTTTTTAAGCTATTGGTATCTAATCTAGTCTGTTTTACAGAGATAAATAAAAAATAAACAAAAGTCATTTAGTTACAATTAATCACAAAGAAATTACCTCTTTTATTAATTTAATAGAAAATATGAACAAAAATGCATTTTATAGCTAAGGAATAAGTTAGATCCTTCCCACGCATAGCTATGTTATCTCAGTAAGATAATTTTAACCATATTTCAGTGTCTGGCATCGATCTGAGGAAATTTTGCCCCACACCTCACTTTTCTGAGATGTTTGAGCGGTTTCTTGCATGTTCTGCTCATTTCAAGTCACTCAAAGGATCCAGGTATAGGTTTTTACTTCCAGGACTTTCTACTTCGTAGTTCTCAGTCATTGCTAGGTGGATTTATTGGTATGTTTGGGATCATTCTCATGTTGTATAGTCCAGTTCTACTTTGGCTTTTTACAGAAGGTCTCATTTTCCTCAAACATCCTGATACACAGTGGAATACATGGAAACTCTGATTCTATGATGCTGATCTGGACAGGTCCTGCTGCAGCAAAACATAAGGGCCTCAGACAGCTCTCTGGATCTCAGCTCAACAAAATGAATTTTAATGATATTCCAATCATGTGCACTTGATGTGATGCACCTGTGTGTGTGTGTGTGTGAGAGATCTGAGTTATTTTAAGAGGGAATAAATGTGTTGCTTTGCTAATTCATTCCTCACCAAAAGTTTCACTTGGATTAAATTTTAAAGAATTTTGTTGTCTTCTTTTTTTAGTTTTTATTTATATAACTTTTCTTTGGAGTATTGTTAAAGTTGATATTATAAATCCATATGTCAATATACAGAAAATATGTTTTCACATTACTTTATCCAAGCAATAAAGTGACAATTAGTTGTTTCCTTTAGAGATTTTGTGTTAAAGAAAAAATAATTTCTGATTTCTATAACAACAACCAATCAATAAATCAATCACCTTAAAATCTCTGTAGGCTTCTTCACAACGTTGTGCTTATAAGGAGAATAGTCTGATTGTAAATGGATTGCGTTAGTGGGAAATATTCGTGGGAGCTGCAGGTGGCCCTGATTCTCAGACGTGCCACTTAACCAAGTTATCCTGCTGGGTCTTTTCAGAGCCATCTGTTCGGTATTACCGTGGTAGGAAATGTTAGAGAGCGGAGTGTCAGGTCTCCTTTGACCGTCCAAAACATTACGATGGTGTGCTAATCGGGAGGCTTGAGCTTCTGACTGAATTAAAAAACACAATTGGTTAGCGATTAGGTGTGTGACGATGTGGAAGAATTCAATCTTGCGTGCAAGGGAACAACCACAATGCTTGTTGAGGAAAAAACATGAGTGAATGTTAGATTCACACACCTGGATTCTAAAAGACAGCTCATTTCACCTTGATATAGCTTTTAAATAAGTTTTTCTTTTTTTTGTAGATATGTTTCTTTTTCTCACTTAAAAAAGTCTTTAACTTGCTTCTGTCTCATCCTTAGGGTGAACTCTTTATTAATGTTCCTCTAATCTGGTTCAGTCTTTTGTTTTCAGGTTGAACAGCTGGCTAGAATTGATCGTCGTTTCTAATGCTCACAGTGGAATTTGCCTCCCTCTGTGCTGTGGTCACAGTGTCCTGTTTCAAGTATAGGTTGTTGGATTATCTCTGACTTGTTGTGACAACAAATGGTAAGCTCTCGTGTATACAGTGTATACTTGTCTCAGGACGGCGTGAGGGAAAAAATGTCACCGCTTTACTTTTATAGAGGGCCTGCTTTCATCTGCTGATTTCAGCAGTGTGTGGATGATAAATGCTGCAGCTTAACCCTTCTGGTTGAATTTTCATTCAGATTTTGAAAAAGGCGCTGACATAACCATGAAAATATGCAGCTTGTGTGTGTGTACAGATAACCCACCTCTATCTTTAGCTCCACATCTCTTTTCCGCCATCCTTTTGATGAATGCAAATTACAAGCATGCACCCAAACAGGCACTGGTTTGTCCACATACCAGCACAGTGCAGACATACTGGTACCAAAGGAGAGATTTTTCAACTTCTTTCCTTCAGATTAAACACTGCTATTAATACAGATTCATAATCAAACTTATGTGCATGCTGAGCCTGCACGTTTTTTCCCCATTATTGATGATATCATCTGTGGAGGAAACACTCTGGCGCTCTGGTCATGGGTCAAGTGACTTTCCCAGGCCAGAGTGTTTCTGAACATGAAGGAGACATGTGTTTGCGCATGCTCGAGCGTTTTTAAACTAAGGGGAAGTCCGGACACTTAGGGATCAGTTCATGATGTACAGTCTTATTTGCGGACTATTGAGAGAAATTACTAACAGGCTCGGCTTACCACAAGGGGGGTCCGAAAACAAACAGACAGTGGTTGCAGCAGCAGAGAGGAATGCCTTGAAGGTCAATGGCCCCACAAATTTAACTGTACTATGCTGCTCAGCTTAATTTGCTCCAGGCACAGATAATTATGTGCAGATTGTGCATTCTCAAACCTCACAGCACATAAGTGGCAGCTGCATTAGCTATCACCTAAAGCGTAGCATTAACAGACATGCATGAATGTTGTTTTGCATTTAACCCCTGTAAACCATTGTTTCCTGGGTCCTATTGTTCATTTCTTTGGCAAAATCTTCTCTCCTGGACTAAAATCTGTCATTCCTGAATTGTTTATATTTCACTTCCAAAGAACCAGAATTTCTAGTAATATTTTAAAGGCTTATTAAAATATTGATTCTTTCAACTTGGGCACTTTGTTCATTTGTTTTCAGTCTAGTACCTGACTATTCTCTTAGAAATGTAGCTCCTGAGCTCAAAGGATGAGCCACTGTTAACTTAATGAGGAGCCAAATCTAAATTAAATTGAATTGTTTTGCCCTTGAATACTAAACTCCTGACATAGATATGGTTTATTCCCATTTCTGCAGTTGTAGCTATGAAAATAGCAAAGATAACACAGCTTGAGAGAAATTAACTGGTGCTATGGCACCAAGAAGATGACAACCAAAGAGCTATGGGCGGGATACTGAAGAGATAAAAATTCTGTAAATGTTGTATGAGGGTTTAATTCTGTAGTGCATGTGGCAACACTTAGAAACAGTGAGCAATCAAGAAGAATGTAGTACATCATGTGTTCCTTCTGTGAAGAAGCTGTGACCATTATTCTGTGAACGAAGATCTATGTGGGAGGAGTTTCATGCAAACTCTTGTTTCAATAAAAACGTTATGCTGACGTAAAGCTGTGCTCAGTTAATAGAACTGAGTCCAGCGAACGATGTCTCGCTGTTAAAATATATAATTGTTGTTTGTTGTTCTTATTGCTCCTTTTTACAGAAATGAACGAGCACGCAGGAAGGTGAAATGAGAGCCCAGGGTCATAAATTAAATGGGTGTCTGTTCCTTTAAGAGAGGCTTTAAATTGGAGTGAAAACACCTTTCCAACAATACTATAAATGAAGGATGATGTATCTTTTAGGTCCTGTTTTCAGATTCCGACTTTCAGAAACTGCTCAAATGAAGCTGTTCATATGTAGACATGGAGTGGAACAGGATTCTGTGAGATAACGTTAAGTAAAATTATAGCGTTATGGAATTAAAACAACAATTTAAAATATGTATTATTTAATTGCCTGATTTAATTGATTTAAATGGCAACCTGTCCAGGACCCCGCCTTTCGCCCCGTGACTGCTGGAGATAGGCACCAGTCCCCCCGTAACCCTGCATAGGATGGACGGGTTCGGATAATGGATGGATGGATGGATGATTTCATAGATTTTTTGAAAATTAAATAGTTATTATGTTATCCATGGCATCTGTTTATTTTGATGGACTTAATTGAAACACCTGCTAAATACAGGAGCAGCTTATTGCATAGACTATAATACCTTCTTGCCGTTCTGCTTTTTCTAGAGTACTGCAAGTTTTAAAAGCTAATTACTGTAATAATAGATTGCAAAACCACAATTACAGGGCATCAAAATAACAGAAAAAAAGTATTACAAACATGAAATAAATCAAAAGAACAAACATTTCAGCAACACATGGAAAGAAAAGTTTGGATGCAAATTAAAACAAAACAAATACAATGCTCAAATACAATGCTTAATTCAAAGATTAATTCATCAGACAGATCTGATGAATTAATCTTTGAATTTTTTTATAGGAACGCTGCAGAAAATGCCCCTTTACGTACACCATATTCCATATTTGTCTGGCTTAACTTTTTTTTAACAAACACTCCGCAGTATGCAAGCATTGTCAAGTATCGGGACTGTGCAGAATATTAGAGACAATAAGCAGCCAAAATGTAAAGAAAAACCACGTATGAAGACCTCTATAAAACCAGAGAAATATTTATATAGGCAAGTTTAAAAGATGACAAAGTCTGACCCAATTATGGCTTAACACTTACCCCCAATTTCCCTGCATGTGCTCCGCTCCAGCACGCGCTCCGCAGCAAAAACGCTCCCATTATAGTCAATGAGAGCATTTCCACGCGCTGGCCGCCGTTTCGCCATCCGGCAAAAATAGGATCGATTCTATTTTTGCCGGACGCCGGATCAAGTCCGCAGTCAATCTACACAAATAACTAGCACCAACCGGATAGAGAACATCCACATTTCCGGGTGTTTTTCAAAATAAATCAATAAAGACGGACTAGACATTTTTTTTGTATGCATAGCTATATTAATATAAGCCTGCGTATATTTATACATATGTTGTCCAAAATATCTTGACAGAGAATAGCTGTTCTTTTCTATTCGTTTTCCACGGAACGAAGAATTTTGTTCTGACTTCCGCATTTATTAATGGCTTTTATCACGAGATCTCGCAATTCCCACGCATGCTTCTTTGACCACCGCTGGGCTGCGGACCGGACCGGAGTGGATCTAGAGCGCATGCAGTGGAAATTGCGAACTGCTGCAGAGTGCGTGGCGGAACCGAACCGGAGCGGAGCGCATGCAGTGGAAATTGGGGGTTAAACCTTTTGCACAGTAATGAAACTGTTGATTTGAATAACTATAGAGCAGAGATTAAAGCTATTCTCAAATGTAGTTTAAGCTGTTAATTTTTTGTAGCTGAACCCTTTGGTTTGTCTGCCATTCAGAACAATAAGGGAGGAGATGTCCTCTTATATTTATGAGGCTTTGCCTATCCTTTCTAACCAGATCACATCTAATCGTTCCTCAAATGTTTGAGGATTCTTTTCGCCTTGCAGTCACTCCTATGACACAGAATGTTATCAGTTTCCCTCTGTGACCTCACTCAGGTCAAGTAAAGTTAACTGCGCTACCAGTAACCTGGGTCTAACTGACTTTTTGTCTCCCCTTCACCTCCCTGTGGGGTTCTGTTTTTAGATTGGTGCCAACGTGCTGATCTTCCTGTGTACTAACATCATTGGGATCTGTACTCACTACCCTGCTGAGGTCTCCCAGAGACAGGCCTTCCAGGAGACGAGAGGATGTATTCAGGCCAGGGTCTATCTGAAGAGGGAGAACCAGCAGCAGGTAGACACTTAATGTAGGCACACCTGCATGTTCTACCAGAGTCAGACAAGAAGGCAGCCGTGCCCACGTTTTCCAGGAAAACCCATCAGACACATGCAAATAAGCTGCAAATGGGAGTCTCCATGTTGGAGTATAATTTGTTTCTCTGATTTTGAGGTCACAAACACAAATCTCCAGTCCTTTCTATCTGACCAACACGTTCCCATGTGTCTGCCAGCAAAACACAGTGACTCATTCAGTAATTTTAGTAGGAAATTATCTTAAAACAGTCCTTCCTATGTCTCGCTTTCTTTAAAAAAATTCTTGACTCTGCGTCTCTCTTTCCCTTATTTAGGAACGCTTGCTGCTATCAGTTTTGCCGAGGCACGTTGCAATGGAGATGAAGGCTGATATCAACGCCAATGAGGAGGACATGATGTTTCACAAGATCTACATCCAGAAACATGATAATGTGAGGTAAACCTTGTAATGCACACAAACACAACCACTTCAGGCAGTAATGTCGGACTTTTACTTCAATCATGTGTTTCTTTCCCTGAGACAACTATTGCATATATTGCAGTCTGATGACGCTGATGTTAACAGAATCACAATGGTTTCAGTTGTAGATTATGAGAGGTAGACCTTTAAGTTTCCTGTGGCTCTGTCTCACCAATCACACATGGTTTCACATCCTGAAAAAGAACAACTCACTACTAAGAGAGGAACAAAAAAGAAAAAAAAAGATTTTTGCAGAGATCTTCTGTGGCAGGTGACCCAGATAGGGAAGGGTGATATACGGCGCTTAGTGGCATAATGTTTTGCTTCACTGCTGCCCTGCTAAGGTGTAAATGTTTTTAGAACAGTAAATTATATAACCCAGATTAAAACCTGCAGTTTTTGCGGCGCAATGATCGGGTCTTTTGCGAAGGAATCAGCACAGCATCACATACAGTTTATCAAAATTGCTCAAAACCTACATTGTTCACTTTCAGCAGTTTGTCAATCTCTAGTGCTTTACAAAATCCTAAAATTAAAATAATACTAATTAGAATAACGAGTTTTGGTATTTCATACTCTTCTTTCTTTGTTTTGTCATTGCAGAGGTTTTGCAATACGTGGAAAAATTACAGTTCTCAAACGCTCTCCATTATCAGCACAAGGTATTTTGTAAAGAAAAAAATACTGAAATTTCAGTCTCTAGATGTGCAAAGCTGGTAGACATACCTCAAAAAACTTGATGCTGTAATTACAATAAAATCTGGTTCTTCTAAATATTGACTCAGGGAGGGCTGAATAAAAGTCATCATCACTGTATTTTAATTCTGATTTGTAAGATAAATTTGTAAAGTTATTGTTCTTCCTTCTCACAATTATGCACTACTATGTGTTAATCTATTACACAAAATCTCAGTAAGAGGCAAAAAACGTGCAGATGTAACATGATGGGATGTAAAAAAGTTGAAGGGGTATAAATACTTTGCAAAGAATTGTACATCAGTAAGGGGTAAATAGTATGGTGTTCTCAGAGGGAAGGGATAATGTGGTGACCTGAATCTGGCTAAAGGATGAGAGCCATAGCTGAACAAACTTCTGCAAGTCTTTGTCTCTTCTCTGCTCCGATGGCAGTTGGAGTGCCCGGCTCCTAGAGTCAGATCCGTATTTATTATATTGACTGATTGACTAATTCTCTAACTTATTTTTTTATTCTTCTCTGTTCCTCTCTATCCCTATTTTTGATGTATCTTCTCCCCTTCTCCCTCTCACTATCCCCTTCAACATCTCATGACCTGCAGCATACTGTTTGCTGACATCGAGGGCTTCACCAGCCTGGCGTCTCAGTGCACGGCCCAGGAGTTGGTCATGACACTGAACGAGCTGTTTGCCCGTTTCGACAAGCTGGCCTCGGTGAGACACCCGTGACACCTACTGCTGTGACTTTCATTGCACAATTCTGAACCACTGACTCTAATGTGACTGTGCAGTCATAGCTGTATGACTGAAAAAGTTCGCACTATGTACCTTTTTATATATTGTAAGATTCAGTAATTAGATTTTTTATTTTTATTTGTAACACCTAAATGTTTCAGATCATCATAAAACTTTAAGATCAGATGAAGATAAGCTAAATTAAATACAAGAAGTCGTTTTAATATGCTTTATTTTACAACCCCCCCTCCCACACACACACCCACACACACACACACACACACAATCATCAATGAAAGGTAATTAATCAAACTTCCGTCTTCATTTTCCCCAGCTTGATTATTTTCAGACTCCCAAAAAACAGAACTTGTCTGAGAACATGAAGGGGGCTAAAGGACCTCGAAAAAAGGCACACATTAAGCCCAAATCAAAAAAAAAAAAAGAACAGATGAGCCTGAAAAAGGTTACAAAGCAATTTCTATGGTTTTGGGATTCAGCGAGAAACATAATCCACAAATAGAGAAAACATGAAACAGTGGTAACCATTACCAATATTAGGGTACATCATTGACTAATCCAGAAGCCACAAATGAGAGCATCTAAAGCACAGCAGGCTTTCGTTGGCCAAGTTAAGGTCAGTGCTCGTGATTCAACAATAAGGGAGATTTGACAAAAACTGTCTCCATGATAAAGTCCCAAGTAGAAAACCACTGCTGACCAAAATTAACTTGTCTTCATGATCTTCAAGACTGTAGGTAAAATATTCTGTGGACAAACGAGACAAAAGTGGAACTCTTTAAAAGTTCTGCATCCCCTTACATCTGCTGTAAAACTAGCAGCATTTCATAAAAAGAGCATCATACCAACAGTCAAACACAGTGGTGGTAGGGTGAGGGTCAGGGCTTCCTTTGCCACTGAACGACCGGATTTTATTGGATTAAATGATTAATTCTGGTCTCTACCAGAAATTCAGCGAGGCGAATATATGGCCATCCGTTCCACAAGTACAATAATCTGCATTTTGTTCTTTTGCTTAACAGGAGAACCACTGCCTGCGCATCAAGATCCTTGGAGACTGTTACTACTGTGTATCAGGGCTGCCCGAGCCCCGGGCTGATCATGCTCACTGCTGTGTAGAGATGGGAGTAGACATGATTGAAGCCATCTCGTGAGTGAATATTGGACACTATCACACTGAAAAACATGGAAACCATCACAAAATGTTACTCAACGTGGGGTCATGGTTGCTGAAGGTGCTTTTTTTGACAGCAGCTTGTGTATCTTCATCTGCAGGCTGGTAAGAGAGGTGACAGGTGTTAATGTGAACATGCGGGTGGGTATTCACAGCGGGCGCGTTCACTGTGGGGTGCTGGGCCTGCGCAAGTGGCAGTTTGATGTCTGGTCCAACGATGTAACGCTCGCCAACCAAATGGAGGCCGGGGGAAAGGCAGGGTGAGTACCTCCGGCTCCACCTGCTGCTTTACTGACAGATGACCACATTTGTCACCCAGTTTCTGACTCTGAATTACTTGTTTCCTTAGACGTATTCACATTACCAAAGCCACTTTGCAGTACCTGAATGAGGATTATGAGGTAGAACCAGGATATGGAGGGGAGAGGAACTCTTACCTGAAGGAAAACAACATCGAAACCTTCTTGGTGCTTGGCTGCAGCCAGAAAAGAGTAAGTGCGTTGCCAAACACAGACGTTCCTGATTATCTGCATGACTTCTCTTAAAATACATCACTAGTGCCACATATTTCACACAAATGGCTACCGTTTCATTACATGGCTTTGAGGACATTTATTTTTCCCTTCAGAAAGAAGAGAAAGCCTTGATGGACAAAATGCAACGGACGCGTGCAAATTCTGCAGAGAGACCAATGCCACTATGGGTGCCTGATAGACCTTTCTCCAGAAACAAGGACTCTAAAGCCTTCGAGAAGATGGTGAGATTCACTTTAAAATATAAAAAAAATAATTCTTTAGAGGTAGTTTACCTATCAAAATCTCACTTAAGGCTTTATATGCTGGCTTTTTAATGTGATTCAGAAATGTTCTGGACTTCACAATGGAAATTTATTTGTATTGGTTATATGGAGATTAATGCAGTGATGGCATCTACCAAAGCAGACAGATTATAGAGCTGAGGCTGTTACTTATTCGTGAAAATTTGCAAGTTAACAGGATTGGTGACTACTGTTGGTTTAAAACATTTTTGGCAGAATGAAACAAGCAAACCTACCTGTTGCATTTTACAACATGAGAAATGGTATGTAAAATGCTAAAATAGTTACATTTCTTACTAGCCCCACTCTTTCATTTCCGTTAAGAATTTCTGATTTACAAGCCGCAAGCTCTTATTTGAGAAAACAAAACACTAAGCAGAAATGTGATGCAGCTAAGTAAGTATTACATAAGTTCAGAAGAGGCAAGTTGTATTCATCTGCTTTACCTGAAGCCGGAAGTGATGATATTTGGGCAAGAATGTCCTTTCTTTCGGGGAGTCAAAAGTGCCACAATCCAATAAATAAACAGATATAAAAAGAATACTTAAATCTGTTTTATAATTGACAATGAAGTAAACACTTAAATACTTTCATTAAACATGTAAATAATCAGACAATCTAAACATGACAATATAATTTTATTAATAGTTTATTTTATTTACTGTCATAGAAAATTGTAATTGAGATTAGATTGAATAATTTTAGAAGCTGGTCAAGATCTGACCATTAATAGATTAGGGCCCTAGACTTGATACATGATAAACTTCTTTTTAACCATGACTGATTAATTATTCAATGCTGGAGCAGAACAGCCTTTCCCATATAAGCTCCAGAGCAGAGCAAATACTGTCCAGTCAGGACAATTAGCTTTAAGTAGACTTGCTCTGTATGTCAGCTTTTTTGATGTTCAATCTATTTCATGAAGATACCATCTAATAACCAAAAACAGTACTGAACAAAAGATTATTTTTAGGAGTAGTAAGTATTTTTTTTTGTGTGTTTTTATTCACAAAAAAATATAAAATATACATATGTTTCTCTAATGATCACTGATAATTTTGACATTGACAAAGCTAATATGTGCACACACCTAGCGTAGTTTTGAACTCGTTTATCTGAGCACAATATCATATTCATTTTGACAAGGCTTTTTAAACATAATTGAGGATTCAAAAAAGGGAGAGATATTTACAGGGCTTTCTGTGCTGACATTGAAGAACCAGTGGCAAATTTAGAAGAGAAAACAGAAATCACAATAGATCTCCAGGGGAGCTTCCTGGTCCTTCACTTTTTCTCCCTTGACCCTCTCCATAATCTTGAAGTCTCATTTCCTTTTGATTCCTACATTCTTTCTCTCTCCTTCTCCTCCTCTGTCCTTTCTATCTCAGAGGGTTTGAGCCCTAGGGGCAAAGAGGGTGTAATTTGAAGCCTCTGAGCATTAATTAAAACATCAGTCTTGCTCACAGGGATTAACTGTGCAGATGTCTGAGACTCTGTCTCTTTTTCATTTTTGCTGTTGCTCCTTAACTGTTTTGAGATTTTTTTTCTCTTTTAATTGTGTTCTCTATTTTTGTTTTCCTCAGGGCATCAATGCAGCATCCAGCAAAGAAACGTGAGTGATGGGTTTTTTTTTGCTAGGGCAGCTTTTGTTATAGAAGGTTTTCTGGCAGACTGTCAGTGTAGATCTTTCACTCTGGTGCCTACTGTTAGTTTTATACAGTCAGATCCAGCACAGCACTAATACCATACTAGAGCTTGTTCTTCCTGCCTGTCATAACACATGTCAATCCTCTCACAAACATATTTTCTCTGATACAAACACAACTCATTGCGACCTACTGTTGCGTTTGTAGTCACTATCAGCCCCTCTAAAGGACTTCGCTATTCATAGCTCGACCAGTTTCACTGGTTGCTTAATTTAAATCAGTCTCATAGTTCAGGAAAAAGAATAGATTAGGTTTCTTTATGATTTTTGAATAAATATAGAAAATGTGACAGTATGATATTGAGACAGAGATTAAATATTGTCTACAAGAAAAATAGCTACACAGTATCTATTGGTTTAGTTGGAATGGAAGAGGATCTCATTTTTATAAACATTTAACTGATCGTAAACCTAAAAATCATCAAGTAACTCTTGGTTGGTCAAGAAGAATATTATTTTATTGGACTTCACTTTGGTTTTGTTAAGCATAAAATGTTCTGACCAGAAAGAACTTGAGTAAAACGACATTTCTTTGTTCTTACAGAGTATGTATCGGTCCTAATTCTGAGTTTTAAGACCTATTCCTAGGCTAAGAGGGGAGTTTAGGATAGAAGACAGGAGAAGTCCACACCACCAATCTATCTGTCAGCATTCACATTAGCTCAGGACAAGTACAGAATGCTTGTTTGGGTCCAACATGTACTGGCATCTTCAGCGCATGGGACCAACTGTATTTCCGCAAATTAGCGCCTCTCTTACAATAATTTCTCTGGCTTAGAGACAGATGTCGACACAGAATACAGCACTGTTTTTGACATGACACTGGTAGTATAGTAGTCTCATTTGTTCAAGGCATGGGTGTGACAACCGCGGGGTACGCGTGGGACATGTCCCCCGCACTTCCGTGTCGGTACCCTGCGTCCCCCGCCCTTTTTTTCAGCCTTAACAGCCCTCTTAACCATTAGCATGTGGTAACGGATTTTTCCGAGCCGTCTTTGAACGCACCGTAAGCTAACGCAATCAGTGGGTCGTCGTCAAGTGCATATTTGCTGTTTATTTTACTTTTTTTTTATTAGTTTTATTGTTGTCCTGGAATAATCACTTTATTAGAGGACTTTAATCAGACCCTTATGGATGTAAAAAGTCAGTTTTTGTTTGAGATGGATTGGTTTTGTCACATTTATTGGACTACAAAGGGGTGAGTCACACATTTTATCTCCTTCTGCAGGGGTGTGTGTGTGTTGGCAAAAGCACTCGTGCCTACAGCTTTGACTGTATCATTGATTGGCATCCATAATTGAAATCACAAGACTCTTAGCTTTCTAGTGATATAAAATATGTATAAGTTCATAGAAGTTAGAAGTCAGAATTTCAGTGGATTTCAACCAGCAACAGGGCTAGCCCCGAATGCGGCCATTGGAACACTAACGGGTAAGCCATCGATCCATCCATTTTCTATGCCACTCGTGGGGTCGTGGGGATAACTAAACCAGCACACTCATGTAACAGTGATTAAATGGCTTTTTAACCACTGAGGAAAAGTACTACTGAATGTGAGAGGATGATAAATCACACAATAGGCCACTGAAAACATTTTTGTCCCCCTCACTTCTGAGACGATGGTTACGCCCTTGGTTCAAGGTTTAGATATCTGTAGGTTTCTTCACCTATGTTCAGACCTGGGCAGGTAATGTAAAGAACAAATGCTCATATACAATTAACGAAGCCTGAAACATACGTATGAGATAGAAAAAGCTAATGGAAGTCCAGCAGAGCTTCACTCAAATTAGATCAATTAGTTTAGCATACAAACATTTAACTGCAATATTTTAAGAGACTAGTAAAATGTTTTAAGGAATATGTATTTTGGCTGAAATAATTGTTAATGCTCCCTAAATAATTAAAATTTGGCTTATTAGCTAGAGTGAGCAGAAGGGTAGACGTTTAGATAAATTAACAGATTGGTTCATGCCATATATGTCTTATAGCCGTTGTGCTCAAGAAACCCTGAAACCTGAGGATGAGGTAGATGATTTTCTTGGGCGAGCCATTGATGCACGCAGCATTGACCAGCTGAGGAAAGATCACGTCAAGAAATTTCTGCTCACGTTTCAAACGGCCGACCTAGAGAAAAAGGTTGGTGTTTGATTAGTTTTCTGTTGGGGGAAAAAATTTCCATTATATGACATGGAGCTGGATTAGAAAGGAGCTAGATTTTAACAGTTTTTTTTTTTTTTTTTTTAACAGTACTCCAAAAAGGTGGATGATCGTCTGGGGGGTTACGTGGGAAGCACTCTACTTGTATTCTTTTGCATCTGTTTTATTCAGATGATAATTTTCCCAAAGTAAGTACTCTCTTTGACAAACTGCATTTCTAAGTTCTTCTAAATTATGCCCAGGAAATGTGTTCTTGATTCGTTTATGAAGGGTTAATGAGTGCTGTACATCCTAATGAGCTTGCTTTTTTCCCTCTTTCACAGAACAACACTTATGCTTGGTCTTTACATTAGCATCTTCATCATCCTCGCCAACATCTTTTTCATCTGTGCCATCTATTCCTGCCTCAAAGTAAGAAACGGAGTCCTTTGCCACTTCTTCTGGCAGATAGCTCCAGATAAGGGGGCTTATTACATGTCTTCAGCTGGTATCTCTCAATATTAACTTTCGCTTATCTGATCTTGTCCTTGCTCTCTATATCAAAGTGCTTCCCAGCTGCCTTCCAGACACTTACCAAGAAAATAATCCAGTCTCGGGCAAACAGTACACTCGTGGGCGTCTTCACCATCCTTCTTCTCTTCATCTCCTCTTTTGCTAATATGGTAGGCATCAGGGATCTTTGTTAAGCTGTTTTTGAGTAATGAAACTGTTGTTTCACATAAACATGTTATTTCAACATATCCCTTTCTATAAACAAGGGGCTTTTTGGTTCTTGAATTTGTCTGGTCTTACTTTAAACTTTAGACATTTCCTTTCATATGTTTCTAATCCAAGAAGAAATTCAGGACTGTAATTACAGGCATCTGTTTTTAATCATTTTATGGTGATGAATATGATGTGTCTTCAAAATAATTCTGTAAGCATTTCTGTACCATCCAAATACATGTCTGTAAAATCCCATATGAGCCCCCAAAATATGTTATGGCAGAGCATCTGTATGTCAATTGAATCTATTTTCATCTTCAGCAGTTAACTGAGGATAAATTGGCCAACAGTAATTTTTTCATTGATTGATTTGATCATATGTTTGCTTATCAAACTCACTTTGTTCTAAAATGTAATAGAAGTAAGCCTAAAGATTCTGACATTTCTGATCCAATTGTATTGTCAGCACACTTTCACGGGATTTCGAAGACTGTTGGTATCTGGTGAAGTCAAAAGTATTAATTGTGGACAACCAAAATGCGGGACAGTGGCAACAGGTAGCCAGATAGAATGAATAAAGTCTTTGAGACACTCAAAAGTCCAAACTTACAAAAATGAAGGAAGAAAAAGAGATGTGAAATCTCCACAACTCTCAAAAAATAAGCATGTCAGGAGTGGAACTGGTAAATAGCAGAGTGACAACTCAATGATCTGACAAAGACCAGAGTGAACTGAACGATTAATTAATAGGCGGCAACAAACCAACACAAGAATGACTCGAGATATAACACCAAAAGAAGACAAAGAAAGTCACACACATGAGTAAGAGGGAACAAGGAAGTAAACAGAAAACCAAAAGAAAGAGATTTGGAGACTACAATGAGGAAAACCACTAAAACTAACCACTATTCAAATCAGAATCTTCAACTATACATGAAATAATGAATGTACAGAATTGAAGAAGCACTAGGTATCTTAAAGTAAAGAATTACCTAACAGTTCTAGAATATCAAATGTGACAAAACCAAAACGGCGCTCTACAGACTGGTCATGTAAGCAACTCTATAATGTGAAAGAAGGCTGAAAGAATTGCATTAATATTTCATGCCCACTGTACTCTAATATTAGAAATAAACCAGTTCCAGATTATTGTCACTAATAAAGCTGCTCCAAACCCTGTTTTAATTCTTAGCTTACATTTATTATCTATTACACATTTGTTATAGTTTATACAGACACACAAGAGTGAGCATAGAGAAAGATTTTCTTATCAACTTTACACTCTGCCAGTTGTATTTAGAATGGTTTTTACTGGTGTCCAGACCAGACAGATCTATCATGTTGTTTTATTTCCAGCTTGACAGATCATGTCAGCTGTCTTTTTATGCTCACAAATGAGACACTCCTATTGTAGACCCCAAAACTACAAAGCCCCTTCCACATTTAACATAGATCCTAATTTAACCCCCATCTGCAAGACAGGGGATCAATGAGATTTTTCAATTTTTAATTTAATATTTGTATTCCACATTTATCAGCATTATGGAGACAGTGTTTTTCCGTATGTGTGTAAATAGATATATGTACTGGTTTTATACCTGTATCCTCATGGAAATTATTCTTATTAAAATTATCACAATATCTTTAAAACAGAAATTGAATTGAGTAATATTTCATGTTTAAATCCAGTTAGTGTCCTTCCTGCCGTTTTGTTTTTTAAAGATAATTGGGAGAATAGGACAAAATAGGTTTTCAACTAACTTTACTAAAAAACAAAAGAAGAGCAATCCTCCTCCATCTGTAAGAATATTATTTTCATTATGAACACAATATTGTAATGAAGTTAAACTACATTTATAGTTTTCCACATAGTGATCGATACAAAATAAAAAAGAAACACAAGAAAACCTGTGTCTGTAAAGATTTTGAAATCGTTCAGAATCAATTTTTGTTTGAGTAAAAAGATGTACATAAAGGCCTTAAAGCTAATCACTGGTAGAATCTAATTTATTATCAATCCACTGATATTTACTATTTATCCAGTAAATAGAATTAAAGTAGCATAAGAAATGTAACAATACTGTGGGGTTTTTTTTTGTTGTCCAATGTTTCCCTATTGCCACATTACCATATAGAGGCTGTATGTAAAAGATAAAATGTTGAGGAAAGCTTGTGCACTGGACTGCTACAGATACTGAAACTGAAGCTCAACTCCAAACATCACTGAAAACAAACGCAGTTGCTTTTACCATGCTTTCTATTATGTTTTATTCACTGCAAAAGCTTTAGCTCTACTTCTATTCAAAGGTATGAGCTCTGGCATAAACAGATATACATTAATACAATAAAATTTCATATTGAGGGTTTATATTTTTAAAATCGAGCTTGCTGATCACTATATGTGCTGCTTACACATCTGGTTGTTCATGCTCCTCCTTTAAAGAACATATTTCTTTTTTCCTTGCCAGTTTACCTGTAGTAGAGAGAAACTGCAGGACTGTGTAGGAAGGGAAGTAAATACAACAGTGACTCTCTGCCTGCTGCACAACCTCACCAGGACAGCAGAGGATGGTCTGACTCTGTGCTCCAGTCAGGGGATGCACTGTCATTTCCCGGAGGTTGGTCCTATTTCCGTTACATACACTGGGTGAATGTTTGCATGTTTGCTAATTTGTATTTTAGGTAAAAATTGTGTCTAAATATCATTTTAAATCCTTCTCCTCCTTTTCTCTCACTGTCCTGTATGCGCTGCAGTATTTCAGCTACAGCGTACTGCTGACCCTGCTGGCCTGCTCTGTGTTCCTGCACATCAGCAGCATTGGGAAACTGGCTCTGATGCTGCTCATCCAGCTTGTTTTCCTCTTGCTGGTGGAGTGGCCTCAGGTGACCCTGTTTGACAACGCCGACCTGCTGGTCATTGCCAACACTCTGTAAGTCACCACCATGATCCTGAGCAGGCTCATACAAACTAACTTTCACCTTGACCAGTTAAACTTATGTCACTGGGCTGCAGTTCAGCTTGGAATTGACCTACTTCCTTTGTTGAGCTTTAAAATGTAGCATACTTATTTTTGTATGTTGGGTCCTATTTCTGACTATGTTCTCATTTTTACCACAGGCAATTATCACCTGTTAATGATTCCCTGCTACAGTAAGATGCTTTTTATGTTTGCTCTATTTTATTTAACTGGGCTCATATATTTGTAGGGCTGACTCTCTTTTTTTTTTTTTTTTCTAGATCTGGTTTTAATGAAACTGCAGAACAGTGGTAAGAAGCTTTCATCCTTGGAATATTCACAGTGCCAGTCAGAAGTTTACATACAATGGCATTTTGTTTTATATAGAGGATGGGCTACATTGGCATTTGTCCAGCGCAACATTAGAAGGGAGAGAGGGTGCATGAGTACCATATAAAAAAACCAAACCTAAATACTCATCCATCATTTGCACCCAGAACAAACCTTAAATTGCTTTTATACACGTGCAGCCATTGGAGAGTTTGGCACCCCTGCAAGTTCAGTTGACGTCCCCTGCTTGCTTCTGAAAAACAGGGATATCTGGCTGTGTTTGCTGAGCCCCATTATAGTAAGGCACAAGTTATCCTGTAGCCTCTTCTCTTCTTCTACCTTGGGTTCAGGGAGCGCTACCTTTAGGTACACCAAACTGGGAAATTTGAAGAAATGTTGTCTTCATATACTAAGCTGTAGTAGGGATTAGAGGCAGCTGCAGGAGGGGCTCCCCCTGGGTAACATTCACACTAGAACCACCACTGTGTACATATACTCGTTGAAGGCATGACTATCGTTCATTTTGGACCTATATTATGGAGGATCGTTCGTGCCAAAATTGACAATAAATAAAAAAATGTGGAAATAAATAAATGAGGAAATACATTTGTAAATAAACGAATAAATATAGAAATAAATAAATAACTACATAAATGTGTAAATAAATAAATAATTATGGAAATACATTTGTAAATAAATAGAGAAATACAATTGTAAATAAATAAATATAGAAATGAATAAATAAATGAGCAAATAAATAAATGGGTAAATACAATAGAAAAGAAATGATATGTGGGAATTAATAAAAAATTGAATTATGTATTTCCACATTTATTTATTTACAATTTTATTTCCTTATTTATTTATTTCCACATTTATTTAATTATTTACCTCCACATTTATTTAATTATTTATTTCCACATTTATGTATTTATTTTCACATTTACCTATTTATGTATTTATTTTCACATTTATTAATTTATTTCCACATTTATTTGTTTTTTTATTCATTTTTTATTTCCTTTCACTGGCCGTTATTATTTTTTTACATTTATTTAATTATTTATTTCCACATTTATTAATTTATTCCACATGTATTTATTTCCACATTTATTTATATATTTTTTTCCACATTTATTTATATATTTATTTCCACATTTATTTATATATTTATTTCCACATTTACCTATTTATTTATTTCCTTCCACATTTATTTATTTATTTATTTCCTTCCACATTTATTTATTTATTTCCTTCCATATTTATTTATTTCCACATTTATTTATTTATTTATTTCCACATTTATTTATATATTTATATTTAACAGAGTTATAACCCTAGCCTGCTTTATCTATTCTAAAACCGTTTTAATGTGTGTTTGGAATATTTTTTCAAGTTTCAATAATCTGTTAATTTGACTTATAGTTTAAGAATTTCAAAGAAGTCCATCATTTTGAATATTCCATTCACTTTGTGCAATGCACCAGTACCACTGGCAACAGCCCAGTAGCCTGATTCGACCTCCACCATGCTCAACAGAGAGAAGTTTCACTGGCTGTGAAACAGCCCCACAACATGCAGCCTCCATGTGTGACAGTTGGCTCAGGGATCGTAGGTTTGAAAGCCTTGAATCATCCACACATTGTTCAGTTTGTGGAGAATTTGGCCAGGATTTTGTTCGAGGCTACAAAGCCTATCTGTCTTATCTGCAAGTTGATAGAAGACATTTGCTAAATCAATAGTGGGAGGGTATTCTATACTGGAGGTGTGTGTATAACTCTTAACCTGTGGAAAAAATTTGCACCAAATTCTTGTTGCTACATTTTATTTATGCTGTATAATAATTTCACCCTGGAAAACGATGACCCAAATGCATAATTTAAATGTAGAAAATCAATAGGAAATTCATGCACATGATAGGTCTATGTAAAGTTTTGACTGACATTGTATATCTAGGGTTAATCTGTTTTTATTCAAAGACAAAAGAATAATTAATAGTTTTATTCATTTTTCAGCTTGGTGAATGTGACCAAGGTGTCCCTGAGGGTCATGATCCCTATAATCCTGATGGTTTTTGTTCTGGCTCTCTATTTGCACGGCCAGCAGGTGGAATCCACTGCACGTCTCGACTTCCTCTGGAAGATGCAGGTAAATTAGTTTTAGGGAAGTAATTGTACACAAAAATCACATTTCGGTATGTATTTGGTGTTTTTAAAGTCACAGTTCAGTAGGTTTTTGGTACTGTCAGGTTCTGTGGATTTTGTTTGTTTTCCTCCCACTGCATTTCCTTCCCCTCTGTACCCCAAGCTGCTCTCTTGTTTTGTCCCTCCTGTTTGTGTTTTACTTAGTTCTTTTCCTTATCTAGTTTTTTCATGTTAGATTATTCCTTGTCTTTATTAGTTTATTCTGGCACTTCCTTGTTTCTGTATCTTCTTGCTCTTAGATGTTTTCACCTTTTGTTTGTATCCTCATTCGTTTCCTTACTTTATTCCCTCTAGATAGTTTACTATTTATTTCTTCCTTCTGTTTTTCAGTTAGATTCCCTTCCAGACATATTATCTTTAGTTTCTTTAGAGTTTTCTGTCTCCCTACATTTCTACCTTTCTTCCCAGCTGATTGTTTCCACCTGCTCTCTCCCTCTCACCTGCATCTGATTTCCCTAATTGGTCATTGGTCTCCTCTCACTTCCTCATTTCCTCCCCAGTATTAATTCTTCTCTCATTCAGTCACTACTCGCTGGTCCGTCGTCATTCTTTCCCTGTCTGGTTCCCGATTTCTGCCCAGTTCCTGTTTCTTCCTTATCGCTGCATTTATTGGTTCTCCCAGTGCTGTAAGTTTATTCTCCTTGCTTTTTTGTTTTCAATTAAATCATTTAAGTTTTATTTTTGCTGCCTTTGGGCCCTTTTTATATACCAAACATGACAGGTACACTTTAATCAAGAAAAATAAATACAAATGTGCATAGATATTTTTTTTTTCTGAATTCCTTACTTTCAATTGTTGAAATTGATTTAATTTTAATATGTTCTATAACTTAAAGTTTCAAGTACTGACTGGCGATTTGATTGGAATTTTGTAAATAAATAAAATGGTACAAACTGACATAACCAGAGTAGAAAACAATATAACCACTTGCACAGTCAATGTTAAAGCAACTTTTTCACAAAAATAAACGCAACAATAGTCTTTTTATTTGACCATTTTTGACTCAAACATCTTCTGATGAGCATACTGACACCTTGTCAGCTCACAGTGGGTGCACCTATAAGCCTGTATCCAATTTTTTTCTATTTCCTGTCGAGTCGGATTTTCCCGCGCTGTCTGCGGATGTGATGTCAAGCGCGTTCATGTTAAATGTTTCAGATCACTCTGCCACCACCGCTAGTCAGCACTCGCAAGCCGTTCAATGGATTGTGCGAATACACAGAAGAGACCAAGGACAACTTTGACACCAACAGTAACTCCACATAAGACTAAAAAAGTTAAACCCCTGACCAGTGCCTGAAAAAGATTGAGAGCGACCGGCGTAGGAGCGTGCGCTGTGAGAGCGAACAGAAAGGAAGAGCAGTTCAGTTTTTTTGGCCACAGGTGTCAGTTGCGAGTTTAAATCTCAGAAAATTGCATATAGCCAGGGGTGGACTGGCCATCTGGCATACCGGGCATCATCTCGGTGGGCCGTTGACCCAATGTGGGCCGGTCGCTGTCTAAATGCCCTCCAATTGGGCCGGCCAATTGGCTACAGAGGGCTAGCGGTGTTTTGCCAGCATCGACACATATTGGTCTATGTTTGTCATCGTCAATCAAACATGGGCTGACAGCCTATGAGAGCCATGATAGTGCTGTCAATCACAACACATACCAGGGTGGGCGGGACCTCATGACATGGGCCGGAGTGATGGGACAGGATGCTGCTGCGCTGAAAAAGTACGGCTCAAAAAACTGAAATCTCTGGAGGTGGAAGCTGCTAAATGTTTATGGTTGACCTATTTGGTGCTGGGGTTACCACCCCAGCAGCAGGTGGAGACATGCATGTTAAGTAACGTTAGCGTGGAGTTGGCTCGGCTACATTTTGAGATATGCCCAAAATTAAGTATAAAACGGTTTTACATTGACCACGATGTGACCTGAATACTTGTTAAAACATATTAGCCCAGAGTTGAAGGTGTGACAGCTACTAACGGCAGCGGTCTCTGGTTGCCATAGTAACGGTAAACACTACAGGTGAATAGGGAAAAAAGTTAGCTTCAAGATACCTTGATGAAAATTGACAAACTTAATCCTAGTATTAAAAACAAACATCTTTTGAATTAGAAGTTTTGATATAAATGTTGTTTAGATATGCAAATGAGGTGTAATCTGGTTTTAAAAAATGCTAATTTGCATATATTTTTAACCGTATCTCAAAATTGGTGAGAGACTGAATTTTTCTTAAATTTTCTAATCATATATGTTAAATGATTAGAAAAAACTTTTTACAGAGGGAAATAGGTTTATTTCATTTCATTACTTCATAAATCAAAAAACAGTGTAAGTAGCTCCAAAAAACTCATTTTCGGCCTGTGTTTTTTTTTTTTTTTTTTTTTTCACAGAATAGCACATATATATTTTTTAGAACGATGTATTGACAAATCGCTCTGTAATTTTTTTTCAGCTCATAGCATAGAACAATGGTGGAAAGTTTGGTGAATATAGGTATAACTGATTTCAAGATTATTCGTTTTGAATGTTGGAATAAACAAATTTTGAGAAAATCACAATTAAAGATTTGCATTAGATAATTCAATGTGAAGTACAAATGACCCTCGAATCCCTCATTTCGTGTTTGTGATTGGTCATTAATTTAAACAGGCATACCATTTTTGGACTTTTTACTTTTTTCTTTTTTGGGGGCTTGTTCTCTCACTACTTCCACTTCACTTTTTGGCTACTACTGAGACGTCTCTGATTTGAGTATATCATGTGTCTTATGTTTTATTAATTCATACTTGATTTGTTCTGTTGAGTCTATAATGAATAAATACTGAGTGATTGATTGCCATAGCTTTCAGTTTTAGTCCTTGAGTTCACAGTTTTGTGCTTTATTTGTTAACTGCTATCAAGAAATATGATGCTCATTTGTACTGTAGTATGCATGAGAGGAGATGCTGCGAGATTTGTGGACTTTTATGTAGTGTCGGCTGATAATGTAATGGGCTGGTCTAGACAGAAAAATGCCAGGGCTGAATTTTTGTCCCAGTCCACCCCTGCATATAGCCCCTTTAATGTTTACAAATGTTTAAATAATACTATGCCCATATTTGATAAAACATGCTTAAATCACTTAAAAGTTTTTTTTAGTTTTTTTTTTTATTTCCACAACCTAGTTTCCCAGCTGTACTTGAATGCAGTATGGGCAGCTGTTTGAAAAATCCCTTCTCATCATGGAGGATTGCGCCAACTTGCGTTTTGTACAAAATAAGGGTTTTGGGTTGATTATATGCTACTGGTAGCCATGTGGACGTCATTAGTGATGTTTACATTCAACTTGACATTGTTTCAGGTGAGTTATTCAGTTCAGTGCAGCCCCTGTTACCTTATTGCTGTTGAAAGATGCATTAGCCGACAAAATGCTGGTTTGGTCCCTCTTTCTTTTTCTACTGTAGCTGCATAAGAAACCATTCATCCATCCATCCATCCATTTTCTTCCGCTTATACGGGGTCGGGTCGCGGGGGCAGCAGCCTAAGCAAAGAGACCCAGACTTCCCTCTCCCCAGCCACTTGCTCCAGCTCCTCGGGAGGAACCCCAAGGCGCTCCCAGGCCAGCCGAGAAACATAGTCCCTCCAGCGTGTCCTGGGCCTTCCCCTGGGCCTCCTCCCGGTGAGACGTGCCTGAAACACCTCACCAGGGAGGCGTCCAGGAGGCATCCTGACCAGATGCCCGAGCCACCTCAACTGACTCCTCTCGATGTGGAGAAGCAGCGGCTCTACTCTGAGCCCCCTCCGGATGACTGAGCTTCTCACCCTATCTCTAAGGGAGAGCCCAGACACTCTGCGGAGGAAACTCATTTCAGCCGCTTGTATCCGTGATCTCGTTCTTTCGGTCACCACCCAGAGTTCGTGACCATAGATGAGGGTAGGAACGTAGATCGACCGGTAAATCGAGAGCTTCGCCTTTTGGCTCAGCTCTATCTTCACCACGACAGACCGGTAGAGCGCCCGCATAACTACAGATGCCCCACCAATCCGTCTATCGATCTCCCGCTCCATTTTTCCCTCATTCGTGAAAAAGACCCCCAGATACTTAAACTCCTCCACTTGGGGAAGGACCCCATCCCCGACCCGGAGGAGGCACCCCACCCTTTTCCGGCTCAAGACCATGGCCTCGGATTTGGAGGTGCTGATTCTCATCCCAGCCGCTTCACACTCGGCTGCCAACAGGACCACATCATCTGCAAAAAGCAGAGACCCGATCCTGAGGCCACCAAAACGGATCCCCTCAACGCCTTGGCTGCGCCGAGAGATCCTGTCCATAAAAGTTAGGAACAGGATCGGTGACAAAGGGTAACCTTGGCGGAGTCCAACTCTCACTGGAAACAAGCCCGACTTACTGCCGGCAATGCGAACCAAACTCTGGCACCGGTCGTATTGGGACCTAACAGCCCGTATCAAGGGGCCCGGTACCCCATACTCCCGGAGCACCCCCCACAGGGCCCCCCGAGGGACACGGTCGAACGCCTTCTCCAAGTCCACAAAACACATGTAGACCGGTTGGGCGCACCCTCCAGGACCCTGCTGAGGGTGTAGAGCTGGTCCAGTGTTCCACGGCCAGGACGAAAACCGCATTGTTCCTCCTTTGATCCGAGGTTCGACTATCCGTCGGACCCTCCTCTCCAGAACCCCTGAATAGACCTTACCAGGGAGGCTCAGAAGTGTGATCCCCCTGTAGTTGGAACACACCCTGTGGTCCCCCTTTTTAAACAGGGGGACCACCACCCCGGTCTGCCAATCCAAGGGAACCGCCCCCGATGTCCACGCAATATTGCAGAGCCGCGTTAACCAACACAGCCCCACAACATCCAGAGCCTTGAGGAACTCCGGTCGAATCTCATCCACCCCCGGAGCCTTGCCACCGAGGAGCTTTTTAACGACCTCGGTGACCTCAGCACCAGAGATTGGAGAGCCCGACCCCAAGTCCCCAAACCCTGCTTCCAGATTGGAAGGCGTGCTGGTGGGATTGAGGAGGTCTTCGAAGTATTCCATCCACCGACCAAAAACGTCCTGCGTCGAGGTCAGCAGCACACCATCCCCACTGTAAACAGTGTTGGTGGCAGACCGCTTTCCCCCCCTGAGACGCCGGATGGTGGACCAGAATCGCTTCGAAGCCGTACGGAAGTCGTTTTCCATGGTCTCTCCAAACTCCTCCCACACCCGAGTTTTTGCCTCAGCAACCATCCGAGCCGCATCCCGCTTGGCCTGTCGGTACCTATCAGCTGCTTCAGGGGTCCCACAACCCAAAAAGACCCGGTAGGACTCCTTCTTCAGCCTGACAGCATCCTTTACCGCCGGTGTCCACCAGCGGGTTCGGGGGTTGCCGCCGCGACAGGCACCGACCACCTTGCGGCCACAGCTTCGGTCAGCCGCCTCGGCAATGGAGGCGCGGAACATGGTCCACTCGGACTCTATGTCCCCCGCCTCCCCCGGGACGTGTTCAAAGTTCTGCCGGAGGTGTGAGTTAAAGCTCCTTCTGACAGGAGACTCTGCCAGACGTTCCAAGCAGACCCTCACAACACGTTTGGGCCTTCCAGGTCTGTCCGGCGTCCTCCCCCACCATCGGAGCCGACTCACCACCAGGTAGTGGTCAGTGGACAGCTCTGCCCCTCACTTCACCCGAGTGTCCAAAACATGCGGCCGCAGATCAGATGAGACGACAACCAAGTTGATCATTGAGCTGCGGCCTAAGGTGTCCTGGTGCCAAGTGCACATATGGACACCTTTATGCTTGAACAAGGTGTTCGTTATGGACAATCCATGACGAGCACAGAAGTCCAATAACAAGACACCACTCGGGTTTAGATCGGGGGGGCCATTCCGCCCAACCACGCCCCTCCAGGTCTCACTGTCATTGCCCACGTGAGCGTTGAAGTCCCCCAGCAGAACAAGGGAGTCCCCAGGAGGAGCACTCTCCAGCAGCCCCTCCAAAGACTCCAAGAAGGGTGGGTAATCTAATCTGCTGTTTGGCGCGTAAGCACAAACAGTCAGGACCCGTCCCCCCCACCCGAAGGCGGAGGGAGGCTACCCTCTCGTTCACCGGGGTAAACCCCAACATACAGGCGCCGAGATGGGGGGGCAACAAGTATGCTCGGCGCCTCTCAGCGGGGGCAACCCCAGAGTGGAAGAGAGTCCAACCCCTCTCGAGACCATTAATGTTCCTAAAAAGCAGAGTTTTGTGATTCCTGGGAGTCCTTTCTATTCTGTTTTGGTGTTATTTGAAGAAAAAAAAGGTTTTGCTGCAGAATGTTGCACAGTGCTCTGAGTTCCACACATAAACAATCTGCAGGTGTTCAGGTAGAAAACAGTTGTATTAGTTTGGTACAGTCTGTACCAAAATGCTAATATGAATACATATACCAAATTTTAGTTAATCATAAATTTGGACCTGGACTGCTGTAAAATGTTAATGTCCTGAGCAATCAAAGCAAAAAAGAAATCTTCAGAATTTGAGGGACCTGTTAGTGTAACCTCATCTTTCTCTCCTCAGGCCACAGAGGAGAAGGAGGAGATGGAGGAGTTACAGGTGTACAACCGACGCCTGCTACACAACATCCTGCCCAAGGACGTGGCTGCCCACTTTCTCGCGAGGGAGCGCCGAAATGACGAGCTGTACTACCAGTCGTGTGAGTGCGTTGCTGTCATGTTCGCCTCAATCAGTAACTTCTCCGAATTTTACGTGGAGCTGGAGGCGAACAATGAGGGGGTTGAGTGCCTCAGACTGCTAAACGAGATCATCGCCGACTTTGACGAGGTAAAACATGGATGAAGTCGTGCAAATAAAATAAACACATTTTATCTTATTAACGGTGAACACTTACCACCATGCAAGTTGGCATGGAGCAAAAGTACACTCCCGTTTCCTCTCCTAATGCATGCTTCACCACCCATTTCCAGATAATCAGTGAGGAGAGGTTCCGTCAGCTGGAGAAAATCAAAACCATTGGCTCCACCTACATGGCAGCCTCTGGCCTCAACGACACCACCTACGACAGAGAGGGCCGTTCCCACATCTTGGCTCTGGCTGACTATGCCATGAGGCTTAGAGAGCAGATGAAGTATATCAATGAGCATTCTTTCAACAACTTCCAAATGAAGATAGGTAAGTCTGGAAGCCAGAAGAAATTGCTTCTTAAACATTACCTGATAAATCTTCTTTGGGTTTAATCTGACACAGAAGAACTAAGTTAGTTTGTCAGGAGTATTATTTTCTGCAATCATCAGCATGATTCGTTACCTACATGCAGCATGTTTCGTGACTTAATTGCAGCATGATTCGTTCTCAGGGTTGAACATGGGGCCTGTTGTTGCGGGGGTCATTGGAGCCATGAAACCCCAGTATGACATCTGGGGAAACACAGTCAATGTGGCCAGCCGAATGGATAGCACAGGAGTACCCGACTACATCCAGGTACATTGTTTGCATTAGTTTTCAGTAACTGCTCCAGTTTTTACTTGTAGGCTATGCCACAACAAAGTCAGACAGACAGACCTGTTAACTTTAAACTAATTGGAATGTTTGTATGATTGTATTGAGATGACTTTTATTGTAAAGTGCCTTGAGATGACATCTGTTGTGAATTGGCGCTATATAAACAAACTAAATTGAATTGAGAAAAAATTGAATTGAACAGGGTTGGATTTTTCAGATTTCTTTCTTCCATTTTCTAAAAAACAAAAGTCTTGCAACGCTTAATAAATCTAGTGGTCAGATTGATTTATATTAAGTTGCCATGTTTTATCTTTAATTTGCTAAAGGACACTTTCAATTTCTCATTTTTTATTTATTTTATTGTGGTTTTGACTTACTGAAAGCATGCAGACTCCTACAAAAATAAAATAAATGTCATTTTACAACCAGTTTTGTCTCTAAACAACTTTACATTCAGGCTGAAGTGGACCTATGATTCATAAACTGGGCCTGATATGCTAAACAAAGCACTGAAACTATGTAAATTGCGCTTTAAAGAACCTGCATCTAGTCTTGAGCAGTTCACCCCTTATCTGACAAATCCAAGAGCTATACGATGGACTTTTGATAAATGGAATATAAAATTTAACAAGACAATGTTCATTATACCAAGGAATTTGCAAGGGCAGCTCCTACTGATTGTCTCCAAGTGTGTCTCTGCAAAGTCTACTTTTTTTTTTTTTAACTATTTCCTTTAGGCCACCTTCTATTCTAAAAAGACAAATTGTACACACTACTCTTTAGAAACCTGAGGTTAAAGGTGAGGCATGAGGGGAAAGGTGAATTGGGATTCAGTCCATGTCAAAAGTCCTGAATTCTAAGTTTTAATTAAGTATGTTAACCTAACTTAATCAGAGCAACAACAAATGCTTTACAAACATTTCTGAATTCGTGTTAAAGGGTTAATTTGCCTGAAAAAGAACAGTGGGATGAAACTAGAATCTAAAAAGTACTTCTCTTTAATCACACAATAAATATTAACAGGGCAAAGGTAGGTCAGAAGCAATTTGTTTTAAAGTTCGACCTAAGTTTCAAGTATTTTTATTTTATTTTTTTTACTTCATAAAGCTGAGTCTAAAGTCATTAAATGTGTTATATGACTCAAGTCCACACCTCTGGCAGATTCTTACAAAATTAGTCATGCAGCCTCTGCTCAGTGGTTGCTCCAACACAAATGTGGGTCACTTGTGTCCATTCATATGCAAATCATTATGTGAATAACATCTACCTCAGTTTTTATTTTTCCTCAAAGACGTACACACAAAGTAATGAATACAAGAATTGCTGAAAATGTTAAGCATTTGTAGAGGTTTCATCTTCCAAGAATCCCAGTTACTGCCAGACATGCCGTGTTCCAGTAGATATGATCCTCTAATGTCACTTGGGATCAGGCAGAAAGCTAAATTTAAATTTCTCCTGGAGACAAAACTGCTGTCATGGGCTGGGATCAACGTCATAATCATAAACGTTTAGCAGATGTTAAAACATGTCCTCAAATTTGGCATGCAAACCTAAATGCTATGGGGTTCTATCAAAGATAAGAGCATTGCTGCCATCTATAGGACCGTTTGTGCTACTGCAGGTCCAAATGCTCAATCGTTTTAATTTCACTTTCAGTTTGTAAAATGTTCCCTTCTAAAACATAATTTGCTATTTCATAGTAATTTCCTTAGATTTTGTCTAAGTGATTTTAAACAGTCTAAAAATATTGCAAAATCAGTTTGTTTATTGAGTAAAAAAGGGTGACTATAATTGTTTTGTTTGATTAAGCATAATACTTAATAATAGATATAATGCCTAAAATACTTAGCAGTAAATATTATTTACAGTGCAATGCAAAGTATACTACTTTCCACATTTTGTAGTTACCGCCACAAACTTCAGTGCATTTTACTGAGATTGTATATGATAAAACAGAAATTGGTGCATCATTGTTAAAGGGAAGAAAAATGACAGGTTTCAAAATGTTTACAAATTAAAAATCTGAAAAGAGTGCTGTGCTTGTGTTTAGGCCATGTTACTCTAAATAAAATAAATGTTAACTAATTGGCTTCGAAGGTTACCTAATTAGTAAATTGAGTCCACCTGTAGATGATTTAATCTCAGTATAAATCCAGCTGCTCTGAGAAGTCATCAAAGGTAGTCCACACGCCACACTAGCCGACGGCGGTAATTCACCTTTTGTTGTTTGCCAACAAAATTCTGAAGAAGTAGAAGTAGTCATCAAAGGTTTGTTAGCGAACATTAGAGGAAATGCAGCATAATTAAGACCAAGGGACACAGCAGACATGTCGTCGAGATGTTTAAAGCAGGGTTGGTTTTTAAAACAATTTCCAAAACTTTGAAATTCTTACACAGAGCTGTTCAATTCATCATCTGAACATGGAAATAGCATGGCATAACAGTAAGCTTACCAAAACATAGCCATCTACCTACCAAGGGTGCCAAAGTCCAGTCCTGGAGAGCTATATGCTGCAACTTTTAGATGCATCCCTTCTCTAATACATCTGAATCAAATGGCTGAATTCTCTCATCAGCACCTCATTCAGCTCTGCAGAGGCATAGAAGCCATTCATTTTATTCAATAAGGGATGCATCCTAAAGTTGCGCGATTCTAGCTCTTGGGGACCCGGCATGGGCTACCTTGACCTACGTTGACGGGTTGGGCTTGGAAAGCATTGATCAGAGAACCTGCCAAGAACCCCATGGTAGCTTAGGAGGAGCTGCAGAGATCCAAAGCTCAGATACAAAACTCTGTTAAAAAGACATCTATTTGTCATGCAGACAGACAAGAAGAAAGCATTCATTTAAAGAATAAGAAGTCCTTTTTAAAGTTTGTCACAAAATAATGCAGTAAACGGGTAGAAGATGGTATTCTGGTCAGGTGTTTCCAATATTTAACATTTTTGGCATACCTGTGAAACACTGAGGTGGAAACCTAATGTTTCACATTACTCTGAATATCTCCCTGGTGAAAAACAGTGGTGGCAGTATTATGCTGTGTGGATGTTTTTCTTCAAAGGTCAGAGTCAGTGAGATGGTTGGAGGGGCAATCCTGGAAGCAAACTTGTCAAAAGGCAGCAAAAGTATTGATAGGTTCAGCTTGATCTACCCCAAAAATACACCTAGAGCCACAGAGGAACAGTCTACATCGAAGCAAGTGTGGGTTTTAGAACAGGCTAGTCAAAGTCAGGAACTAAATTTAATTCAGGATCCAGGCAACACTTGAAAAGCTGTGATCGCAGGCACTTTCCATCAAATCTGACAGAACTTGAGCTCTTTTAATATAAACATTTCAGTCTGTAGATCTGCGAAGCTGGGAGAGACAAACCCCGAAAGGATTGCCCCTTTAATTGAAGCAAAAGGTTATTCTGCAAAGTATTGATAAAGGAAGCTGAATACAAATGCAAGCCACACTTTGTTGGATTTCAACTTTGTAAAAAAAAAGAAACGTTTTTTTCCCCTTACGTTTTAAAGTTATGAACAGCTTTGTTTTCGTCTATAATATAAAAGACATTAAGGTTTTAGAATAGTAACTACAAAATATGAAACGTTCAAGTGATTGAATAATTCTGCAATGTGCTGTAGCTTCATCGTATGTTTTCTGTACAATTTTTGAGAATAAAAAAGGGACTGACTGTTTTTACCCCTGAGACTGATTAAACATCTCTCATACTCAGTGTCATTTATCCCTGTCTTTTCCAAGGTGACCACTGACTTGTACCATGTACTGGGCAACAACGGATACCAGCTGGACTGTCGAGGTGTTGTGAAGGTGAAAGGGAAGGGAGAGATGACCACTTACTTCCTCACTAGTGGTCCCCCGGGCAGTTAACGAGAAACGCAGCCGACCATACGGTGACTCCTACTGCGCTGAAACGGCAGGGACTGCAGAGAGACTGAGTGCTCGGGCCTGGCGATGAGCACCGGGGACAGGACGCGATCATCAGAGACGAGTCCACGTCTTGTCACATTCTCAGATTGAAGGCTTTGTTGTGAGCTGCCAGACAGATAATGAATCCCAGTGGCCTTAGGAAGGAAGCAGCTACGCTTGTGTTTATGAGCAATACTACAAGTATACCATCTGGAGTCATTATTTATTTTTGTGAGAAACTAAGCAATCTTTCGTAAATGAGAATATGCAAGAACAACATGAAGGAGAAGAATAACCAAAGAAGAAACGTCTGATTCCGTTCAACACTATAATAAACTATATAAGCTATATTATTCCTCTTTTTAAGAGAGGAAAGGCCACGGTAACTTTTCTGAACTGTTATTAACAAAGGAAAGCCCACACGCACAGATATGCAGAAGGAAAACACAATGACAGCAACCTTGGCTCCAGCCGTTGTGTTTCTAATCAGGGCTCTCTTTGTTCCCTGCAGCCTGCAATTAGCCATAAGCCTGTTTCTGGTCCACTCCAACATACAGCTGAGCCTTCGGTCTCTGTGGCACCGAAAGAAGATGTAGGAAACAGAGGTGCAACAGGTTGTGTTAATACCGAAGAGTTGAAGAATGATTGTAAACTCACTATAAACTATTTTTTTCTACAGTTGTGAGTCCTGTGTGTATGGGTGTGAGCTCTAGCTTGATCTGTAAAGGGGCAAACAGAAAACTTCACTGTGAGATTTAAGATACTGTACGACAACGCTTTCGCGCCAAACTAGTTGCTGCAAATCATGTTTTATGTTATTCACTATGGTTTTGTGTCCATTCCTGATTGTGTCGAGATTAATCTTTTGAAGATGATTTTGTTCCACTGCGCCTTTAGCCTACTGGACTGTGATTTATAACAGATTTCATTCCAAATGAAAGAAGCTTGTTTTTTGGGACTGTTAAACGTAAACTGATTTCCTGACAGGATTACTTGTGTGCAGAAATTCTCCATCTGCTTTGTATTGCCTTGATATTATTCAGCACTAATGTCTGCATACTTCATGGCCCAATTTTTCCAACCTCACAAGGCAGTATTTAATGCCAATTTCTACTACAGGCACCCTTAAAAGAACTGTTTGAAATAATCAGTTGAATGTATGCAATAATGAAGATGTTTGTCTTAAGTGAGGTGACTTTAAAAACATTCTGGTTAATTAAATCCTCACAATAGAAGCCCAACAGTTTAGATGGAATATTTTATATTTAAAACAGCTTTTTACTCTGATGTGCTTCTGTTTCTGTCTAGGCACCGAAACGCCACAAAACGGATCATCACATTCATGTGTTGCTCTCTGTCCTTATGAAAACCCAACTAAACATGTCTCATCTTCAACTCGTGCAATTACAGATAGTTACATTTTCCTAGCATAAGAAATCAATAAATTACTTTTTTGCATTGGTGTGTGATTTCTCGTTGCGCATACAAAGAGCAAGAAAAAACAACAAAGGATGCTGTAAAATACAGCATCCTTCTCATTAATTGGCACTACCAGTAAATATGTGTATTATGCATTAAACTAAGTTAATTATTTGCAGAAGCAAACCTCACACAAAGAAATGTGAAAAAAATTAACTTTAACAATTGGGTTAATGCCTATCAAAATGTTGATCTTTTAATACTAATCAATATGCATGTTACGGTATTAATAGTATGATTATTGCAGTCAAATTAATCACTTAATATCGTTTATAATATTCCAAACAAAAAATTCAGGCTAAAGATAATTCACTAAGAAAGTAATAGGAGTGGTAGTAGTAGTACTAATACATATTAACACCTTTGACAACTGTCCCCTATTAAATGATGTCTGTGTGCAGACTGCTGTGTGTTTACGAGCAAAGAAAATGCTGTAAGCTGTTTTATTTGGCCTGAAAGTGTGTTTCTGTCTCAGCTCATCGGTTGTACTGACACATTGAACAAAGTGGACACTCCTTGAACTGCTTCAGGCCAGAACTTTCAGATTACTTTGGCAACCTTGCCAAGTGTTAGCAGACCGTTTGCTGCAAAGCCAGTAGGCTATAGGCTGGAAGTTGGAAACAAGTTAAACAGGGAAAAACCAGACCATTCTGAATACGCGCAAACATAAAGCTGAGAGTTATCAATTGGTCACTAAGCAGTTTGTTGCAACTGGAAGCAATAGACCACTCATGCTCTTTCTCTTTGTAAGACATGAAGACAAAAACACCTTTAAAAAGCTTCTTGGCACAGTTTTAAAGTCCAAATTATAGTAGCATAAATTTAACTGCATATAAGTGGTTGAATTTTCCCTTTAAATGAGAAAACATGATATAATAGTAATTTTTTTTAGCTGTCTTACTAAACATAGGACCTTTTACAAAGTATTCATTAAAACCAATAATTGTATCTTTGGTATTCATTGACTTGTTTTCCTTAAAAATAAATATTTCATGACTTAGAGCTCAGTTTATTTTTATCACTAGCCACTAGGCTGGATGAGCTTTAACTTTATCTCGTCACCACCACACACAGTGAGGAAGATGGTAAGAACGGTTAAAACACATCCAAATCTCACTGTTAGAGAACTGAACCAAAGAAGGGAATCTCAGGGTCACCAACCAGCTTTGAAGCTATCTACGTCACCAACAGCTTAATTGGGAGAGATGCCAGATAAAAAGTATTTTCTATCCTACCATCAGAAATGTAAACATGCAGAGTTTGCAAAAGGCACCTGGGACTTTAACTAGACATTGTGCTTTGGTAAGATCAAACTAAAACTGAACAAACTGCCAAGGTGGATAGATGGAAAAGTATGTCATGCCCTCTAACTATAGTGAAGGAACCATGATGCTGCCCATCTCCTCTAAAGCCCCTGGGGAAATTGTGAGAATATGTCGGACATTTAAATGAAGAATTCTATGAGAAAGAAAGGGCTGCACTGTTGGTAGCACTGTTGCCTTGCAGCAAGAAGGCCCAGGTTCAAATCCCAGCCTGGGGTCTTTCAGCATGGAAGTTTGCATGTTCTCCCTGTGCATGCATGGGTTCTCTCCAGGTACTCAGGCTTCCTCCCACAGTCCAAAAACATGACATAAATTGCCCTTGTCCTGTAACTCTGTGTTGCCCTGTGATGGACTGGTGACCTGTCCAGGGTGTACCCCGCCTCTCGCCCCATGACTGCTGGAGATAGGCACCTGGAATTTTTCAAGCACTGAATACATTTTTATTTTCTATATTTTCTGAAAGCTTCTGCAACTAAAACAAAATATTTATTTTAAGGCTTTTTATGCATTTTTACCAAGGCTTGCAACAAATGTGGAGAGCACTGTAACATAGTTCTGCCTAATGGTGTTCTCCTTATCTCTCGTATCAATCAGCAAACTGCAATCAAGACTGCCCCATGTGACAGTAACTCGAGAATAAGACGGTCTACAGTTTCAAGAGGGTGATACAGGAGAGAGTATTTAATTGGTTGACCATGAATAATACATTTATGTTGAACTCATTGCAGTGTTAATTTACAGCACTCTATGGTGAACATTAATTAAGTGACAAATTCCTCCTAATCCCCGATGAAAAAAGCACTAATGTCACTCTGATAGATACACAAGAGAGTAACATGAGTTGTATTGTAATATATTCAAACGTGTATTCCGATGCACTATCACATGTGTGTGGGTTGACCTCTACACAGAGTATTTCAACATTTTGTCATGTTACAACCACAAACTTTAATATAATATAATACTATATATATATATTATGTAATAGAACACGACAAAATAGAAAGGGATGCATGCCTTGGACACTCTTTTACAAATGCTAGTCTGAAACCTGTGGCGTGAATTTGTATTTCACCCCCCTAAGTCCATATTTTAATACGATTTTCATATAAATTTAGGTCTGGGTTTTGACTGAACCAATCAAAAACTTGAATGCCCGTTGATCTAAACCATTTCCTTGTAGCTCTATCTGTATATTCATGTGAACCTCTGTTCCAGTCTCAGGTCTTTTGCAGCCTTCAACTTTTCTTCCTTTGATTGACCACAATTCAACTATTTTCATCTTCCCATCAGCTCTGATCAGCTGCCTTGTTCCTGTTGCAGACAAATCAACCCACAGAGTGATGGTGCCATCACCATTACTCACTGTGGGGATAGGATGTTACGGGTGATGTCTAGTGTTTCTAGACACATTTCTTTTGACCAGAGCACCTTCTAACATGTTTGCTGTGTCTCCTACAGGGCTTGAAGCAAACTGGGGCAAAAAAATGTTTTTAATCCTTTCTTTTAACGGTTGCCTTTCTCAAATGTGTGTAGTCAACGACTAATAATTGTGTTCTCAACAGATTAAATTGCAGACAAGGGACTGCATTTACTGGTGAGGTGACTTGAGAAGGCCATTGGTTGTACACAATTTCATTTAGGGGTATTGGAATAAGAAGGTTAAATACAAATGCATGACACTTTTCATATTTGTAATAAATCTGAAAACTATGTATTTATTTCCTTTCACTTCACAACTATGCACTATTATGCACTGGTCTTTTACTTAAAATACATTGAAACTTGTCCTGTACCACCTTGAGCCAAAAGGTTACTCTGGGAGGAGAAAGTAACTACTTCAAAGACAACAAAAAAGTAAGACCACAGTTTGAAACTATACATGAGGACAAAAATCCCATTTCTGGAGACATGTCCTGTGGTATGATGAAACAAAAACTGAACTGGAGGAAAAAGGGGGATGTTTTAAAGCCTTAGAACACCATACCAACTGTGAAGTTTGGGGGTGACAGCATCATGTTGGTGGGCAGTTTTGCTGCAGAAGGGATTGGTGCACTTCACAAAATAGATGTCATCATGAGAAAAGAAACGTAAGTGAAAATATTGACGCAACATCTGAAGACATCAGCCAGGAATTTGAAGCTTGGACGCAAATGGGTCTTCAAAATGAAGAAGGACTAAGCATAACTCCAAATTAGTTAAAAAGTGTCTTAAGGACAACAAAGTCAAGGTACTTGAGTGGCCATCACAAAGCCCCGATCTCAAACTCATATAAAATTTGTTGGAGGTACTAAAAGGTGAGTGCAAGCAAGAAGGCCTACAAACAAAGTTCCACCTCTTCTGTCAAGACGAGTGGGTTTTTTCTGAAGTGTATGTAAAGACTGTATTACTAGTAACAAGACAGCTTAAGCTGTTGAAAAGACATAAATTTCAAGGTTGCCAAGTCAACATATCCTCTGTTTTAAAGATGCAGCAAATATGTTGCTTTGATGGACAAATGTTTTTTTCTAAAAATAAAAGTGACTACTGAGGGTTCTTTAGACAGAACAGTGAAGTCTTCAATCACTTCCCATTTCTGAAAACAACCATATTCTTTAGGCTGCTTTAGTCTTTGTTAGTTTTTCATTAGTTGCATTCACATGTTTGCTTATTTATTTCTTATCTATCCATGACCTTTGAAAAATTCAAGTGTGAAAATGCTTCTAAACCCAGGGTTGTGTTGACACATAAAAGAGAGAACAAAAACAGATTTTATATTGCCTACTTTGGGGTTTTGTTACTTGTAGCCCGCCACAAAGTTGCAATTTGTCCCCTTTTCTTTGACTTAATGTATATATAAAATAAAACAAGTACCCCCTGGCAGATGGAAATAATGGATTATAGTACCAGCAAGGTCATTACCAACCCAGCTTTATTTGTAGGGCACTTTTAAAAACAGCCACCACTAACAAAAGCACGGAACAAAGAGGTGAATAAAAAATAAAAAGTTCTTGTAAGCATACACAACATAGATTAAAAAAACTCAATAACATAAAGAACAATTAGCTGAAGTACTGGAATAAAGCATGATGCGGACCCTCTGCATCTGGATTTACACCCTCAATTTCTTAAAAAAGGGACTTTCAGATACAGTTTCACATCTTTTTTTTTTTTACCAAGACGTCTTCTTTATTCCTTCAAGTTCCTATTTTTACATACACAGCATGACTTGCTAAAATTGTCAGCTAAAAGAACTGAACAGAAAACGGAAGAAAAGTCATCAAAGCCCAAAGAAACACATTGGAAGACCTCTAGAAAGCTTTAAAACGGTTGATTAAGGAACACATTTTAAGTGTTTGGTCATGTTGCTTTTAGGAGGTCATTAAAACTGAAAAAAATCTGAACTCTTGACTCCTACAATAAGGGCACTGACAACTTTGTCACAGTGTGGGGAATATTTCACTTCCTTTGTTTAGATTTACATGTATCTTTGGTGGCAAGGGTCTCTGCAATCTGTGATGTCAGTCCTGTTTCCTTGAATAGACAAGAAGTAAGTCAAAGACTATCTTGATTGAAGTGTAATCTCCTGAAAATACACTGTTTTTATTTATTTGGTGCAAATGAAATATAGATCATGTGCAGCAGCACATTCCCTGCATTTCTTTTCCCCCCATTTATTGTAAATAGCCTGTTGTTTCTCTGCACAAATATACATGCACATTTTGAACGTTTTTTAGAGTGGCCATGTACGTAGTTGCACATTTCTTTTAATCTGAACATGCCATTTTTTATATTTGCATAGTATTATTTTTGTATGTTGTATATTTGCCCCACTGTACTTTTTCTTATTCCTATTTTTTCCATTTTTTAATATTTTTACCAGTGAATCTGTATGTTTCCATTTGCCTTTCACTTTGCCGCTTATACCCCTGAATCTCCTCACTGAGAGACAACATTTTTTTATTTCTATTCCATTTTATCTTAGTAAAACATACAAAAAAGCTGGGGATGGGGTAAGGGGCGAGGGGGGTAAAGGGGGCTGCTCATTATTTGAGATTCATGTTGTGCTGTTTTGGCAGGAAACTTTCAGAAGCTTCAAAGACCAAACTGAAGCTGGTTGAGGGGTTCCCATTGGCCCACCATAACTGAAACACAAATACTGTACAGGGACATGTTTTGGAGGAACTCTTTACATTTGTTACCTTTTTTCAGCAAACAAATTCACGATTGTAACTTAGAAATAACAAATACACAAAATTAAATTTCTCAGAACATTACATGAGATCAATAATATATACTTTAAAGACAAAAATGTCAATTCACTGAAAATTATGTCAAACTACAGTATGGTATAAGTACTCAATACATGTAAGAGATCAGCCTGTGGTTCTGCTGAGGTGTAATGGAGGCTCAGATTGTGGTGAATGTTGCCTTCATCTTTTTTGCATTTTTGGTCCTGGTGTCTCATCTTCTTGTCAAAACTCCATAGATCAAGTATGATGTTTAAGATAGGTGAAAGCAAGTGATTTCATTGTTAAATAAAGTCGATAAAGCTTATCAGCAGAGGTAAGCATACGGTGGTCTAAAACTTCCTGCTGCTCTGACTGTGGACTTGATAAAACACCCTCAACCAACACTGCCAAAACGACATGACCCTCCAAATCACCACTTCCTGTGGAAACCTCATACTGGACCTCAAGCAACAGCAAGAAAATCAATCAGTTAATCCATCCATCCATCCATCCATCCATCAATCCATCCATCCTATGCAGCGTGGTGGGGGGCTGGTGCTTATCTCCAGCAATCATCAGTGAGCAGGAAAATTTATTCTATCTGAAAAAAGGACTTTGGACCAGTGAGCACCAGGCCTAGTCCTTTTCTTATCTCCTCAGCCCAAGTAAGACGCCTCCAACACTGTCTCTCCTTAGGAGTGAGACAACACAGGTCACGCCCTTTGAGTCTCCCTTGAACCTTTGAATGGGCTTTGCTTCACAATCCTTTGCGGTTATCCCCTATTGCTTTTGCACCTCACCCCCTAATTCCTTCCACTCAACTTTCTGCTAATATGTTTGGATGCAGCACCCTGTAATGGCCTCTTATGGCTCAGTCTTGTGAGGGGTCCCCCCCCCCCCCCCCTCATTTTTATTTATTTATTTAGTTTGCTGGTTTTGTGTAAAACCCAAATTAACTGAGAAACTTAAATTCATTAGCTCTAAAGTATATTTAAATAAACATAAATAACATAAATTAGGATATATTGGTCTGTGTGTCAGGGATTTACTATCATAAATGAGCTTCAAATTAAGAAATGTTACGTAATATTCTCACAATAATTGAACCCCTGCCATGTGATGCGCGTTGCACTGACTTGAGTTCTGGACGCACTCCACCAGTAGGGGACTCACTTCAACTAATTATGTTGTAAAAGAAATGGCACCTGTTCACGCACTGGAACCAACAGACAGGAGACCGATTAGCTGTCATCTACAAAGTCGATGAGCAGAAACGTGGCTGATCTGGCAGCTTTATGCACAGACTGAGGAGTATCCACGTCAAGCAGAGGGCAGGTGTGGACAGTTTGCTCTTCACTTTAAAGTAAGTGGCGACATTGTTTTAACTTCATATATTAAATAGGACCCGATTAGTAGCCTATAGATCGATGACAATCCGGGTTTCCTCCTGAACTCACATTAGTCAGTAAAGCGTGTGAAAGCGAGTCAGTGATGTGATCTTTTACAGCTCACTCGCTTCAAACAGCACATTTGTCATCAACTCTTCCTCTTTCATTTTAGCTGTGAAGTGTTAAAGCTGAAAGGCTGACGTTTTTTTTGTATATTTTTTATCTGTTCTCAACATTGTATGCACAGTCTGATTCTGTAAAATATCTCTCGGTTCCTAGAAAATCGGATTCAATTGATTCCCCTCATGCAAGTGGTTTAGTTTTGACATTGAAGTGTAAGGGGGTGTCTTTGCGCCTTAGAGGCAGCTCAGACCGGACCTTAGTTTGCCTTTTCTTGAACACTGAAGTGTCCCCCTGAATCAGTTATAAAGCCAGCTGGCCTGTGAATATATTAAATTAATTATGACCAAGTAAAGGTGAGTCTCCTCTTGGACAGCGATCACCAAAGGACATCCAGATGTCCTACTTTGCAGTGATATATCCTGTTTCACTCATCAGGAAACAGGCTGCTATTGTACAAAGACTGGTTGAAGTTATGTCACGCTCCACGTAGCAGATCTTAGTTCCTGTTGCAAATGACAACAGATCATTAAGCGCTGTGTTGGTTTTTGCCTCATGAGATGAAAAACGATGAGTGCGTGTCACTTATTAATTGGTGTGGGAACCTTAGAGTGAGCCTCACCTGCTGCCACGTTGGTCCTGATATACTGTGGCCACAGTAGACAAGGTGAGTTCAGGTGTTTGCTGAGAGGTGTGGTGTGTTTGTTCACTCTCACCGCCTAGCTGCTCTCTCCGTTTACCCTGTGGGACTGTTTCCTGAAGAGACTAGGAGGGAGGAGGAGCAGGGTTGACTGGATCGCCAGCTGCTATGACACTTGCTGAGACGCACAAACCGGTTTGAATTTTTTTTCTTCCCCTGCTTGACATCTTTGGTTTCATCCAGAAAAAGGTTGGTGAATGTACACTAGGTAAAAGCAGGTAATGGTAACAGGAGAGCATGTTGATGAAGGCCTTGATGTAAGTGGTGGCCTTTAACAGTTGCCAAGGAGGAAAACTCAAGAGAATTTCTGTGCTTTTTTCTGTTTCACAGCTTCCAAGGGATCACCCATCCTGAAAAATGCGTCTGATACGCCGCCGTTTGTCTCCTCTAAAACTGGTCCTCCTTGGAGGCACACTTTTCATGGTGGTCCTGGTGGTTCTCCAGAGTAATGTTGGCTCCTCACACTCTGGAGACCCCTGGCTGCAGGACCTGGCCCAGAAAAGGGACGAGGTGATGGTCCTGGTGCGAAACGCCGTGAACAACATGGGCTTCCAGATCGGAGCTCCACAGCCACCACCAGTGCAGGAGCAGCCCACAGAGGACGTTAAATGCCCCTCTGGATTTTACACTCAGGCTGAGCTTAAGCCTCCCCTGCAGAGACCGCCACAGGACCCTCAAAGCCCCGGGGCTGATGGAAGAGCGTTCGTGAAGGACAACATGACTCCTGAGGAAGAGAAGGAGAAGGAGGAGGGCATGACGCGACATTGCTTCAACCAGTTTGCCAGTGACCGCATCTCGCTCAGCCGCAGTCTTGGGGATGACACAAGACCTCCAGAGTAAGCCTTTGTCTTTAAACTAATCTTTTATTGGCTCAACGAATCGCTGTTGTGCCAGCAAGGGTGTTTACATTTAGACATGAGAAGATAGCGCTCTGTCTGTATCTTAGACAGGACCGTGCTCACACAAGTCAATGATTTACAAGCATTTTCACAATTTTCCTTAATAACCTTTAGGGCTTAGCGAGCCTGTGTTGCTAAACCTCATAATAGAGATGGACACGTCAGAGTAAATACTCGTATTGTTAGCCAAGATCACACCCACACATCCCGACTGCAAGCCTTTACATTTCCTTTTACAGGATACCAAAACTGCTTTACATGGTGAGCTCTGAGTGATGAGTGAAGTTCACTAATACATTTCAAACTGTAACCACAGACACCTTGAATATCTTAAAACAATGGTCTCCTCTGTGTTGCTGTGGGAGACCTTGTGTGACTTTCATTTAATCAGATATGCCTCTTACTCTTTCTTCAGGTGCGTGGACAGGAAGTTTCCTCGCTGCCCTCCTCTGCCCACCACCAGTGTCATCATCGTCTTCCACAATGAGGCCTGGTCCACGCTCCTCAGGACGGTCTACAGTGTCCTGCACACGTCTCCCGCCATTATGCTGAAGGAGATCATCTTAGTTGACGACGCCAGTACTGCAGGTAACTGTGAAAGATCTGGAAGATAGGAATGTAGAGTAAAATAAATGTTAGCATGAATACCACAGCAAACCATACTGTACAAATTCACACATTTACACAATGTAATCCAGATCTGCATCTCAGTCAATGATTCATTTTTCTCTTCAGTTTTTATTACTTTGAACTGAAGTGATTTAGAAAGGAAAAAAACCTTATTATATTGCATAAGGACCAAAAGACAATGTGTTATTGTAGCTTCTGTCCCACCACTGTTAGAAACTGCATTAGAATTTATTTCACCTATTTAATTTAGTAAATCCAGTTTTAACAGGCTGTTTGAATGATGTTGTTTTAAAGCTTTTTTGCAGAGCATGGCTACATTTTTGTACATAGTGTTTCTTTTTTTTACATCAATCAATCAAACTTCTTTATTTATAAAGCACTTTTTATACAAGAGTTGCAACTCAACATAAATACATACTTATTGCATCATTTTCATAATAACTAAACACTGTAGGAGCACAGGTAGAGGTTTCAAATAACTTTCTCTTTTACACACTCCTAATGTCTTTGATCTTTTAATGTTATGAGGTCTCAATTAACAGACTTTTAAAATAATCTGAACCATGTCCATAACCATTGTGCCTCCTGATATCACTTGTTGGTGTACTGCCTGTGAATTTGTCAGGTGCATTCCCAGCAACCTTTGCAACTTGTCCAGTTGCATTGCACGGGGTCGTGGTGTGTTTCAACTTTTACAATGATACAGCTTCCTTTCTGTCTGTTGTGTGACCTATTCAGGGCCCTGTGCTCAAATAGGTGACAGTGTGAGATAGGTCATTAAGTTTCTGAAGCAGGAGGACAATTTTTTTTCTCTATACATTTTGTCTATAAATATGTAACTGAAACCACATTGAAAGTGGTTACAAGTTGAATTATAACTGTTGCAAATCAAAACAAGGAGTAAGCATGCTAATGTTAGCTAAGCAGGTCAGCAAACTGCATGAAAATGTTGTATATAGCATAAAATATGTTCAATGAAGACTAGCTGTATGTGCAGTCAGGTTATAGGACTATGGCAAACAATCTGGTTCGGGAAAAATATCTGTTGCTGGCAAGGTGGAATTGAGACTGTAGCAACCAGAACATCATTACTGAGTGAAATAATTGGCATGATCACGTCATGTGGGCTATAGAATACTGGTAAAATGTGATGTACTGATTTTAATGAAGTATTGCAGTGAGTTTTTACTATCAGCAAAGGAGTGCTCTTTAAGGACATGGGTTGATATCAGGGACAAATGGTCCTTATAGGGATATCATATATTCCAATTAAGAATTGCTGATAAAAACATTTCTATTCATGCACCTATTGCCTTACATCTGGAGTCCATTATTATTGACATTTTTACGCCAGTATCTCAGGGTGAACTAATCAGATTAGTGGGTTTAATGAAGACGTCCACTTGTTCTTTAGATACTCTACCTACAGATTTCTTTAAGAGTATCTTTCCTGTAATTGGTCCTAGCGTTCTTTCCGTCATTAATGCTTCTATAGCTTCAGGCAAGGGTACCAACACACTTGAAGAGTGCTGTTATTCATCCTATTCTAAAGAATGCTACTTTGGATCCTTCCTGTTACAGTAGCTTTAGACCTATCTCTAAGCTCCCATTTTTAGCTAAACTTTTAGAGAAGGTGGTGGTCAAACGGCTAACCACAGTATTTAATCGGCATAAGGTCTTTGATAAATTTCAGTCGGGTTTTCGTGGTATACACTCCACTGAGACTGCTCTTGTGGGAATGTGTGACATCTTACCTGTCATGTCAATCAGTCTTCTTAGCCTCCTCTTCTTATAAATCTGAACCAGAAACTGTCCTCTATGGAGTCCCACAGAGGTTCTTGTCTTTGCATCTGGGAACAACTTTGATGTAATTATGTCCTATCTGGAATCGCTCAGTTTTTCTGCCAAATCCTATTGTAAAAATCTGGGAATGTTATTTGACTCAGCTTTCTCTTTTGCTTCCCATGTTAAGATGTTGGTCAGGTCTTGTTTCTATCACCTGAGAAAAATCGCCAAGCTGAGTCACAGTCTCCCGTCAGGAGATGGAAGTCCTAATCAAAGCTTTTGTATCTTCAAGATTGGACTATTGTAATAGTTTATATAAAGGTCTTCCTGGAGCTACTATGGATCATCTGCAAATGGTCCAAAATGCTGCTTCAAGACTTCTAACAAGGTCTTCTAAGTGCTGTCACTTCACTCTTCTACTTAAAGACCTTCATTGGCTTCCAATTTCTTTGAGTAAATTACAAAATTCTGGTCTTAACATCGAAAGCTCTTCATTGACTAACCCCGCACTATATTAAGGACATGCTAACTACGTATAACCCCTCAAGATCTTTGAGGTCAGGTAAACTGGATCTGTTGACTATTCTCCACTCTAGATTCAAAACAAAAGGTGATCGAGCATTTTCTGTGGCAGCTCCAACACTCAGGAACTCACTGCCCCTATCCCTTAGTAATGTGGACTCTGTTATGGCTTTTAAGGGTCAGCTAAAGACCTATCTTTTTAATCTTGCTTTTAATGTGATATCTTGATTGTCATGACCTGTCTCAAATCATGACAAAAAAGAAGGGTGAGATGTCACACTTCAAACAAGTAAAATGGATTTATTTAAATAATAAAAGCAAAGAAAGAAACCTAAACCAAAAGTGGAGAGCCAAGCTCCCACGCCAAAGCAAAGAGAACACAAAAGCCTGTGAGGAAGAGAAACTCTTCCCCTGAACTGGAGGGAGAGAGCAGCTTTTATTGACACCGGGCCCAGGTGTCACCAATCAAGGGGATGGTCTGCTCATCATGCTGCAGCTCAACCTAGAAGGTATAAAAAGGTTAGTGAGCAGGCCATCACATTGATCTTGTTGTAAAAGCACTTTGTGACTGCTGTCCTGAAAACTGCTATATAAATAAAGTTTTACTTACTTACATTGTTAATCTCCCTCTACCATGGAGACGTTGGGTTCATTTAAAGCTTTCTTTACATATACATCTCTATGAATATTGACCATTGCCCTGGCTTTGCCACAAATGTCTATTTTGACCAGTGGTGTCCAAAGTCGTGACTCGAGGGCTGGTGTGCTGCATGTTTTAGATGTCACCCTGGGTAAACACACTTTCATCCAATGACTGCTTCATTACCAGGCCTCTGGAGAACTTAAATACATGTGGAGGGGGTAATTTAGACATTTTAATTTTAACACAATCATAAAATGTTTTTTTTGATTCCATGATCTTGTTCGGTGTAATCTGCTCCAAATTGTGAATTTTTGTCACAATCCACAGCAAAATTTATCTGAAGCAACTGCAACTAACTCACCTAGGATGGTCTTGTAGAGCTTACTCTCAGTTGGTTACCCTGCATATTTATTTTAAAATGTCCCTAGTGCAACATGTATCTAATATCTCCTTTATGTCCATCGACTTCCAATAAAAACGGGATTCACATCTTCAACATGACCACTTGTCAGCATGTAGAGAAGGTCCACAGTTCAATCCCTACTCTGTGCCTTGAAATGAGCCAGATAGCATCCCCTTTTTTTTTTTTTTTTTTTTTTTTTTTTTTTAAGGCAGCAGCTCAAATAGTGTTGCATTTATTGTCAATGAGTAACTAATATCAGCTTAAAGTGCTTTATTATCTTTGGGTGTTTTGTTTTCCTTTGTCTTTGAATAATAACAGTGTATGACTTTGATCTCCAGTAATGGGCCTAACAACATGTCTAGTGTCAGCTGTCCAACATACAAAACAATGCAGGGGAAAAAAACTAAATTCCCCCAGGATTAGGCTATGTGCAATTTCTTAGACATATTCATTTTCTGAGTTCCTACAAAATCAACTCCAATCTTAAGCTATGAAAGGTGACCCAGAATTAATGTTTACTTTGGATTTCAGCAGCTGACTAGCGGATAGGTTGGGTTGTACAAATAACTGTGAATTAAAGTGGGAGTGATGTGGAGGAAGACAACCACGTTAGAGCCATAAGGATTTGGGTGTTAGTGAAGATGGGTGTTGTAAATACTTTTTTTAGACACAAGTTACTGATTACCTTTATTACCTCTGCCAAGGAGGCTATGTTTTTGTCAGGGTTTGTTTGTTTGTTTGTTTGTCTGTTAGTTAGCAACATAACTCCCAAAGTTGTTGGTGGATTTAGATATTTTCAGAAAATGTCTGCACTGGGACCAGGAACAAGTGATTAGAGTTTGGGGGTGATTGGAAAACCATCATTACTGTAGAAGTGATTTTTGCGAATAACTACTGAACTAATGATATCAGTGTGAATCCAGCTGCTACAGGTATGTTTTCATGGTCAAGGAATCTAAAAACGTAACAATTAGATCACAACTTTAGGGTGGGACTGAATTGCCTTGGTGTAGGTTTGTGCTCTGAGTGCTTTTCTAGGTAAAGTAAGTACTCTTTTTGTAAAACTTAAACAGTTAACAGAAACATGCTGCTGATGATCATATGAAGTGCATATACTGTGAAATATTTGATATGAATATAATTCATAACTATCTATAGAGGATTTTCTGTCTGTATTTCTTTGCTTTTAATAATTTATTCATCCAATTAGTAAGTGCTTTTGAAAATTTGACTGTACCCCCTAGAGTTTGTGTGTCATCTTGGATTTATGTTTTTTTGTCGTTTTTTTTATTTTTAACTGAGCCAGAAATAATCTATCATTGCTTTCCTCCTAGCTGCATTCAGACATTACCTCCTTTTCTCTAACTTCTCTTTTTAGCTGCTGGAGCTTTAGCTTTGTGTTGCACCGTTCTTTACTCATGGCTGCCGCGTTTGCTCAGCCTGAAACTGAGAAATATGTGCCGTTTATTGTGGCCACAAAAGCTTTCAGAGGGGAAGTTCGACCCACTTTTACCAGAAGTGTTTCCACTTCATTGCTTTCGTTGGCATAAGCTTGATGAATGTTTGACTTTTACGTCTCCTCTTCAGTGAGGTGTTCTGTCATACTTCAGGCTGAGTTGTTTTACAGATAGTTTTTAGATTGGAGGTTTGTTCTGACCTTTGTTTTGTATCCTACAGACCACCTGAAAAAAAAGCTGGAGTTGTTTGTGGAGCAGTTTAAGATTGTCCATGTTGTCAGGCAGCCAGAGAGAAAAGGCCTCATCACAGCGAGGCTGCTGGGAGCAAGCATAGCGACGGCTGAAGTTCTCACCTTCCTTGATGCCCACTGTAAGGAAACCTCATCATGTCTGCAGTAATACAGAAGTCATAGCTAGCATGTTAGGTTTCACACAGTTGCCTAAGATGCTAATAAAAGATAATGAGCAACAATGTGCTTGAGCAAACCTGTAAATGTCTGACTGAAAATACCTCAACCCTGATTCGACAGTATTGATAGACATATAGTTGTGGCAATAAATGTACTTAATTTCTGCAATATTTACAAATGCATTCAGAATTTTGAAAATAAGAACTATGTTTGTAAATGTACGTTTACCGCTAAACTATAACACGATATTTAACACTTAAAAATTTAAATACATTCCCTCTAATAGTTGGATAAATCTCTGCAACAAAAAAGAAATCCACACTTGATTCAGCCATAAATCGGAGTATTTGAAGACTCAGCATTGATAGTTTATTTAAATTTGTTGGTTCCCTGACTCGGAGCTGGCATTTAAACATAGGCCACACATTTTGAATAGGGTTTAGGTCAGGGCCATCCCACAAGATTGTTTGTCTACTTTATCTGTTCCAAAGTCAGTTTTAATGTGTGTTTGTGTGTTGTACTGTTGAAAAACCCAGGTTTCTCCAAGTGTCAACTACCTAGGTGTTTAAGGTGAAGTGGGATCACTATAAATTCAAACCTGTTCACCAAAATGAATGAAAGTTATACAACCATTCTGAAAAAAGACCACAGTTAAAAGTTCTAAATTAATGCCATCCATCGCCGTGATGAGTATATGTCAACTTGTGACCAAAAATGTACATTATTTTCTGCAGCAGAGCTTTTGTAAAACATATCAAGTCTTTTCTTTTCCTTCTTTCATCCTCAGGTGAGTGTTTTCACGGTTGGTTAGAGCCTCTCTTGGCCCGGATAGTTGAAGAACCCACTGCTGTAGTCAGCCCAGAAATCACCACCATTGACCTCAACTCCTTTCAGTTCAACAAGCCTGTGGCCACCAACCGCGCGTACAACCGAGGTAACTTTGACTGGAGCCTGACGTTCGGCTGGGAGCCGATACCCGAGGAGGCAAAGAGGTTACGCAAGGATGAAACCTACCCTGTAAAGTAAGATGGATCATGTTGTATAAATGTATGTATGTTTAAAGTTCTTAATCATTTAAGGACCTTTGAAACTGCTCTTGAAAATTTCAGAACACCTACTTTTGCTGGAGGCCTTTTCTCAATCTCAAAGAAGTACTTTGAGCACATCGGAACATATGATGACAAGATGGAAATCTGGGGCGGAGAAAACGTGGAAATGTCCTTTAGGGTAAGTCTGTCTTATCTGTTTTCCCACAATTGTCCGTATTACTCATTAAGTGATCTTGATATTTACTCCAAGCATTTATCTGTGTGAAGGTGTGGCAGTGTGGGGGTCAGCTGGAGATCATTCCCTGCTCAGTGGTGGGACACGTTTTCCGCACCAAAAGTCCACACACCTTCCCCAAGGGCACAGAGGTCATCACTCGCAACCAGGTGCGCCTGGCTGAAGTCTGGATGGATGATTTTAAGAAGATCTTCTATCGCCGCAACAAAAACGCTGAAGTGATGGCCAGTGAGGTCTGTTTTTTAATTCTGATGCACCATCTAGCTGCAACATCCTTATGTGAAACATGCAAATGTTCAGTCATTTTCATAACAGATCTGTGTTTAAAACAACAGTAGCCTAAGTCCTTATGATGGCTTTTTATTTCCATACATGCAAATGCATTAGGAATGCTGCCCTTTCTACTTCAAATAAGAACGTGACGCAAACTGAGTTTCTTTAAAAGCGCAAACATTTGCTGTATGAATTTCATATCCAATGGTATTTGCTCTTCAACAAAAGCTCAACATGACCTCGTCAAGTATTTTGATGTGTTCAAATTGATCCATGATTGTTGGTATGGCATATAAACTGCAGGCACAATACCATAGCACGAGGAACATTCTCAAAAAATTATGCAGTCTATATTTTATCACTTCATGAAATGTAGTCCAGTTTTTTTTTTTTTTTAAGAACTGGCCTTTGCTAGTGTTTCTTGCAAATAGCCACGCTTCAAATAGATGTCTTTTAATTGGTACCCGCAGACAACTGTTGACCTTTTTGATCACCTTAGAGCTTTGTCATTTTTTATTCTTTGACCCCTTCAAATAGTAGTTTTCTGTTTTTAGCTTCCATTTAAAGCATTTGAGTTCATTTAAGATGAGCAAGTAATGATATTCTACACTTCTTTATATGAATTCCCCTCTCCAATCAACTTTTTAACCAATTACACTTGAATGCTGAACAGTGTCTGGAACGACCACTTTGGTCAGGGTTTTCAGAGAGGTGTGTACTATAACCAGCATGTACAATATTTGCTGTCTTTTTCCTTGAATACAGGCGTCCAGTTTAATACCTATTTTGTCATACGTAATCTAAATACATACATAATGATTAAACTCCACACTGTTATTTTTGAATTAATAATTCAGTTAATCACAATCAGCAGCGTGCGTGACGTGCCTATTGACTTGGTTAGTTTTCTATTACTCTACTATTTTATTAGTGTAGTGGGATGAGCTCTACCGAGAATAGTGACTAACCTGGTTTGTGATGTCGGAATGCAAATATTTTCAGCACAACTGTATTTGGTGATTTGACTTGTCATGCATTGACAGCAGATTTCTTTTACTATAGAATAAATATGGAGACATCTCTGATCGCCTCAACCTGAGGGACAGGCTTCACTGCAAGAACTTCACCTGGTACCTGAATACTATCTACCCAGAGATCTTCATTCCTGACTTAAAGCCAGAAAAATTTGGAGCAGTGAGTTGATTTTCTGATCATCAATAGTATGATAAACTGTGTCAGACACATTGCTCAGGTTGTTTTCCTGTTTCCTTTGACCATGGTTGCTATAGATCAGAAACTCTGGATCTAGCACGTGCCTGGATGTTGGAGAGAACAACCAGGGAGGTAAAGCTGTGATCATGTACCCGTGTCACAACATGGGAGGAAACCAGGTACAGTAACTCTCATTTACCAACAGGAAATTAAGAATTTGAGGTAAAGATGACTGGATGTTGTCTATTTTGGTTTGTATCTAACTGGATGGTTGTGGTTTTAGTACTTTGAGTATTCATCCCACAAAGAGCTGCGTCACAACATTGGGAAGCAGCTGTGTCTCCATGCCAGCGATCAATCAGAGCCAGTGAAGATTGAGCTGTGCCAGCTGAAGGGAAGGGGTACCAGTTTGTCACCACAACAGGAGTGGGTCTTTACCGAGGTGAGCAACCCTTCACATCTGGGCAAGATCTACTTACTTCAGTTCCCAATTATACATGTCCCTCTGAGTAGACCGTTCAAATGCAGCCTTAACATCTAAGGCCTCTTTTTACCTAATTTCTTTAAAATTATTTTTCAAATTATACTCTATTATTGTTTTTATGTGCATTGATAGAAATAGATTGAGCTTCAATTTTCCAAAAGAAAAAAACAAATTGTCATATTTGAATAGTGTAGTAATTATTTTTGCTTTAGAAAGTGGTTTGTTTAATTTCAAACCTGCACAAAAAATCCAAGCCAAGAATCAGGTTTGATTTCACACACACAAAAAATCCTAATGTATGGATAAAATGTATCTGAAAGCAGAAATGTTCTGTTTTTGCTGCAGATACACCATTAAATAAACATCTGGACTTTGGCTGTGCCATTCTAAATCATGCATTTGCTTGGATCTAAATCATTAGAGTTCCAGCTCAGGCCGTTTGTTTGGGGTTGTTGTCCTGCTAGAAGGTGATTCAGTGTTTGCATCTTTGATGCAGGTTTTCGTCCAGGATTGCTCTGTATGAACCTTTTCCAATCAACTGTGATCAGCTTCCTTTCTCAAAAAAAGCATCTCCACATCATGATGCCCCAGCCTGTAAGATTTACGGTGGAGATGCGGTGTTAGGCATTAGTTTTCCACAATAGCATTTTTGCAACCAGGCCAAAAAATGTTTAGATTTTTTATTATTATTATTATTATTATTGAAGACCTTGTACATTATAATTTCAAATATCAATGAAATAAAAATTAAAGGTACAGGTGTGATAAATGTAAGATGAGAAGCGTTCACTACATACAAACATTTCATGAACTCTAACATTTACTACAGTTTTTTGTCTCTTTTTTTAAAATGTATTTAGGAGGCAATTGAGGGAAACCTTTACAATTTAATTTACCCATGATTTGCGGATTGTCTTTATGCTGATATTACTCTCTAAGAAAACCAAAGAATTATCATACATTGCAGCAATGGCAACATCTGTCAGTTAAATCTGCCAAGTCCTCAGTTATCCACCGCGACCCTTTGGGTTTACACTTTGAATGTTATCCAAGATCAATAAAATTAGCTGTAAGGAATCCTATTTTTTGTGGTACAATGTTGTAAAGATTTTTGTTTTACAGTGTGAACATTAGAAAATCAGTATATGTGGAGTCTATAGGGGTTGTCTTTAAGTAGCTTTACAAAGGTTTGCAGTCTTGGGCTCTTCCAGACAGACTTCATTCCTCTGCTGGGACAGCCCAGCAAATAACTGCAACAGCTCAAAAAGATATGGTGCAACAATTAAAACCAGAATAGTTTTAGGTCTTTACTTTTGTACACTTTAAGAAAATGGTTAAATAATTAGTTGACTATCCAACTCCAGAAGAGCTCTGTGTGTCCTTAGCTAAGGTCACTAGCTGAAGCATCAAATGTGTCAGGGGTTCCTAAACTTTTCATGAAAAGGTGAACAAAATGTCAAATTATCAGTTTGCACATATTGAATATATAGAACTGTTCCCTAGTGCATTAATAAACTAAATTGTGCTTTCATATACCTTCTTCTGATTTTGTGTGTGTGTGTGTGTGTTTCAGGAAAGTCTTTTGAAGAATCCAAGCAGTGGGAAATGTTTACTACTGAAAGGGAATCAGGTTGAAATGGACCACTGTAATGCTGCAGATCCTTTCCAGCACTGGAGCTTCACCTGATTTCCCAGTCTGCCCATTAGGTGACCTCTGGCACCTGATGTCCCCTCCCTGTTATCAGACTCATAAGCTTAGAGCTGAAGCATTACAGATCTAAAAGGATGTTTTGGAAAGCTTTGGGAAAGTGGCCATACTGATGACCAGGAAAAGATGGAGGACAACACAAAGACAATGTCTGATTTAAAAATAAAATAAAAAGAAACCCCTCATTTGGGTTTAACTATTTTTATTTTATTTATGGACGACACTCAGGAAACTTCTTACTGTGGTTGGGGGTTCTTTGGACATGTGTGGACTTTGGCTTTATCAGCTTTATAAAGGCTGTGAACTACAATGACTTTAATTTGTTTTACACTCCATTATGGACAAAAAGTATATTGTAATTTTGATTTTATCAAGTAATGTATGTGGAAATGTTTGAATCGCAAGAGGATGAAATGCTTGGTTTTTTTAAACATTTTTTTAATGATTTTATGAAGTTTTATTTAAAAAAACTGTTTTATTATGAATAAGTTATTTTCTGTCTCGTTAATCATCTAGAAAACAATTACAAAAGGCACATTTTCAATTATAGCAGATGTCTTTGTATTGAAATTGGTCTGTTTATTATACTTGCACAAAATCTGGGAAACAGTTTTTGTGATATTTCATATACTGAAAGATAAACAAAATTTGTATGATTACTACAAAAAATTAAATCAAGACATAAAGCCTTTGTGATGCAAATCTTTTTTTCATGCTGATAAGAAGTCTTCCAGCAATATAGCACAAATACCTTCTCAGAACTGCCTTATTTATGTCTGCTGAATGTTTGTTTAGGGAGTGGCTTTGGAGATAGGAACGTTCTAGAAAACTCCTTTTGTCTTTACCTACAAAACCTGCAATGTAAGTTTTTAAGGTAATTTGTGAGATTGCCAAACCTGATCTGAAGGAGTGTATAGATTCCCTCACATTAACGCCAGTGAAGAGCAGAAAAGATTTCTCCCCCTCCCCCCTAGAAATGCATGTAATAAGAAATACCTGTTTCAAAATTAGTTTTTTCTGTATCAATAGGTGGCAGCATAGAGTTGCTGAAATTTTCTGCAAGGTCATAGTGAAAATGTAAAACTCACCATGCCAGTCTGTGGTATACTTTCAGGGTCACAGTTAGGAGAGCAAGCTTCTCAGAGAAGGACTATGGAGCCCTTAACTCGTTCAGATGTGTTTGGGGAGCTCAGGAAGGAGCTCTATGGAGACACAGACTTGAGTCATTCCAGCACACACCTATTTGTCATCTTGGGCGCATCTGTGAGTAAAATATGACAACAGTTCGATTATTAATGTCATATTTTCCATAGCTAGATCTTTTGGGGGGTTTGGAGAAATTGTAGCAGTTTCAAGTCCAGAGTTGAAAGATAATTACACTGCTAACGAGAGAATGATCAATAATCAACAGATGGCGAGAAATGACAACTTTGAACTTTTACTTGCTTCAGTTTCATTTCCGTTTTCAGTCTGTATTGTTTTTATTTTTTTATATTGATTTATGTTCTCCATAAATCTTGTAAATGCATTTTTATTCATTATCCAAAAACTCCCATTCTCTCTACTGCACTTTGACTGCTTATTCAGATTTTATCTCTAATTTGGATTCATGATTTTTTTTTTTTTGTTCCCCACTGTAAAATCTGCTGAGATTTTCTATTACAGCTACTATTTTTACTGTTTGCACAGGGAGATCTTGCTAGGAAGAAGATTTATCCGACTTTGTGGTAAGTGAAAAGCTACAGCTCAAATACTACCTGATTTGCAGAGCTGCTTGAAAGTTGTTTACCCTGAAGAATTTGACCCTTGGACAAAGTGCTCCACATTGCTGCTTTGGACTGACTCTACCTGTTGTTCAGGTGGTTATTCAAAGATGGCCTGCTCCCAGAGGACATCTATATTGTGGGTTTTGCTCGGTCAGACCTGACTGTGGAGAAAATTAAGGCAGCATGTCTGCCTTACATGAAGGTATTTAGACAATCTTGTATTCAAACCCCCTGAAATTTTTCACATTTTCATCTGATTACAACAAACCTGGAACTTATGTCACAGACCAACACAAAGTAGACCTGTGATGTTGTAACTAAAATTCTTTCAAATAAAAATCTGAAGTGTGGCATGCATGTATATTTAGCCCCTTTCTGTTACCCCAAAAATAAAATCTAATGCAACTAATTCCTGACGTCATTAACCAGGTCATGTATTTAATATATATTGTGCACACGTGTATAATTGAAAAGTATAAATACAACTGTTCTGTTAAGGCCTTAGAGGAGTTTTAGAGAACATTAGTGAACAATCAGCATCATGAAGATTAAGGAACATTGCACAGGTCAGGGAGAAGGTTTTGGAGACGTTTACAAAGACGGGGGGTGTCAGAACATCTAACGCACCACTGTCAAAGCCATCATCCTAGAATGGAAACGCTATGCCATGAATGCAAACCTATCAAAACATGGCTGTCTAGCCAAACTGAGAGGTTGAGCTATAACAATATTTAGAGAAGCAGCCAAGAGGTAACTCTGGATGAGCTGCACAGAAATCCACAACTTTTAGCCTAAAACCTTTGCACAGTTCTATATCTTAAGACTTGCATATGCTTTTCTGTATTGACTCAGGATGGCTCAATCCAAAATGCACCAAGCACTTTATAAGATTTTTATTTGTAAAAAAAAAAATGAAAACAATTATTAGGATGCAAGATCGAGGTCCTAATCTGGGCCTCTCTGTATGTAGTTTGCATGTTCTCCTATTCATATCTGGATTCTCTCCGGCTTTCTCCCACAGTCAAAAACATACATGTTGGTTTAATAGTCCACTTAAATTATGCCTAGGTGCGAGTGTGTGTGTGCATGGCTGTCGGTCCTTTGTGTCTCTGTTTTACCTCATGATTAATCCCTGTCTGGGGTGAATCTGAGTTCTTGCCCAATCACTGCTAGACTAGCCAAACATTGTTATCCCTCATGGTTATGGATAAGGTGGTAATAAAAAATAGATATATAACTATTTTGTCTATATCCAATAAAACACATTAAAGTTTGTGGTTGTAGCATGACAAAATGTGAATTAGACCAAGGGGTAGGAATACTTCTGGAAGGCATTGTATTCAGAGTGTTTTCAAGGATAACAATGCCAGGTTTCCTCCCTAGGTCACTGATAAAGAGCTTGATAGTCTATCAGCCTTCTTCAAAAGAAACTCCTACCTGAGTGGTCACTATGACATTGGAAGCTCCTTTGCACGACTCAACAGTCATCTATTATCTCTGCCCGGTGGAGAAAATGCTAACCGACTCTTCTACCTGGCACTGCCACCCACTGTCTACCACCATGTCAGCACAAACATCAGAGACCACTGCATGAGCTGCAAGTCAGTTCCTTTTTCGGTTCTGAAAAACAGTGGTGCGCGTTCTGTTTGACTGCTGTGTTCTAATCTGCTTTGTTCATAGCAGAGGCTGGAACAGGGTAATCTTTGAAAAGCCATTCGGTCATGACCTCCAGAGCTCCCAGGAGCTCTCAGCCCACTTGTCTTCCCTGTTTAAAGAAGACCAGATCTACCGCATAGATCACTACCTGGGAAAAGAGATGGTCCAAAACCTTATGGTTCTCAGGTAACGATGTCATGTTTTCTTTTTCTGTTTGTTCAACTAATTTGTTGTAAATAGGCTATTTGGTCAAGGTAAATCCTCCCAAATGCAAGTTTCCACATGCAAGCCTCTGGTGGCATAACATGAGGCATGAAGCAGCTGATCACAAAACAATTAGATTTTTCAGGCTAGAAATTATTTGCTTTATTTAAATATTTAACATTCTTATTGCTTTTAGATATGGAAATAACTCAAGTGTCCTGGTTTGACTCAAGAAATAGTTTTTTCTCTTATTTAAAATTTTCTTGTTGTACATTGATCTAAAACAGAAATTAGATTTTGGTTCTTTAATAACACCACAAAGCAGTAACTATGTACAAAACTGGTCTATTGTCAAGAGGTCATGTAGATTTTGTAGCCCTAGAGATAAAGGTAAACATGACTAAAACTCCAATTAAAAAAACAAAACAAGAACTCTAATCATTTGGAAGTCAGAAGTTTGTGAAGTTTCTTGGCTTAGCTTGAGTAATTTGAGTTCATACAGCATTGCTTTATCCTATGTAAAGTCCTGGTGGTAATCTTTGTAGTTGTCAAAGCAGTTATTCGGGCTTATGATTTTCAGTCAAACTCTGGCTCAGACAAATGTCGATTGTGTTGTAGTTTAAATGCAAATATACACAAAACACTTTTTTCCCTTCATACAGTTCAATAATTTTTTTGTAAAATCCATCAGTGGGAATCTATACTTCATTACTCAGCTGGGTTTTTATTACCAGTTTAAAATCGAAACCACTGGATAGTAAATATATTATCACAAGTATAATCTGAAAGGCAGCTGCTTGTAAAAGTAAAACCCCTCCATCTTGTGGTATGTTTGAGAATTTGTTGTTATTCACTTCCTTACAGGTTTGGAAATCGCATTTTTGGACCTATATGGAACAGGAACAGTGTGGCCTGTGTGGTGCTCACCTTCAAGGAGCCCTTTGGCACTCAGGGCCGTGGAGGATACTTTGATAGCTTTGGGATAGTTAGGTGAAAAAACATTATAAATTAGATTGTTGTTTCACGGGAACACTGCTCTGATTAGTTTTTTTGTATAGAGATGTCATGCAGAACCACCTGCTTCAGATGCTGTGTTTAATTGCAATGGAAAAACCTGCATCCACCAGCTCAGATGATGTGAGGAATGAGAAGGTATGTGCCTTGTTTTAAGTGATGAGATTATGAAGTCATTGCAAAGCTGATGTGTGTTGTTTTTAAAATACTGCAGGTGAAGGTGCTGAAGTGCATAGCTCCTCCTGATATGGCAGATGTGGTGCTTGGTCAGTATGTAGGAGATCCGACCGGGGAGGACGACACAAAAATGGGTTACCTCGATGATCCCACAGTACCAAAAGGCTCCTGCACACCAACGTTTGCAACTGTAGTGCTCCATGTCCAGAATGAAAGATGGGATGGTGAGGCTTCATTCCAGCTTTCTTTCCTCCTTGCTTCTCTTTCCCTATTTAAAATTTCCCACAACTTCCATGTTTTTATCTGCGACTGCATCATCCATCAGGAGTTCCTTTCATTCTGCGCTGCGGTAAAGCCCTGAATGAGCGGAAAGCAGAGGTGCGTCTGCAGTTCACGGATGTACCTGGAGACATTTTTGCTGAATGCTGTCAGAGGAACGAGTTGGTGGTCCGGGTGCAGCCGGACGAGGCTGTTTACCTGAAGATGATGACCAAGAGGCCTGGAGTTTTCTTCAACCCAGAGGAGACTGAGCTGGACCTTACCTATAAGAGCAGATACAAGGTGCTTAGCACATTCATTTTAATCTATGTCTGCTCCAACTATTGGTCCTAAGATATAGTTTTACCTTAGTGTAAGCACAGAGGATAACATTTGATCACCTATACATGTTATGAAATATGTTAGAATGCACAAAAAAGGATTGAAGTATCCAAAAAGTTATCAGAGTAAAGTACTTTAAACTTAAAGTACTTCAACTTTAAAACCTAAATGTTTGTAATGAAAAAAGGTTGTCACTGGTGCCATCATAAGTGTGCTGCACTTTGTATTACACAAATATATACAGATAATATACCTCTTAACTTTTTGTATTGTACTTGTATAATTCAGGTTTTTGTTTATCTTATTTGTTTTAAATGAAATCTGACAATGCAAGGCCCCTATAACTTTGTTGTGCTGTGCTATACATGTATAAGAGTGCACAGAAAAATTACCTTTCGTTCATTTCAGCAGTGGTGGGTAGCCAAAGACTGTGCTCAAGAGTAACACTGCTTCGATATGTATTAAATAAGAAAAAGTAGTGTGACACAGATAGGTAGGTTTAGGCTATCAATAATTACTTAGGGCAATTATTAATTATTGACAATAATTTTATGTCAAAATTACCAAAGTTGGGGCACCATCCTGAGACCCAGGAAAAATAATAATAGCCAGTTAATGTTTATGATTACCTGCCGGATAAGGCTGAGATAATTAAACAATAGAGGAAGGAATTAGTTCTTGGCATTCTTTGAACAACATGTATGTGAAACAATGACAAACGACTTTCCAATATACAATAGTTTATTACAAAAAGACTTTAACTTTCAGTCAAAATACTTGATCAACAAACTCAGTAAGCGAATAACCCACAACTAAACTAAGTGAAAGAAGAATGAATAATAAAACTAACTACCAAAAGTAAAACAGTAAACGGACAAATGTGCAAAGAAGTAGAAACAATAACCAATAAATTGATCATGCTGTCACAGTTCAGTATGAATATGTATGCTTAAAGACCAAGGCTTGTATTGAAAGGGTTTGGCAGCTAAGCTAAACTAGTTTAACACTAACCAGCAACTTATGGTTTGTGTTCAAACAACCAATTCACAATGCAAAGCAGACGTGAAAACAAAGAAAGTGATGTTTCATTAAATCATTTGCTGAATTAGAAATCATTCACCTTTGGAGAATTGATTATATTTCATGGATCGGTCACTGCAGTGATTGATCTAATTTAGTATTTCGACGAGGCGGTTTCAAAAATGACTTATATGGTTAGTTTCCAGTGTTTAAACGATCTATTTTGAAGCCGCTCTGTATAGCAGTCTGAAAAGAAAACATCAGATCATGCACGCAGAGCTAATTTATGTAGCACAGCTTAGAGCCACTCTGTTTTAGCTTAGCACCAAAGAACAAAGGAAATACTCCCGTTGGAATGGAATAACTCATGTTGCAGGATTTAAAACAGCTCTTTTATCAGAAACCTTTAAAACACAGTTGATACCCAAACAATTGAAGAACGAAATCTTACAAATGCAGCAAAACACAGTGAAAGACAATCAAATAAACCTTAATTTGCTTATATTATGCTAATTTATATCTGTCCAGACAAAACCTTACTTAAACGATTCTTAGATTCTCCATTGAAGGGTAGCTCCTTTGTCTGAAAAGACCAGCAATAAAGCAGAGAAGCCAACTGTTATAGCTGGTCAGTTAGCGGCAGCTATATGGGTTGGGTTACCAAGCAACAGTCAGCTCAGCAGCTCTTGGCTAGGCGACTCCGGGTTAGCATCTCTCGGCTGGTGCAGTTCTCGGCTCCTGTAGCAACAAGTCAGTCAGGACCTATTTCATCGGCCAGATACAGTTTATCTGATCAACAATCAGCTTGGATCCGCTCCCCTGTCCTTACCAGCGAAGAAGTGGATTTTGTGACTAGCGTTCCTACCGGTTGATTGTCTGTGTTTGGTCCAGGAACCATGTTTTCTAACAGTAGCCATTAAAAAAAATACTCAAGTAAAAGTATAAACATATTTTGTAAAAAGGATAGTCAAGTACTGAGTAACTGATCAGAACATTTAATATTCTTGAAATTCATGCTTGAAATTAATGTTACTTACTCACCAAAGATAGAGTAACCAGACATTTTACTCAAATAAGAGTAGCGATACTTCATTAAAATGTTATTCAAGTAAAAACAAAACGTGTGGTGCAGTGAAACTACTCGTAAAAGTATTTTTTCCCAAAATGTTACTCAAGTGAATGTAACTTGAGAGTGTACTAAAGTGGCCATGAAACTTTTCTTCTTCAGCTCAAACATGTCAATAACCAGAAAATATTTTTCTAAACTAAAAAAAAAAACCTTTTTTTTTTTTGCATGATTATTTTTTGTTTGCTGTATTAAAAAAATGCTTCTATTTTCTTTAACTTTCTTGTGTTGGGTTTTCTTGTACCTCTGCAACTTTGCATTACTCTAGCAAAATAAAAGCAATGCTGTCATATTTCGTTTCATAAAGTAAAATATAGGTTATGGTTGATTTTTCTATATTGGACCATATTTAGGGTTTTCAAAACTAGTAGTTCAACCCTTTTCTTGGTTGATAATGAAAGAAGCTTTATATGTGGTTAAAATGTGTTTGCAGAATGTGAAACTCCCTGATGCTTATGAGCGACTGATTCTAGACGTCTTCTGTGGAAATCAGATGCACTTTGTCCGCAGGTTTGCAGCGTCGTTCATTCTAACCAACTGAGAAAGAAAATCTGCACCTTTTTCCTAAATATAAAAAAAATCAGATTTAGACTTTCATCTGTTAGCACAGTGGATGCTTTTTAAAACAGATTTTCATCTGACCATGCCCTTTTTCTTTTAGCGATGAGTTGCGCGAAGCCTGGAGGATCTTCACCCCCCTCCTCCACCAAATCGAAGGGGCAAAGAGACAACCTATTCCGTACACATATGGAAGGTAAACTCTCTGGCATAAAGCAGATAAATAAACAAACGGAAGCTAAGACACATTATTTTAAAGATCTTTATTCTTTCTTTGCTTTCTTTTTTCTTGTGTCCATAGTCGCGGTCCGAGTGAATCAGACGATCTTATGCAGAGGGTGGGCTTCCACTACGAGGGAACTTATAAGTGGGTGCAGTCCCACAACCACTGATGCTCCAAGTTGTGTTATGTGCATGCACAGATTCACCAAAAACCTTTTGTATGTTTACAAAAAATAAAGTTTACAACAGCCGCTTCTGTGCCAGTTTGATTTTGTCTGCATGTACATTAAAAAGCATTGCATTTTCCATCCAATCTCACAAGTTAATGTAGAAATAATAAAATGTAATAGTGTGATTTCATATGTATGTGCATATGAGATTTTGGAATGGATAATATTTCACCCTTTTGCTCAAAAATCTTTTTTAATGTGTTGAGATTTTCACCAAATTTAGACCCAACAAAGCCAGAAAGGAAAGCGACATCACAGGTTAATAATGTATCAGGGCTGAACAATGTGTAGAAGATATTCACTCTTTAGATTTAGGTAATAGTAAGCTTTTTTCTGTGATCAGAGAACTCTATTTACAGTAATCACCAAAATACAATCATAGAACATGTGATTCACATAAAGCCACACCAACATGTAGATATACCAGGAGAACTTGTTGGACTGGTTAGTCTGGGAGAGGCTGCCTCTCCTGATAACCGTCCACTGAGACAAACATTTGTCAAATCCAAGGTAAGAACAACTAAGCTTAATCAAATGGTAAAAACATGTTCATCTCTAACACCCCACAAGTACTGATAACCTCTGGAATTTTCCAAAGTTTTGCATTTTGAAACCATGGACTTATCGATATATTACATGACAGACCAATACAAAATAGTGCACTGAGAAGTGGAAAGAAAATTAATGTGAATTCAGTCCCTTAGAACCATCTCTTGCAATTACTGCTGTAATTCTTGGATTTGTCTCTTCTGGCTTTGCACATCCTCCTTCTTCTTCTTCACTCTAACAAGCTTTCCTGTCTCCTCAGAAGACAAACATTCCCACAGCACAATGCTGCCCCCACCATATTTCGTGGTTGGGTTTATTTTGTTTTCAGGTGCCATTGCAGTATATATTTAATCTCCACACTTTGTATGACCAGAGCATCTTCTTCCATGTCTACCATGTTCCACATACTGCTTCTGACAGTATCAGAGTAAAGGGGGGTGTACGCCAAACCTGACAGATTTTAATTTACAAATAGGAATGAAAAAAAACATGTATCCATTTCCCTCTACTTTTAAACTGTAGATCAAACAATCTGGATAAAACACATTAAAGTTGTTGTGTAATAAATGTGGTAAAGTTCAAAACACATGAATACTTTTGCAAAGCATTTTGATCTGCAGTCAGAAAAATTATCTTGTTTTTTTTTCTCTACCAGCTGTGTGACCTAACTGGAACATCATGTGCGCAAAGATCACAACATGCAGGGATTTTTTTCCCGGGATTAAAAAAGTTCTGTCAAGAACAGTATTGATGAACATGTGTTTAAATACTCGAGTCTGTTGTGCTTGTTTTCCTATAATAGTATTGCTGCAGTCTGTTGGTTAGGGTTTTAATAGTCGAGCTGTTGTAATTCAAGTCAAAAGGCAATTCTCTTTTATTATCAGTTCCTGTTCCTGCTTTTATTTACACAAATAAAAAAATAAATATAAATGCCTTTTTCATTTCATATTTTTTGTAGCTTAACCTCCATCAACAGTTGTCCTAATTCTCTGAAAGTAGACAAAAAAGGGTTACAGACCAAAAGCAGCAAACATGATGTGTGCAGTAACAGGTTACTGACAATTTTTCAAGCAAAAACTGTCTCCACTATTAGTACATATACATGGAAAACGATTAATCAACAAAAACATGTACAGCGTTTAAGGAATAAATATTTCTTTCCTAATATTACAATGACAAAAGTATGAGTTAAAGTGCCTGAAATTTGAGGAACTACTTCGCAACGAAAGACTGCAGGACTTGCTGTAGCTCTATACCCCCCTTGACTTTTTTCGGATTTTGGTGCCTCACAAACTGGAATTAACATGGATTGTTTGATGATTTACATAATTTAATTTACAGAACATGCCCACAACTTTGAAGATGTTTTTTTAATAGTGAAGCAAACAACAAATAGGACAAAATAACAGAAAAAGTCAATGTGCATAAATATTCACCCCACTAAAGTCAATACTTTGTAGAGCACACTTTTGCGGCAATCACAGCTCCAAGTACCTTTGTATACGTCCCTATGAGCTTGCCACATCTTACCACTGGGATTTTTGCCCATTCCTCCTTGCAACACTGCTCCAGCTCCTTCAAGTTTGATTGCTTGCACTTGTGAACAGCAATCTTTAAGTCTCACCACAGATTTTCTTTTAGATTGAGATCTGGGCTTTTGACTTGGCCATTCCAACACATTTACACATTCCCCCTTAAACCACTCAACCACTCACTGTTGCTTTTTGTGTTTTCGTGGTACAGGTTTTGCTCAAGAATATGCCTGTATTTAGCACAATCCATCTTCCCCTCAACTCTGACCAGTTTCCCAGTCCCCCGCTCCTGAAAACATCCCCACAGCATGATGCTGCCACCACCATGTTTCACTGTGGGGATGGTATTTTTTGGGTGATGTGATGTGTTGGGTTTGCACCAGACGTAGCGTTTTCTTTGATGGCCCAACAGTTCAGTTTTAGTCTTTAGCCAAAGTGCCTTCCTTGATAAGTTTTACATAAATAAATCCAATTTTCTGTTTTCTATTTCTGAACAATAGTTTTTATATATATTTTTCTCATTTCACGTTACCTACTTACAGTAGACTATTGTGTTCTGATCCATCACGTAAAATTCAGATTAACAAAACATTGAACTTAAGGCTATGATGTACCAAAATCCGGAAAAAGTCAAGGGGGGTGAATACTTTTGCAAGGCACTGTATATATATTTTTTTTATCACTTTTCAAACTTCATCTGGGTGGGATGCATGTTCTGTTGCACTCGTCCCTCTCCTCAGTGCAGTCTCTTAAGGAAGCACCATCCTCGATGCCCCTGGCGTACAGACGCACCAGCTGGCCATGAATCCTGTTAGCAGCAGCACAATAAAAGATGAAGATTGTTACTTATAACAATAAATGGTGTGATATTAGGCCTGTTCTTTCTGATGTGACTGCTGGAGAGAATCGATTACAACTCTGACATGCCGGACAAAAACACATCATGGTCGCTCACTTACTTGCAGTGGATCTCAGGGAAAGGTAGAATTTCTCCATCACAGTTCCAGACTGACACAGCAGGAGCTTTCCTGCAGCAAAGACCACACATGAAGGGGGTCACTGTTTTGTCCTCACTTGTCATTGTTTGTCCATTAACCCCCGCTGCCAGGTGCTGCTGAGATCCAGCTCTGCTTCCATTTTCGACATATGCTCCATCTTCTCCATCTTCTCCATCAATTGTACCACTCAGACCTACATGGTCCTCATCTTCCTCTCTTGTGTCTGCCAGGGAGAAACGCACTGCCTTCACGCGATGGACCTCCACGAACGGCAGGTCAAACTAGGAGAAAAAGTTGAAACAATGAGTTGATAAATTTTTTTTTAATGTCTGTTGAGAATGATTTTAACATAAGGAAAACATACTTGGTCTTGAGTGGTTGTGTGCCTGTATAGGTATGTGAGGAAGCCTAGAGGATTAGTGTCCCATACTAGAATGAGATCTCCTGTTCCATCAGCCAGGTGGGCAGAGGGAGAGAGACCCAGAGGACTTTTGGCACATGAGCTGGACATACATGTGAGAGACACACACTTGAACCTCCCGTCCAAACTGACCCAATCATCTGAAAAGACAAACAGAAAGACAAGATTCTATAGTTTTAAAGAGCATACACCAAAGTATTGGCCATCCTTTTAATTCCAATGTATCTGAAAAGATTTTAAAAAATTAATAATACATTAAGTGAATAAAAAATATATGAAAACTTATTTAACTTATTAAAAATGTTTTTTAAAATAAAAACAAATAAATGTTAAAACTTAAATAGTTTAGTATTTCGGTATTACCATCATTTTCATCCTGCAATAATTTAAATTGGTTAATCAAATAGATCATAACAACCTGGTTGGTTAACCTGAACACCAAACATCTTGTCCATAGCAGAATAACCCTATCATACTGATTGAGATGTGCAAGTCTGAGAGATACAAGACACAAATCAACATGATCAGGAATAAATCTATAATGTGCTGCAACATGAGGCTATGAAATAAATTTTGAAGACCTATGCAGCTAAATTATTGCAGCTTTTTTAAGTTGTTTTTTGTAAAAGACATGAGTTTTTTATTTTGCTAACTAAACTCACTAAGTGAAGGTTATTATATAGATTACTTACACATAGATCTATGTTTTTAAGTCTTTATTTCTGTTAATTATGATAATTTTCTGCTCTCAGCTAATGAGAACAAGACATTTAAGATTAAAATAAAGAAATGTGGGTTTAATAAAGTATATTTAATACCTGACAAATGAGCCTCATTAAATACCATCATTAATTAACTATGACTGTACTGTATATGCATTTATACAACACACACGCACACCGACATTACTTTTAAATAATCACAGGCAAAAAATAAAACATCTGTGCTTTAAGAGAGCATGACTGGCACTAAATGGGGTAAAGTGAAATGTTTTTACCTTCTGAGTCGTTATTGAATGGACCAGAGTACGTGCTGTACAGGGAGCCTGAATCTGAAGAGTTTGTGAAAAGTCTCTCAGTGCTTTTGGAGCAAACACCACACCTAAAAACACACATACACAACACTCTGAGTTTTAAAGAGATCTTAAAATCTGATGTCTACTCATAAAAGCTCTCCAAAAGAATTTGACAGCCAGAGGCACACTTGCTTTGACAAAGACTGAAGTGGATACACCTAACACAACACAGGGCTGATTCTCATATTTCATCTAGATCAAGTTCCGACTGTCATGGTTCCCACCCTCCTTAAGATGCAACAACACCTGAGTCCCAGCCCTAGGTGGTAGCAGTTACAATGCCCCAAGCTGAGACTTTGGGCATTTTCTCCTCTACGGCCGATATATGCATGCTATCTAATCTTCTAATTAAATTAGTATAAGGTTACAACAAATAATCACCATCCACATTCTCAGATAGCTTAGATTAGGCTGAGGGGAACATACAGTGGTGCTCAGAAAGTAAATACACCCCAGATGCCAAGGTTTTGTAGTGTAAACAATGAGGTCATGATAAATAATTTTCCACATATAATGTGGCATTAGCCTTTAAAGTTTAACATAAAACTAAACAAATTTATAAGAAGGGAAAAAGATAACATAAAAAAGTTGCAACATTCTGGCTACATACATGTGAACAGCTTCAAACTAATTCTTTATTAAAGCACTTTTTGGTTCAATTTCAGCATTCAGTCTTCTTTAACCAGAGTCTATCAGCATCCCACATCTAGCAAAATTCTCCAATACTATCTGATTTTGAAGACATCCGGTGTTTGCAGTGGTCAAAAAGTAACCTTACAGATTATATGTTGACTTTAGATCTGGATGGAGTATTCCAAAACTTAAATTTTCCTCTCATGAAATCATTACTTTGTTGATTTTCATGCTTACCGTATATTCAATTAAACAACATCAATCTTCATTGTCAGTCTTGAATAGACAACTATAGGTTTGGATCAACACATAACTTCACCCAACTTCACAAGTTCAATTTGATCAAAAGTAACGTCAGACAATGATGCTGCCATCACCATGCTTTATTTTGGGTGTAGTGTTTGTTTAGTGATGTGCTGTTTATGCTAAACTTATCTTTTCAAATCGTTGCTCAGATGTCTAAGTGTGGTTGCCTTAGACCATAGCACATTCTTCCATAAGATTCTGAGAGGTTTTAGTCAGACCAGAACCAGGCCAGACACATGGAAAGTACAGGAGATTGTTGTCACAAACAATAGTTTGTATGTCCGCCAGTTCCTTCAGTTTTGATTTTGGTGGCCTTCCTGACCAGTTTCAGCTCTACTCTTTCCAGTTTTGAGGAAATATCTTTTTTCTTTTACCTTTGTCTCACAATTTTTCCAACTATTGATTTCAGCCTTTATTTTGCATTTTGCATCCTACCCCTGAGTAATAAATGTGTAACCTCTCTGCAAACTGTGGCTTTAGCAAAAGGAAGCAAATGACAATATGTCAAAAACAAACTTACAACACCCCCTGCAACTTTACTTACAGTCAATCCCTTTCTTCATAAGTAATAGCAGGTGCTACCTCAAAAAGACCGAATACTGAAAGTGAATCAAAAAGTGCTTCTGCAAAGTGATAGTTTAAGGCTGTATGTATGCAAGAAGGTTATTGCATTATTTTGTTTTATAATATTTTTTCATCAAATAAATGTAATTGTTTTTCACTTGAAATCAAATGGATGTTTGTGACATACAAGTTTTGAAGTGATTGATCAAAGTCTCAATTATTTCACATCCCAAAACCTGGAATTTTTAATATTTTGTGAGTGCATCATAAATACAGTGAGGCATCATTATTTCGTAACCTTTAAATGCCTCTTTCTGCGGAATATTCTGATGAAAAATTTTATGTATACATTATTATGTCTTTTTCTGCACAGCTATTTAGGGTGTACTTCCGTTCTTCGATACAGAAGTAATGATATGCATGTTTTTTATAGTGTTTAGTTGGGAAACACATTTCTTAAACAATAGAAGTCAGCAAACATAACAGTCCTGTTTTGCTTCAATGTTTTATAGTGTCAAACCACTGTGAAGTTTAACTTTCTATTATTTTTTTCTTTATTAAAAGCTTGTATGTAATTATTCATATAAGTATTTATCAGAAGTTAATGTTTTACCCGGACAAGCAGCGGGTCTTATCTCTCGGGCTGGACAGCAGTGGGTCTGCCGGCAGATACTGGACTGTGCCCCTGTAGCTTCTGTTGCTCAGGAACACCACTGCACCTAAACAAAGGAGAAGAAAAACATCCGAAGAAAAACATGAAACAAAGAGAGAACTTAGTGGTTCCGTTGCATAAAATCTTTTATAAGGGAAGTTATGAGGAGATAAAAAATATAAATATCTTCTTTAATTCGGCCATGCCATCATTTCTGTTCTCTTCACAAAAGATCTTTGTTAGACCTGAGTAGTCGTATCTGAACGGTCCCATCCAGCGGTGTTTTTCACTCTCGGCTAGCACATCACCATAGAAGCCATAGCCCACCAGAGACACTGAGTATCGCACCTGACCAGAGCCATGATGGACTGAGCAGACATCCAAAGGCTGAGAGTCTCCTGAAAGGTAGCAAAACGATATAAATCAAATATGTGAAAGAACAGGAATCAATTTTAATGCAAACTTTTTCTCACCAATGACAATATGCAAAGCAGAGGTAACAGGGTCGATCACTCCCACTGTGGCGTAGCACACACAGTCTGTGGAGCCTACAATAAGACACAGGGAATGAGATTGTTGGTTTCACATCCCTGATGCACTGACTTTATGAACACATTCCAACAATAACCTGCAGGGATGATCCCAATGTGGAGTGGACATGGCTGCAGAGTGACCGCAGGATCGCTCTCACAAAGGCCTGCCTCCTGTTGTGTCCTCCCAATCATACCGTGAAGTATTTCACTAAACATGCCGTCGCCACCCACACACACCACACTGTCAAAAGCAAACACAAGAGTTTCTGTGAAGTGAGGGAACCTACCCGCATCCTTTTATTATTACTATTCTACCACAGTACAAACATCACAACACTGACAGCACTCACCCATCGAAGCCTGTCAGGTCTTTCTTCAGGATGTGATCTCTGGCCTGGTTGGCCCGTTCAGTCACTAAAAAGAAAAAAATTAAAAAGTTAAAAACTGGTTTAAGAATTAGGCAGGCCAGTCAGAGGCTACTTGTCAGGTTAAAATGTATAGATTTTTGTCATGTCACAAGAATAAACTTTAATGTATTCCTTGTGGACTTTATGTGATAGAACACCATAAAAAACTATTTATTTAAATAAAAAGCTGAAAAGTGTGGTGTGCATTTTTATGCAGAGTCAAAGCTTTGCAGATCCATCTTTTGCTGCAGTTAAACCTGCAAATCTTTTGGGGTGTCTCTCCCAGCTTTGCACATCGAGAGATTGATTGTTTTTTTGTCAAATTTATTTTGCAAATAGGTAAATGAAAAGGTGAACATCATCTGCTGGAATGTGACCCTCAGTGGTAAATGGATGAATGAATGAATGAATGAATGAATGAATGAACTTATACAGCACTTTTGTGGTTATATTGATTGCTTTAAGCCCTTTTATAGCAGGGGACACAACTGAAACATTGGTAGACCAATATGCAGATTGGTTGGCAACTTGGGGTTAAGTGCCTTACCCAAGAGTACAGCAGCTTGTGGCTGGAAAGGAAGCTGGAATTGACCCAGCAAGAACAACTGCAAAATGACTACTCCCACTGGGTCACAGGCACCCTAATGTGACCCAATCCTTTTTTTCAAGACTACCCTGGAATGAGCTCAATCCATCTGTCTTCTCATTAACTCCAAACAGATTTTCCGTACCTGCTCAAAAAAGAACAAACATATTTTCTGTACCTGCTAAAAAAAGAACATCCCCAAAGCATGATGGTGCCACCACTATGGTTCACTAAGGGGATGGGGTGTTCAGGGTGACAGAAAGTCCAGTTTTGATCTGTTCTTCCACAGGTTTCCTGTGAGCCCTACATTGCTTATGGCAAACTGGCAAAAATAACTTATTATGGCTTTCTTTTAATGATAACTCTCTTCATGTCATTCTTAATTAATGGCCAGGTTTGTGGAGTGGACAGCAAACAGACTGACTGTCATACATAGGCGCCACCGGGCCCTGACCACCACCAGCAGGCAAAGTGGGTGAAGTGTCTTGTCAAAGGACACAAGGACTGAAAAGAACAGAGCAGGGGTTCAAACCGACAACCCACTGGTTATGGGACAAATACCTACTACCTGAGCCACTGTCACCCCACATTAGCTTAGATCTCTGCTTATCTGATTAATCCTCTCGTTGCCCAGCCTGTTAAATGGAAGACAATATCTTGGCAGTTCTGGCTAACTGTTTCCATTTTCGGATGGTGGACTGAACAGTGTTTTGTGCTCTCCATTGGAATTTTATTTCAAGCTTGTTCTTGACACATTCTGGGCAGAACTTTTTTCCTGCACTTTGTCCACAAACTGTTTTGTATATATATATATATATATATATATATATATATATATATATATATATATATATATATATATATATATGGGACCTATGAGGGTTTCCCAAAAGTTCTACACCTGAGTTCTTGTGATTATATATACAGTCAATAGATGTATGATATGTCTTTGTCAGCAGGAACTTTATTCTTGTCACCTTGAGAGAAAGAGCAAATTTGTCTGCTCTCAAGGACTATGTACTAGCTTTTTAATTGGACTTCTAATGGGTTTCTTGAATCACTTCTTCTTGCCAGTCAACTTCATCCCTGACCTGACGGCCTTGTTCCCTGGTCATGATCCAATTCGTACAGAACAGCTGGATTTATACAGGAATTAAATTAAAACACAGGTGGCCACTATTTATTTATTAGTTAACTTCTGAAGGCAATTGGCTCCAGTTGATTCTTTAAGGGGTATCAGATTAAATGGGTGTAAAAACAAATATATGCAACACCTTTTAGGTTTTTTTAAATATAATTTTTGAATATTTTGAAAACTATCATTGCGCCTGTCTTGTACTAATTTCATATAAAATCCAAATAAAATTCAGCAAAGCCTGTGGCTGTAATTTGACAAAATTGGAAAAAGTTAAAAGGGTATGAATACTTTATCAAGACACCGTGACAATAACAGTGTTTACCTATTACATGTGAGTTGATACCAGCCAGCTCAAACAAAGGGGCAACCACTGAGTGATAGATCTGTCTTCCTTTCTTTTTTCCTCCAAATGGGTTGATGAACACCAGCAGCCTGTGTGGACGCAGGGGACCTGAAACATGCATTCAGAATATTACAACTAGCCACAAAGCTGGGACTCAGCAACTTAACTTAAATTGAAAATCTCTCCTTACTGTGTGTTTTGAGGGCTGTTTGTAAGTGTTTTGTCCACTGGTCTCTGAGGACCCGACTGGGACAGGTGAACTGGGTCCGGCCCAGTCTCCATAGCAGCCCAGAGGATTTCCTGCTGCTGTTACGCTTCACATAGAAAACTGTATACAGAGGAAAGATGAGTAAAAAATATTGTTTCATCACTTCATGAACTGCTGTAACGGCCACTTTGGTAATAGGCTATAACAACAGATCTGAAGACAATGTGACACGTTAATATTAAACTGCAGCTGTGTTAATTATTTCATACCTGTGAAGTCTCTGTCTGTGTCTTCTACAGACTTGTGAGGCAGGATCTCCACCCGGCCCTCCTCCACTCCAACCACCTCGGCCACAGGAACTGAAACTTTAAAATGTGTGCGATAAAAAACCCTAACTGATACCAAACTCATCGAGTCCGTACTTATTGAACGTTAAACCACAGTTGTAATGAAGGACATTTTCCATTTAGTTATTTAATCCCCATGGCAATAAGACATCCTGGAATTTACTATATTGTGACAAGTGAATACAGAAAAAAGCACAGTGTGATTGCAAAGAAAGGTGATTCTGTTGAGCGACTTCATTTTCATGGAGCTTGTACTGGTTTGCGTGCCTTCCTGGTTTATGATAGATACACATGATTAGAATTGAGCCTTTGTTTGTTTAAACGGCCTGCAGTGCATGTTGCCTGACCAGCACACGTACAAGCAAACAGGTTAGGTCAGTGTTACTCAAGATAAGTCAAGAGGCCCTCAGATTTTTGACACATATAAATTATGATAACTGAGCATTGTGTTAAATGCTATTACTCGTTTAGGTTACATTTTATGCCGACAACAGTTAATCTTTTTATTTTTGCCACTTACAGTGTTATGACACAAATATTTGCTCTCTTACAGATTTCTTCTGCTTTTGCTTTTATGTCACTTTCAGTTGTTTCAGATCATCAAACAGTTGTTAACATCATACAAACCAGAGTAAATACAAACACTGTTTTCTAATGATGATTTACTTTTTATTCAGTCGGATTGATTACTGCAACAGCATCTTCACAGGTCTGCCTAAAAAGTCAATCAGACAGCTGCAGCTGATCCAGAACGCTGCCGCTCGCGTCCTCACTAGAACCAGGAAAGTAGAGCACATCACCCCAGTTCTAAAGTCCTTACACTGGCTCCCTGTAGCTCAGAGAATAGACTTCAAAATACTTTTACTAGTTTATAAATCATTACATGGCTTAGCACCAAAATATGTTGAAGACCTGTTGTCATGGTACCAACCACCAAGACCACTCAGGTCCTCCAACTCTAGCCTACTAAACACCCCTAGACTCAGAACTAAACATGGAGAAGCAGCTTTCAGTTTCTATGCTCCCCTTATCTGGAACAGACTTCCTGACGAGTGTAGAGCTGCTGAAACTCTGAACTGCTTTAAATCGAGACTAAAAACCCATCTGTTTAGAATTGCCTTTGAGTAAATGCTTGATGTCATATGTATGAAATGTGTTCATGGTCTCTTGCTTTTTTTGATCTTTCTCTTGCTTTATTGTGTATCATGTGTAATGTGTGTTTCTTTTATGTGTTTTTTTTTATTATCACCAAATCATGTAAAGCACCTTGAATTACCCTGCTGTTGAAAGTGTGCTATACAAATAAAATTGCCTTGCCTTGCCTTGCCTTGCCTTTTTTCACATTTGACCAAGTTGGTTTGGATAGCTTTTTGCTTTTAATAAATTAAATCATCATTTAAAAAAAGATTTTTGTATTGTATATTCTGATCATCTACATGTGACCTTAAAACTTGTTTGATGATCTGATAGATTTGAAGAAGAAGAAGAAGAAGAAGAAGAAGAAGAAGAAGAAGAAGAAGAAGAAGAAGAAGAAGAAGAAGAAGAAGAAGAAGAAGAAGAAGAAGAAGAAGAAGAAGAAGAAGAAGAAGAAGAAGAAGAAGAAATATATTTTTGTAGTAATACAGCCTTTTTGTAGTAATACAGCCTATATCAACCTGAGGGCATGTATCACGATGCACGTGTGTGTTTTCCAGCCTGTTTTCAGTAAACTCGTTTCATGACATGTTGGTGCTGCTCAACTAGTTCTTCACGTTTTCTGCAGGACTAAAAAACACTCCCTGTCTGCACCCTAAAAACTGTTGTTGTCATTTTGTTTTAAATTTAAAACATTGTAGAGTTTGCAATGGTAGAGTAGGCTATAATAGGTAGGCTATGTTTAAATAGGCGTTATAGCTTTAATCAAGTTGAATGTGTTTTTATAGCCTACGTATTTTTTGTGATTTGTACGTAGGTATAAGGGATATTAAGGTGAAGGTTTGTGTCGCCTGGTTGAGAGTACAGGATCACTCACCTGTTTTCTTATCTTGGTTCTTCTTGTCCGCCTCGGTCCATTTGAGATGCCAGCCTGTCAGGACAGCCAGGTATCTCTTATTCCCGACCCACAAACTTGACTCGAGTCTCAGGTCGGTCTCCATCTGCGTTCTCATTCACCTGAAATGTCCCCAAACAACACTTCCCCGATCGCCGTTTACATCCATAACTTCCACACCTCTGAGAAAACAACAACAGGTCTTGTGTCAATAGGATTCAGTCGACAATCCGCAATCCGCTCTACAATCTATATTTTCCTCTGGCGTCACAGATCTGTGTCAGAAAGGTTTTCATCTTCCCCTGAATAAAAACACATTCATGTGAAAGTGTTGTCGCTACCGCCCGAGCATTACAAAATATCCTATATCTTCACCCCTCCTTTCCCTCATGGCACCTGTAGCTGCAATTTGCATAAAGCTGTTGATTGGATACAAGTTTACCTGAGGGACTGTGTCCTTTTAAGTTGAGAGTTTGAGGAAAAAAATTGATGTGTTTATCGGGCTTACGCATGGTTATCAAATGTATTTACTAATTAAGTTAGGCTGTTGGGTAAAGTGATGTTGAAGATATTAAAATAGGCTACATCTCTCAATTCGCTGTGTGTCAGTAGCCTACTGCCTCTGCTTTTCTTTCTATTTTTTCTAGAAATGTTTACATGTTGATGTCTAGTCTTTTATTTATCTCTGACTTACAAGGGTCAGTGTTCATGGTCTAGATCTAGGCTACTTCAGCTATCATATAAAAGTCAGACTTTATGGCACACTAAGTTTGTCACAACCAAAGCAAATGTTTGAAGAGCAGATGTTTCCTCTTTGCACATATCCCGTGAAAGTTAAACTTGTACAGTCTCTTTCTTGCTTGTTGGCATGCATTTTCTCATCCACTGTGGGATGAGCCTGCTTTAGCTCACGTGATGGAATTTTAGGGATTTTGGGGATTTTGGGGACCTCTTTTACTCTTTCAACATCTTGCAGTCTGCTTTTAGGGTCAACTTGCTTGGAAAAATAATATATCCCAGGAAGTTAAACTAGATAATATTGTATTTTCTTATAGACTCTCTTTTAAAATATACTTTTTTTATATCTTCCATTTTTTGTCGTTTTTTTCTTGTTTTTACCTTTTTAACAAATGAAGGAAGCAATCATGGAAATCTACAAATGTATCCAAGAATAAATTGTTGGGATTTGCCTAAATAAATAAAATAAAAATAAAAATGCATCAAATGCTTTTATTTTGAAGCTTTGACTCATTTGTCACCGGAAGTGTTTACGTCCAAGGTCTTTCCTCCTTCATTCCATGCTAGCTGGTTGACTCAGTTAGCAAGAGGACCGGGACCTTTAATTTTTGTTGTGTAGTTAACAATAAAAAGCTTGTTGGTAATATTGTAAATTGAAAACGTTTTAAAAGCTTTATTAAAATCTAAAAACAAAATGAATATACGAAACGCCAGGGTAAGCACACAGAAGTCCCATGTCAGCCACGCTGTTTCACTACCAGCTACAGCTAAGCTAACTGTGACTCCTGCTGCACTTGCAGATGTTTGCTGTTTTTTCTCTTTATAATGGACCCTTGTGTTGCTTATTTCTCTGTTTCAGCCGGAGGACCTGATGAACATGCAGCACTGTAACCTGCTGTGTCTTCCAGAAAACTACCAGATGAAATACTACTTTTACCACGGATTATCCTGGCCTCAGGTGCTGCTTCTGTCTCATTTCGCCTCTGCAGCTGCCTCCTAAAGTCCGACAGTTTGATTATGTTTCACGCTCTGCTCTTGTCTTCCTTTTATCCAGCTTTCATATATCGCAGAGGATGAAAATGGTAAAATTGTTGGATATGTGCTGGCAAAGATGTGAGTATCTGACCATATTACAGGCACATCTCAGTATATCAAAATGGGATGAAAATGTACATCTCAGGAAATCAGTTCAAAAAGTGACACTTATACTGATTCATTGCACATGGAGTTCAAGAGTTTATTTCTGGTGCTTTTGATGGTTATGACTTACAGTCAATAAATTACTACAACATTGCATTAGTGGTATGGAGGCCATCAACCTGTGGCGCTGCTGAGGTTTTAAGGAACCCTAGATTGCTTTAATGGCTACAATCATCTAGTCTGGGATGTTGGGTGTTGTCTCAAATGTTCCTTGTAAGAATACCCCATTGATTCTCTGTGGCATTTGAAGTAAGGTCGAATTGCTGGTTAGTTAGGCACAGGGACAACAAGGTATTAACACTTTTGGCCGTGTGTTTTGCCGGCAAATTAAAAACATCACAGAGCTTGGCTGCAGAGCAAAGCATTAATTGGCCTGGTCACAATAAACAAATCAATCAGATGATAAATTCAAATGAGCTCAATAATTTTTCCTGCCACAATAATTTCCATTTGCATGCTTGTTTGTTTTCCTTGCATGTCTTCCTCTTTCTACCAAAGTCTGGATGAAAATGGCATATTTGGTCAGTATATCCCTAGTGGCAGCGTAAAAGGGGAGGTCTTTTTATTATTATTGTTTTTGTTTACAAAACTCCTAACTGGTAGTTTTGCCTGTTTTTCTTGTCTGAGCCAAGTGATTAATATTTTTTGAACAGCAATTTATTTACAGAGTTCATCAATTTTTTACTGTTTTAGTTGTGTTAATTTATATTGCCTATTAAAAATGTATTCCACTTGCAGTGGTAAATGTTTTCTTAAAAAAATAAAGTTTATTGATCGTACAGAGGGTGTACTCGGATTATTATTACATTAGTTGAAAATGGTCTCTAAACAACAATAGTATAGTTTATTGCAATAATTTCTGGGGCAATTTATTGTTCAGCAAAATTTGTTACTATGACAGGTTTAAGCATTAAATGACCCCAGCATGTGCTGGTAAACGATAACATCGAACCACTGAGCAACAGTCCTGTCCCTTTTCTTCTTAGCCCAGGTGTCTCTGGTTCAGCAGTAGCTTAGCACATGAACCATGACAATCATAGCCCAGGTCCTGGATACGTCTGTTTGGCAGCTTTGGAAGCACCGACTCCCTATGAATCCCCTGAGTGGGCTTTTCTTTGCAGTCTTCCAAAGCTGCTGTTATTCCTGTTGATTGTTTACCATACTTTTACATTCCAATTAATGTACATGTAGAGCACTCTGTGAAGAGCTGAGCCTCTTTAGCATTACTTTAAAGGCTTTTATGGGTGTCTGTTTGGGATGGGAAGGTGCCCTTAAAATTGTATTAAAATATGTTGTGGTATTTTTTTTTTGCAGTAACAGTAGAGGTAATGAACAGAAGTGTTTAAAAAAAATCCTGATTCTTTTTTGCTATAAATCTATGACATCCAACAATGAGGCCCACGAAAAAGGGGTAGTGATTTTATAACAAACTTTATGAAATATTAAGTAGTGGTATTGTACCATTTAACAGAAAACAATTGCAAACATCTTCAATAAGGGTTTATCATTATCAGAAATAAATCAGTTTTTATCATTATAAACTTATCAGTTAACAATAAAGGATACGATAATTGTCCATCACTAGTTTCAGTGGCTGTGCTGGGCAGCTGTCAACTCAGCATTTTTTCACATTAATATGCTGGCAATGGCATTTCTGTATTAAAGATCTAGAATCAAACGAATTTGGGCTTTTGTTTGCTGTTAGAAATACGCGTCAAAATTTACAGCAACAAAAAATTTCACTTTGTATGTAATATTATGTAATGGCTTTCATTTTATAAACTTAAATTGCTCAAATAAATGTACTTTTCATTAAAGTTCTAATGTATTGAGATGCAGCTGTGCAAGTGTCATAGCTTCTGATCAAGCGTAATGCTTAAAATGTCCAAGTAATTGTCTCTTTTTGTTTTTGTTTTTAATTTGTTTTTTCTTTTAGGGAGGAGGACCCAGATGATGTGCCTCATGGACATATTACATCACTGGTAGGTCTGAATAAAGACACCTCATTCTGTTTCGTACCTCACTGAGAAGTCTGTCTAACCCTGTTTGCCTTCTTGCAGGCAGTGAAGCGATCCCACAGACGTCTCGGTCTGGCCCAGAAGTTGATGGACCAGGCCAGCCGGGCCATGATAGAAAACTTCAATGCTAAATATGTCTCACTTCATGTTCGCAAAAGGTAATTTTCCACATGTACTGGGTGGCTGTGAAACTGGTTTTGTTTTGGTCAGATGTAGATAAGTTATTGTTGTGCTTCAAGTTTGTTGACATTATTGATGTTTTCTCCTCCACTGCAGCAACCGAGCAGCTCTACACCTGTACTCCAACACCCTCAAGTTTCAGTAAGCTTGTTTTTGTGTTATGTCAAATGTGTTTTTATTAGTGGTCTGACGTAATACTCTAATCTTAAATGTCGTAGTTCCGTTAGCTGTATATAATTAGTTTCATTCACTTTTAGAATTGAGTTACTGGAATAATTAAACTTTCAAGAATTTAATTGATTGAATATGACTGTATGTGAGCTAAAGTTTTATCTTGTCTCTCCTCAGGATCAGTGAAGTCGAACCAAAGTATTACGCAGATGGAGAAGATGCCTACGCCATGAAGAGAGACCTGGCTCACATGGCCGATGAGGTGAATTACAATCTGTAAATGTCCTCCTTTTTTACTACTTTGACATCATTTTATTTGCTCTCAGTTGGCATGATTTTTGTGTTTGTGTGTGAAAGTTTTTACTTTCTTTTTTTTGTCATCCTCTTGCAGCTGAGGAAGCCTGGCGTGCGCGTGTCGAGTCAAGAAGCAACATCTGGCCAGAGCCCATCAGGCTCCGGCGACCAAGAGAGAGAAAGCGAGAGGGACAGTGGAGGAGAAAGCAAAGAGTTGAGTGAAGTCAGCGAGGCAACAGAAAGCACAGACGTTAAAGATTCTTCTTCTGACTCACAATGACGCCGCAGTTCTTGACATTTTTTAAAGCATCCATTTTTATCTCAGTTTGCAACTATTTCTGGCTTGGGAGGCTGGTTGTCTGATTATCAAAGCTGTTTTTTTCTGGGTTTTTTTGGTGCTGTGATGAACAGAGTTGAGTCGATGTGCTTGCCAAATTAAACAAAACTTATTGGTCTAAACGTTTTTACATGATCGATGATTTAATAACAAAAGCCCCAAAATATCTATATAGTTAAAAACGACCGCTGGTCTCATAATTTGTTGGTCTCTTAATTTGTTAAACAAAACACTATAAAATGTACCATAATGTTCTTTAGTATTTGGCATTTCCCCAGTTATTGAATCAGGAGAAATAGCTTGTTTATTCAGAAATACACAAAGTTTAACACAACAGATAAACTGTTCAGTGGGTGCAGTACTCCCTTTTAATCAGATCATCGATCAGAATAAACTTGACTGTGTAAAGCAGAACGGTGTCCAGTTTTTATTTCGTTTTAGAAAACAAGCTGCTTCACAGTCCTTTAAAAGTTCCCTTTCATGGTGTCAAGAATAACCTCGAGCTGTTTGAAAATGTCTGTGCACACTGTAAATCTTTCATGCTTTGCAGGTGGTTTTAGCATGAGTTAAAACTGCACGCCAAAACGAGACCACTGCTGAATAAGGTGCACAAAACAAAGATGATGTTTAGAAAAGCTTTGATTAATAAAGGCTCTATTCTGTGAAATCAAATTGAGCCGCCTGGAAAACAGTACGTCAATGTAAACGGATGCAATATAAAGTCTGTTTAAAAAAAGTATTTCACATACACAAGATAAACGAGAGAGGACGTGTTCTGCAGTGGGTCTGCTCGATAGCAATGATCCATGTTGTAGGTTTGTACAAGGAGAGGAACATGTAAAACCCCCGGGGCACTGGCTCTTAAAGTCTGGGGTTAGACACCCCTCCATCTTCCCATCAACTTGACCAGCTGTCTTTCTCTTGCTGAGGAAAAACATCTCAGTCGAATACCTTCACATCACCATGTTTCATGGTAAGGATGGTGTATTCATGTTTATGTGCAGTTTATTTCTAGATTCTGTTATGTTTAAAGTCAGGTATCATTCCCCTTTTACTAAGCAATTATGTGCCATTTTCTATTTATCTACCAAGTAAAAGTCCAATGAAATAAAGTTTGGTCTAGAGTGGAAAAACCTTTTTACTAAGACACTATCATGCATGTTTCTGGCGTGTACCTTGAGTATACTCTGACAGGTGTAGGAAGTACAGGTCCTTCTCAAAAAATTAGCATATTGTGATAAAGTTCATTCTTTTCCATAATGTAATGATAAAAATTAAACATATATTTTAGATTCATTGCACACCAACTGACCAGCTCTATGGGGTTCAGGTCAGGAGAGTTGGCAGGCCAGTTGAGCACAGTAACACCATGGTCAGTAAACCATTTACCAGTGGTTTTGGCACTGTGAGCAGGTGCCAGGTCGTGCTGAAAAATGAAATCTTCATCTCCATAAGCTTTTCAGCAGATGGAAGCATGAAGTGCTCCAAAATCTCCTGATAGCTAGCTGCATTGACCCTGCCCTTGATAAAACACAGTGGACCAACACCAGCAGCTGACATGGCACCCCAGACCATCACTGACTGTGGGTACTTGACACTGGACTTCAGGCATTTTGGCATTTCCTTCTCCCCAGTCTTCCTCCAGACTCTGGCACCTTGATTTTCAAATGATATGCAAGTACTTTGGACCACTGAGCAACAGTCCAGTGCTGCTTCTCTGTAGCCCAGGTCAGGCGCTTCTGCCGCTGTTTCTGGTTCAAAAGTGGCTTGTAGCCCATTTCCTGCACACGCCTGTGCACGGTGGCTCTGGATGTTTCTACTCCAGACTCAGTCCACCGCTTCCGCAGGTCCCCCAAGGTCTGGAATCGATCCTTCTCCACAATCTTCCTCAGGGTCCGGTCACCTCTTCTCGTTGTGCAGCGTTTTCTGCCACACCTTTTCCTTCCCACAGACTTCCCACTGAGGTGCCTTGATACAGCACTCTGGGAACAGCCTATTCGTTCAGAAATCTCTTTCTGTGTCTTACCCTCTTGCTTGAGGGTGTCAATGATGGCCTTCTGGGCAGCAGTCTGGTCGGCAGTCTTACCCATGATTGCGGTTTTGAGTAATGAACCAGGCTGGGAGTTTTTAAAAGCCTCAGGAATCTTTTGCAGGTGTTTAGAGTTAATTAGTTGATTCAGATGATTAGGTTAATAGCTCGTTTAGAGAACCTTTTCATGATATGCTAATTTTTTGAGAAAGGAATTTTGGGTTTTCATGAGCTGTATGCCAAAATCATCAGTTTTAAAACAATAAAAGACCTGAAATATTTCAGTTGGTGTGCAATGAATCTAAAATATATGAAAGTTTAATTTGTATCATTACATTATGGAAAAGAATGAACTTTATCAGAATATGCAAATTTTTTAAGAAGGACCTGTACATGCAAACTTATCACAGAAAGGCCTGCACAGCTGTGACGTTACCTGGACACTGTTTTTGAGTGAGGTAACATTTGTTACCAGGAAAAGCATGGGTTACGAAAACTTTGTGACTGAATTCATTTTAGTGACTCCTTGTGGTAGCATTGAGGAAAAAACACTGCATGGTCTCTACTGCAAATCTTTCAAAGAATTACTGGATAGATTAGCTGTCATGTTATACAATAAAAAACTAATTTATCCCTAATAGTTGCAACTATTCCAAAACACAGATTAATAGATTTATGAGCTCTATAACCAAACCCTGTTTTTGTTAACAGAAAACCTGCAGCGACGTGTCTGTTAAAAAGATTACTCATTAAATCACAAATGGAGATGAGCACTCAAAAATGTCCTTTGGTTTTGTCACAGTGACCAGAAAGTGTCTGTTAAGTGGAATTTTGTCCTTTCGCAACACCATTAAACTGAGTGTTTGAGGAAGGAAAGAACAGAAATAGAGGTATGTGACAGATGAGAGCAACCAATGTGCAGTGACCTTTCATTTTTTGTTTTTCAGATATCAAAGAGCTATAGTTTAAAACCTTTAAACTTTATGCATAGATTTTATTTTTATTAATGGAGGATACAACAGTTTGGATTCAGCTTGCAATAAATCTATTCTAAGTCATAACGCTGAAAAATAAAGGGTAAATATATTAGACATAAAACCTAATAAAAAAAACACTTTAAGAAGATAAATCCTACTAAACTTTTCATAGTTCTTCAAATAAGAGTAATTTTAAAAACACCTTTTGAGAACAAAAAAGACTGGCAGACACTCTCATAAGAACAGGAAGTGAGAACCATATATAGAAGATGTAGCATCTGGACCTGAAGTGTGTGATGGACTTATGTTGTAAATAGGAAACAGGTTGTTTTCTTGATCAAGAAAAGGCTGAAATTAACCACAACACAAAAAAAATTGAGCTAGCACTTTTGTTATAAAGATCCTCTATGCAAGAGACATCAGTGAGCTAGCACATTTAGCTCAAGCAGTGATGAAACAGCCAGACAACCGAGGAGGCGCCGATTGTTTGGGAGCATAAAATTATTAAGAAACGTGTTTTCTTTCTCACCAGGTTTCATGTTTTTAGCTGTTCTCTATCAGCACAAAAAGTCTGCTGATGTCAACAGATCGCTTTAAATCAAAATCATTTTTAACCCCATAGCTTGAACTGCAACTCACTTTTTTTTTCTCTGAAACAAATGGAGGGTTTTGTACTTGCTGTCTGATCAAATATCAATATTAAAACTTTTAGTTCACCACTTCAGCTTGAGGGAACCGTTTGAGGCCTAACAAAATGTTGTGGGGAACCTAACCCACATGGATTTTTAGTGGTGTCCTCAGTATAAGGTTTAGATTAATTAATATAGGCTAGTTAAGTCCTAATGAGTAAAACATAGACTGAATCAGTTTGATTGGGGACAAAAAATTGCAACATTGTTGCTTTTCTTTTAGCTTGTCCATTTTGCTATCACATTGGACTTTGTCAAAAGAACCAAACTTTTTGAGCAATACATTTACCCCCTCGCTTGTGATGCTGCTGCACCAAGAAGGACTGAACAAAGGCACACTTTCCGTGAAACATGGAGTGGCATCATATTTTAGCTGTTTTGGATTCGTCTGTTGTAGCCATGGGTTCAACATGAGCAGAGAAGGAGGCAAAGTTGCTGTTGAGCGGTTGTTTTGGTTGTATAACCATTTGTAGCTTTTGAAACGTCCCCACGGCTCATTTGGCATTCACATATATATTCGAATTGCACCAGAGTTCACTTCAACCGAGCCAAGACCTATAGGTTTTCAGGCGGACCAGAGTTTAATTGCACATTCACACCAGACTTCCTGGGCAAGCCAATTAGAGTTTGCTTAAAGAGGACTAAACAGGGCTGGTGTGAATGCACGCTTAAATCCTTCTGTAGGGTGCTGGTTTGTTGGGTCTCCAAGCTACTGAACTCATACAACTTTCTCTTGACTGGACCAATCTTTACTGATATATATACTGACATATGCTTTCTTCATCTGATGTTTTCTGAAGAAAAAAAATAATATTAAATCTTTTAACCTTTAAGCAAAGAACATCCTATTTTGTCTTTTGCTGATTGTTTTTCTTTGGGGTTTTTTTCATGTTTCCTGAACCCTAAACCTGATTCCATTCAAATCACTGACACCACTCTGCTGAGGAGAGACTAATCAATGGGAACAGCTGGAGTATGATTGGAGCCTTAAGTGTGGAGTTCAGGACGCAGCATGATAAAGAAATAGAGGAAGTGCTTGACTCCAAAAGTTTTTTTTGTTCTTTGCTTGTCACACTTGCACAATCACACGAGGGTGTCTCAAACTGTGTGAACAAGATGAAGGTTGGGTGAGAAAGAGAGCTGCAGAACAGCAAGTGGGGGGGGGGGGGGGAAGAGAAAGGGAGAGAGTCATAGAGATACGAGTTCTGCTCCACCCACAAGCATCCATGTCCACATTGAGGGGGAGGTGAAACCGTTTAGAGTGTACTCTGCTGTTAACTGGCATTGTTTAGTTATTTGAGTCAGGAGAAGGAGCTTGGCAACACATCTCTTAAAGGTAATAAATTTAGTTTTCTTCATTGGCCTTTTTGATATTTATCTATCTTCATTTGATTAAACTAAAATAGATTATATGCTGTTCTCATGAGAAGTGCATGCCTATCTCATAGTTTTTATTGTCCTGCAAACACAACCCTCAGGCTGTGATAATTTATAACCCTGTCAGATTTCATGTTTGAACCATTGTAAAACTTCAATTGTAAAATAGGACACACAGCTATTCTAACAAGCACAACGCTATTCTTGCTGTAAGGTTGAAACTACATTCATGGTGACAGCAGAAACTTGTGATTTGCTGGTAATCACACAGCTGAAAAAGGAAACTTCTAAATGTGGAAAGGGTGACGTATTGTAAAGTAATAAATTGAGACATTGCTCCTTTGGACAGGGAGCGTATGTCTCTGCTTTTGTCACTTTAGCAGGTCAGTTGGTAAACATCTCGTGCCCGTGCTTTAGCTGAAGAGAATGCTGATGAACATATGATTTTAAAAATGGCCAAAAAAAGGGGAAGTTTAGAGTGCAGCGAGAAATGTACTGCTGAATGTGTACAAAGTTTTTATGACCCAGCAAGAAAAACCTTGTTCTTCCCCATTCTGATGTACACTTTGTTACTCTATTGTAACAAAAAATAAAGTTTTGCGTAGTAGGTTGGTGGTAAAATATCCCATGTCACAAGAAATGTCTTATTTCAATTTATTTGTCACATCTTTATGAAAGCAGGCCAAAATGTTTTTTATATGATCTCCTCCTAGTTTTATTTTACTTTAATGTTTCAAAATACCTGAAAGGTCCAGCATGTTCAGCCAAACATTATGACACAAACTCCCTGTGATAATTCAGTCATTCAAGTAAACAGTGAAACCTTCCAGGACTTTCAGTTACTGCATCAGTAAACTTCAGCGTCCTTTCTAGACCACCTGTCGTCTTCGAAGCAAACATCCCCACAAGGTTTTCAGCCTCATGGTTCAACCTATTTTTAGGATAAAGCTAAGATGCTGTGGGAGCTATTTTTTGCACCTTTTGTAAAGCGCTGCAGTGCAAATGGCCTGGTGTGTGCTGGCAACACATGCCCAACTGCTTTTCTAGTCATCTGCCACTCAGAAGAGCATGGTAGAGGGCCACTGGCTTGGGGAAGATGTGTTACAGTAAGATGAACAAGCTCTCACTTTACATGGCAGGAAGACGCTGGTTGTGGTCGTTGGGGACCGAGGCGTGAAATTTTATGAAAAAGCGTGACTGGTGCAGCAACAAAGCATAGCTTTTTGCTGGTGCAGTCTGTCCAGCTAAATGCTCAGAGCAGTTTGCATGCATGTAATACAGCTTATGTCTATTTTGAACATAACATAGCTGATGAATTGCTTTTTTTATTGTGATTTTTCTTTTCTTGACATAGAATTCCACCCTGTTGGAGGAGCAATGGCTTCTCATACAAAGCTTCGAAAGGAAAAGCTGGGGGTGGTGGATTGTGACACACAGATAAAAGGTTAAAGTAGTCACATGTCATTTTCACACTAATCACACCCTTTCCTGACTGTGACCGGCATTTTGTGGGAAAACTCTCTTGAAATTTGCTGCAACACTTTTAGAATTAGTTACACTTTCCTTTTGTTTTTGAGCCTGCCCAGTTATTCTGTCTCCCCTTCCCCTTTAATATTTCCAGAGATGCGCTGCCAGCTCTTAGATCAACTGAAGGTGCTGGACCTGCAGCTGGAGCAGAAGACCCAACAGCTGCAGGACATGACGGACTACCTGCGGCGACGGGGAGAAATTGAAAGCGAATATGCCCGCTCCCTGGAAAAACTTGCTGAAAGGTTCACATTGAGAATCAAAAGGTAATGACATAGTATAATGTGCAAAAGCAGTCAGCAGTTCATTAGAGAGCACCGACTTAAACCTATTTTCCCTCTCAGAAAGGAGCCCAGCAATCACTCAGTCTCCCAAGTCTGGCTGGCTCTACTGTCTCAAACCCGCCAGGAAAGTAAGGACCACAGCGGACTCGGTGAAAGTTGCTCCAACATCCTCACTCAGCCCATCATGCACTGTCTGGAGTACACACAACGTTTAGCTAAGAAGGTACTGTTAGAACCAGCCTGTTGCAGAACTACGGACTGTTTTTTGTTTTTTACAACTCATGAGTACCCAAAATAAGTTTTTCATGGAATGAAAAACTGATTTTGCATTTAGGGCCAGTTTGCTAAGCAGTTAAGTAAATTGAGATCTTGGTCATAAAAACACGTATTTGTACTTCTGACGGGTGCTAAGTACTGGTGGAAAATAAAATCAGCATTTCTTTAAACCTTGCCAGCAGAAAGCTGTGCTCATTTTATGTTTTACTTGATAAAACAATAAAATACCAGAACCAACAGAAAGTAATGAACTGCTTCCCAAGTCCTCAAAATCCCAAAAGCTTTACAGTTTTAAGGCTTAATTGATCTCTGTTGCTTGTACATATTTTTATACCACACTTTTTCCTTCCTCTCAATTTTCCATTATGCTTGGATTCCACTGACTGAACAGACAGCTTCTTTAAATTATGACCTTTTAGCAATTTACCCTCCCTGTAAAGGATACCAATGCCTGTTTTCTGGACAGCTATCAAGTCAGCAATCTTCCCCATGATTGTGTTCTCCATAATATGATATGCTGTATGATGTTTGGTGTTTATTTCTGGTAAGCCAAAGTTATCAGAGTTAACAGAAATAAAGCTTCAGATATATCAGGGTATCTGAAATGAATTGTACCAATTTCAGTTTTTTTACTGCAAGTGTCTCAAGATTAACATATTGTAGGACCTGCTTTGCTCCCTCTGGTTGGTGCCATCTGTGATATTTTGTCTCCACATTATGTTTTCAGAGTAAAGACCTTTGTACTCAGCTGCAAGATGGACTACTCAAGGTTACCACTGAGCTGCAGACAGTAAGAAAGAAAGAAAGAAACCAACCACCCACTTTAAACGGTTTCAATTTCCTAAACACTGAAAAAAAGCATTGCATGTTTGTGTCTGTGTGCAGGCATGGCGGACCTACCACCAGTACCACTCAGAGTTTGTTTGTGCTGAGGGGAAGCTGAGGGAGGCGGAGAAACAGGAGGAAAAGCAAAAGCAGAGCGCTGCAAAAAAACTGGAGAGGTTGATAGAAAAAGTAAACTAATATGATTTTTGTAAATCGTGCATTTTGTTGTGGCTGCTTGAATTCTTATTTTAACTGATTGTGTTATGAAGAGACAAATTAAAGTCCAGGAGATACAGCTGAAGTGCGGCAAGGCCCGGAATGACTACCTCCTAAACCTGTCTGCCGCAAACTCTTCCGTGAACAAGTACTACCTTCAGGACATCACCACTCTCATAGATGTAAGATCTTCAGTTTACACCTTTTTGTCTTCATGTCCAACCCCATCTGCAACTCATTTATGCTGTTTCCTTCAGTGTGCAGATGTAGGGTACCACCTCTCTTTGGGTCGGGTGATGCAGGCCTACCTGTCCAGACAGTCGTGGGCCCAGCAGAACCTGAACACAGGTCTGCAGCAGCTCCAGGAGGCCGTAGCTGGGCTGGACCAGAGCCGAGACAGAGACACGCTCCTGCAAGACCACTACAACACCTTCTCTATGCCCCTTCGCTTTCCCTACCAGCCTCATGAAGAAGACCAGGTGGGGTTTTTGAGTCGATTATAAGTATGAGACTTTAAGTTGCACAGACGACTCAACGCTTTCTTGCATGTTGCAGATTTCTGAAGTTAGTGCAGAGTGTGAAATGAGGTGCGAGATGGAGACCCGATTCAAGCAGATACAAGCCCGACTGAAAACTCTGACTGAAGAAACTGAGGAGGTAAAGATCATTTTACAGAACTTGGCACCTCATTATCAGCTTTAACTTTTGTAGGTTTATCGCATTAAACATTTTAATATATATGTAATCAAAACAGCAACATTTCAGAACTGGATAAATACTGGAAGAATAACTCAAAAGACCTCATAATTCTCACAGGTGGAGAGTTTATCAGATTTGGGTTTTGTGTCAGTGCTGCCAGTGATGTTCTATTTGAAACATTAACTCTAGGTTTGGAGATCTGAGGTATGTTGTCTTTGTTTGAACTATGCAAAACAGGTCAATAGGAATTAGAAATGATGGATTTCTCCATTCTGATATGCAGATGTTGACTATTCTGCTGTAATGTGGCCACAGGACACAAAAGAAAGTCTGTTATCTGCAAAAAAAGTACAGTTTGTGACCAAAACCTTGTGATTTTTTTTTTCACACTTGTGACCATATTGTAGATTCAGCTGTAATTTACCAATGGTTACATTAACTAGATCAGCAGTAAGGCTAATGCTAGTGATGCAATTAAAGGACAGAGATCTTTGAGTGTTTGAAAAAATGTCCTACAGATGAATTTGGGATTTTAAGGAAGTGTTGGCAAGCAAAAAGCAAACTTAAGTATTTTATATAATTTATGAGAAACCACCTTGAAGGAATACTTGTTGCCACAGAAAACAAACGAAGAGAACAAAAAGTTGTCAGCTAACATCAAGGAACCAAATATTTCTTGAAAAAGATCTAACTTACTCAGATTTCACTATTCATTCTCCACTTTAGAGCAGCATCATAACCCCAAAACTCTACTTGGTTCAAAATGTATATATGGATTCTGTTTAGTTATTGGCCCTTTTCTGTCGTAATTAATCGAAAGTGTGCCACACATTCTCAATCAGATGTAGGTTTGGGCTTTGGCTGGACCATCCTAACACATGAACATACGTTAATACAAACCATTACATTGTAGCTCAGGGTGTATGTTTAGGGTGTTTCCGCTGGAAGACGAAACCCCACCAGAGTCTCTGATCTAAGAATTAGCTGGATCCATCTTCCCATTACTTCCGACCAGTTTTGCAACAACTAATAAATGTAACCTTTACCACAGCATGGTGTTGAAACCAACATGTCTTAACATGGGTATGGTGGTCAAAGTGATGTGTAGCATTCGTTCTCTCCACACATAACATTTTGCATGCAGGCAATGTCATAAAACGTTTGGTCATTTGACCAGAGCACCTTCTTCTGTGTTTTTGTCCCCCTGCAAGTCTTTGAGGCTCTTACATCACAGCTGAACACGGGTTGACACTATAGGTGACTTTTGAAGGCAGTTGGTTGCACTGGATTTTATGTAGGCTAGGGGTTGAAATTACATTGAAGTTTGTTATAATGTGACAAAATGTGAAAAACTTTAGAGAGCATGAATATAAGCCCTTGTATTTTCTAGAGAAGTGGAAGAAAATCTTTGCTTGCTTCAGAAAGTTGTGGTGTAGTGTATTGAGAGGTTTGTCTTTAAAGGCGTTTTGAATACACAGACCACATTTCAATGTAATATAGGATGACTTTAAAAGTACAGTGGCTTTGCTTGCAAGACAAGAAACTTGTTATACTTAAAGCTTGTTCCATAGACATGTTCCCCTCTCTGTTCAATTTTATTTAAATTGGTGTTTTGCATATAAGGTTTTTTTTGTTTTGGTTTTTTTTTTACATGTGCTCATCTGTGTCACCATTGTTCTATCCTGAGTTCAACAGGATGACCTACTGCTTGAGCTGATCTGTTTTCCTGTCACACAGGCTGGTAAAAGCATGTCAACAGCCAAGTCCTCACTGATGGAGGGCATTGGTGATGATGATCTAGAGTCCAGCATGAATTGTGGTCTTTCTCAGCTGGGCAGCACTGAGAATCTGACTGTTAAACCCAGTGTGGCTCGACGTAGGGCCAGCCTACTGGAAATAGAAAATGTCTACTTCACTGTGAGTTTCCTGACCAGAATAATTCACCTTTCAGGGTAATTGGATTTTGACACAACTGTCATGCATAACTGTATATTTGTTTGTTTGTTTTTTACAGAAAGTAAAAGAATATCTGGTTGGCAGCTCGTTGGTGTCTAAACTCCAAGCTAAACATGACCTGCTTAAAGTAGCTGTGGAAAAAGGTACCACTTCTGTATTTCTCATGTAACAAACAACAAAGTAAACTGTAGACACAATGTGCCATTATAAAAGAGCTAGTGCACTGCTGTGATATTTCAGTGTTTTTAATTTCCATTTTAAAATGGTGTTCCCTTTTTGAACCAACATATTCGGTTAATAAAGCAGTTTAAAGTCAGACTGTGTTGTTCTGTGATTATCAATACATCTCCTGTTTCCCCTTAGCTGACGCATCAAATGGACATCAGTCCAGGTATAACTTCAAATTCTGCATTTTTGTTCCTTTATTTGCAACATGACTTTTTGTGGAGGTAAACTTTGCATAAATATGTAATAAAGAAAAAAAAACATGAGTCAATGTTTTGGATTCTGCAGGTTTTCTGGGAGGTCGCTGCGTATGAGAAAGAATCATTCAAGTGCCAATTTGCTTCACAATTACAAACTTTTCAGTGGAGACATGTTGTCCTTCATAAAGGTAGAAAAATCTGTTTTCCTAATTGTACTGTTTACTCAATGCATTATTGCATTTTACGCTTTTTTTAAAATGTGATTCACATTATTATAGTAGTAGTATTTTTAACATTCTCAAAATTATTTAGTAATATTTTTAATTTATTTGAAATGTTGCTTCTTTTTGTATCACAAATAACTGCTATTATATAATTATTTATTTTGTCAAAGTGCTGCTGATGAAAGCAATAGTTGCAGTATTTTTTTTAAAAGAAATATGCAATACTTCTGTATATACCCACTTAAGTTATGTACTGAAGGGTGTGTTATTTAGTCATTTTTATAATGTTATTATTAAAATAGAAATTCTATTTTATTTAGGCTTCAGGACAACCGATTCCACACGTTGTGGAAAGCTGCGTTCGCTTTATTAATCTTTATGGTAAGTGTTAGGGGTTAGACCTTCATACATGTGCTGTGCTTGGGTATACTGTGCCAGCTGAAATGTAAAACATTTTCTCTATGGGACCAAAGGATTGTAACGGTATGCTTTCTTTTTCAGGTCTCCACCATGAAGGGATTTTTAGAGTACCAGGATCTCAGATGGAAGTCAACGTTCTGAGGGATGCATTTGAACGAGGTAGCTCTTTGTTTATGTATCTGCATTTGTTTGGATGTACTTACCGCATTGTTTCATTCACTACGAAGAGTTAATAATGTGGGACAGTGTGTCCTTGCCTTCCCTGCAGGAGAGGACCCACTGTCTGAACAGAGATATGATCTGGACTCTGTGGCGGGAGTGCTGAAGCTCTACTTCAGATGTCTGGAGAATCCTTTGTTTCCTATGGACAGCACCAGTCAGCTCTTGGAGTGCACTCGTATGAAATTGTGTGAGAGGAAACATTTAACTTGGCTGACGATGCACAGCAACAGTTGATCTTTCTTTCATTACATTTCTTCAGAAATAAAGGACGATGCAGAGAGAGCAGCTCAGCTTAAAGGGGTTGTATCTTCCTACCCTGAGCCCGTCATTGTTGTCATGAGATACCTCTTTGCCTTTCTTCATCAGTGAGTACCGGTACTGTAACTTCAGGAGCAACAAAGATCTAATACAGAGAAGGAAACTTTAAAAACACAATTGAAAGTTCAAACTGTATGTGATTGTATTGGCAAGTCAACTCGAAGGGCAGAAGCCAACAAAGACCGAATAAGTTTTCAAACTTTCTGAGTACCACCTCATACAACTCTAGACTTTGTGTAGCACAAACATGACTGAAAAATGCTTTATTCTTTTAAATGTTTGCATCTACAGCTCTTTCCAAATGTATTCACACTTTTGTCACAACCACACAAGTTATAAGTCTCTCCTAGGGTCACAAGCCCTGCAGTCACAGAAACTTAAATGGCAAATGTTCTTAATTTATACACCATGTTTTTAGTAACAATGACCACTCAGAACAGTTAATACTGGAGTCTCATTTAACTTAGCCACACTAGGAAAGGTAACTTTATTTGTATAGCACACTTTCAACAAGAAGGCTATTCAAAATGCACTAAAACTATTTTCACCAACATACACTGGTGAGGTACAATTCAGAAGGCAACCTAGGGTGCCCAAGGGTGCAACATACATTTGGAAAGCAGTAAACAAATTCACAAACTTCTGATTGCTATGGTGGGGCATCTGTGACTTGGGTAGTTGGAGTTTGTCCCTGTGGGTTGCCTGTTTGAGCCTTACCTTGCTTACTGGTGGTGGTCAGAGGGCCCGGTGGCCCCAATTGTATGGCAGCCTCGCTTCTGTTAGTCTGCCCCAGGGTAGCTGTGTTTACAATGTAGCTCACTGCCAACAGCATGTGAATGGCTAAATGTAGCGTAAAGCGCTTCGGGGCCCCTTGGAAGGGATAATGTGCTATACAAATACAGCGCAAAGGTCATTTTAACTGACAAACTCTACTCAGGTTTATAAGAAAAACACAAGTTGAAATGAGTTTTACGCAAACTTGTTTGCTTCCTGTGAGATTCTGATAAGCACAAGCTCAAAAGTTTAGCTCTCTTAGCTCTGGCATCAGAAGCAACATGCAAAAGGCCAAATCCGCTAGGTCACTGATTACGTTCAGGGTTATGGGAAAATATAAGCTTTTAACATGCTCCATCTATGTAGTTATGATTATTCTTTTGCATTTTCCAACCTATCTTTTCCCAGTGGCATGGTGTTGCTCTGGAAGCATGTCCATGTTGGGTTATTTACGGCCATAGTCCCCACGCCTACAGACTGTCGGCTGTTTGGCTGACAATTTTACCGGCTTCATGTTAAGATGAATCCAAATTTGTTGTAACGGATGTTTTATTCTTTGTTCTGCATTCAGTCTTAAACAGGTTTCAGTAGCAAGTCATTTCATTTTTAGAGGTTTTCAAAATATTTTTGATTTGTCTTCTCAGTTTCCATTTGTTGATTATTTTACTCGTAAATAGTTAAAGCCAACATTTTCTGCTGAATACTGTTGAATACGACTGAGAACCACATGACCCTAAGTACCAAGAGGTACAACCAGTGGGTAAGAGAACAAGAAATATGTGGGAGCTATGCTGTGGTAAAGATTTTCTCATAGTTCTGTTAAAATTATTTGGCCCAAAGTTAATTTGAATATTCTGTAGTACAAGATGATTTGATTTACAGTCATAGTTGAAAAAGTTCCCATGATAGTCGCTGTATTCATGAGAAAAACTAAGCAACTAAGTATGCTGCATGATGATCCACCTGTACCACCAATGGTTGATGTCTTTCACATCATTGTGGTTATTAGTCTACTTTTAAGACATCGCTTCAGGCCATTGAGGTTTGTGGGCAAAGCTCTCTGAAGGTCTCACAGCATTTCAAATTAAGCTAAAGTTCTCTGCAGCAATAATGTAACAGCTGATCTATAATGTATGTATACTTTTTTGTATACAAAGAGGGGTTAATGGTTCACTCAGTGGCTGCAAGTTGCCCAGGTTCTCTTGGTTCCACTTCCACCCCTGTTTATTTCTACTTTGGTCACATACAGGTCCTTCTAAAAAAATTAGCATATTGTGATAAAGTTAATTATGTTCCATAATGTAATGATAAAAATGAAACTTTAATATATTTTTGATTCATTGCACACCAACTGAAATATTTCAGGTCTTTTATTGTTTTAAAACTGATGATTTTGGCATACAGCTCATGAAAACCCAAAATTCCTATCTCAAAAAATTAGCATATCATGACAAGGTTCTCTAAACGAGCTATTAACCTAATCATCTGAATCAACTAATTAACTCTAAACACCTGCAAAAGATTCCTGAGGCTTTTGAAAACTCCCAGCCTGGTTCATTACTCAAAACCGCAGTCATGGGTAAGACTGCCGACCTGACTGCTGCCCAGAAGGCCATCATTGACACCCTCAAGCAAGAGGGTAAGACACAGAAAGAAATTTCTGAACAAATAGGCTGTTCCCAGAGTGCTGTATCAAGGCACCTCAGTGGGAAGTCTGTGGGAAGGAAAAAGTGTGGCAGAAAACGCTGCACAACGAGAAGAGGTTACCGGACCCTGAGGAAGATTGTGGAGAAGGACCGATTCCAGACCTTGGGGGACCTGCGGAAGCAGTGGACTGAGTCTGGAGTAGAAACATCCAGAGGCACCGTGCACAGCCGTGTGCAGGAAATGGGCTACAGGTGCCGCATTCCCCAGGTCAAGCCACTTTTGAACCAGAAACAGCGGCAGAAGCGCCTGACCTGGGCTACAGAGAAGCAACACTGGGCTGTTGCTCAGTGGTCCAAAGTACTTGCATGTCATTCGGAAATCAAGGTGCCAGAGTCTGGAGGAAGACGGGGGAGAAGGAAATGCCAAAATGCCTGAAGTCCAGTGTCAAGTACCCACAGTCAGTGATGGTCTGGGGTGCCATGTCAGCTGCTGGTGTTGGTCCACTGTGTTTTATCAAGGGCAGGGTCAATGCAGCGAGCTATCAGGAGATTTTGGAGCACTTCATGCTTCCATCTGCTGAAAAGCTTTATGGAGATGAAGATTTAATTTTTCAGCACGACCTGGCACCTGCTCACAGTGCCAAAACCACTGGTAAATGGTTTACTGACCATGGTATTACTGTGCTCAATTGGCCTGCCAACTCTCCTGACCTGAACCCCATAGAGAATCTGTGGGATATTGTGAAGAGGAAGTTGAGAGACGCAAGACCCAACACTCTGGATGAGCTTAAGGTCGCTATCGAAGCATCCTGGGCCTCCATAACACCTCAGCAGTGCCACAGGCTGATTGCCTCCATGCCACGCCGCATTGAAGCAGTCATTTCTGCAAAAGGATTCCCGACCAAGTATTGAGTGCAGAACTGAACATAATTATTTGAAGGTTGACTTTTTTTGTATTAAAAACACTTTTCTTTTATTGGTAGGATGAGATATGCTAATTTTTTGAGATAGGAATTTTGGGTTTTCATGAGCTGTATGCCAAAATCATCAGTTTTAAAACAATAAAAGACTTGAAATATTTCAGTTGGTGTGCAATAAATATCTAAAATATATGAAAGTTAAATTTTTATCATTACAATATGGAAAAGAATTAACTTTATCACAATATGCTAATTTTTTGAGAAGGACCTGTATGTCCAAAGAACACAGATCCTAGTTTTATTCAGAGGCAGATTTTTAAAGTTGTGCTGACATATTCTTTTCAGTGAAATTATGCATTCCTCTACCAACCACTTCCAAAAAAAACCATACATGTTCAATCTTTATTTGTCTCATCATAAACTTTAACATGTAACATGCTGAGGCCTGTAGATTCTGAGATGAAGCTCTGGAGTTTTTTGCAAGTTTTCTGATCATTGGACAGTATGAGTTCGCTGGGACGGCCAATTCTGGGAAAATTGGCAACCTTGTGAATATGAACTTGTGAATCTTTCCTACAGAAGAATTGATTTCAAATTGTTTTAAAATAATCATATAACCTTTCCCAGATTTATGAACAGAGTTGCTTCTTTAAGCTATGACCTTCTGCCATCAACAATGGCACACACGTCTGACCCTAACATCTCAATATCACAGCTGAAATTAAGAGGTTTTTTTTTTTTCAATCTGTCAAATTTTGCTTAATCTGTGCACATTAGGACCTCAATATCGTGTTCTTAGCTGGCAGGAGTGGACCCCCATTGTGGTCTTCTGCTGCTGTAGCCCATCTGCTTCAGTCAGTCTGCATTCAGGGATGGCATCCCACAAGCCTTGATTGTAACAAATGGTTATTTGAGCAACCATTGCCTCTAATCACCTCAAAGCAGGCAGCACATTTTCCTCAGCAACACATCCACATCCACAATATCCTCAATGATATTCCCTCCCCAACTCTTTTTTTTTTTTTTTTTTTTGACCATTCACTCGAGATCACCTTAGAGATTGTTGAGTGCAAAAATTCCTGTACATCACCAATTTCTGAAATGCTTCCATTTTACACACAAACTCTATACTTCACTGGAAATTGCTTTGGGTTTATTTCAAATGCAATGGTGATGAAAAAGAAAGGGACAAAGAAGACAAAAAGAGAGGTGAAGTAAAAAGTTAAAAAGGAGAGTGGGAAATAAAGAGATGAGAGGAAGAAGGATAGAGAGAACACAAGAGTTTCTAAAATGCAAAAATAGTTTCCATTAACCCAAGTTTCCAACTAAAGCGTCAGTTAGACCACCAAAAAGGGGTGCGAGCAAAATAACATCCTGGAACTGAGAATCGCTTGTGGTAAATAATAAACCCTAAGCTCACCAAGAGCAACAGTTCATAAGTTCTGACACTGTGCTGTGGTTAAGCTTTGTGTTATTTTGAGGCTGATTATTAACAAGTAATCTTCATTAATTATAAATTGTCTTCAGTGTGTCTCAGTACAGTGACGAGAACATGATGCAGCCGTACAACCTGGCCGTCTGTTTTGGCCCCAGCCTGGTGAGAGGCCTACAGGATGATGAAGTTGTGACATTGCAGCCTCAGATCAACGCCCTGGTGAAGAGCATCATCCTGCAGCACGAGAGCATCTTTCCCAGTCAGAGTGAAGTACAAGGACCAATGTATGAGAAGTGCATGACTCTCGAACCGGATGACTGGTAAGATGATAAAACATGTTTGAATCCACAGGTAGATGGAAGCGTATAAAGAACATGTGGGGAAAAGTGAAATTGTATCTCTCTCATCTCTTTCACAGTGAGGTTATTACTGAAGGAGAAGTTGAGGTCGAGTACACCCAAAGCAAAAATGGTATGTGGGCTGCTTATTTTGGCTTCAAAATTAAAACTGCTGACTTTTTATATACATAATAATGAACAAACCTGCTTTGCAACAGATTTAGAAATAGGATTTCCGGCTGGTAATGGTCCAGATGTGTCAGCATTACCTGCTCTGACAAAGGCAGAGCGTCCAAGAGCCAACAGCAGTGGCTGCTTAGATTACAGTAAGACACCAGCAGGGGGCGGCCTTCTTGCAGCTGGAAAGATAACTTTGCAGATTCCAGTTGGACCACCGCTCCGGCAAAGAAAACCACTCTCTCCATCGCATGCACGCAAAGAGTAAGTAACACAAGTCGGTATTAATCCACGAACCAAAAAGGAATGAAATATTCAGGTTAAAAAAATACGCATATAAATTCACTTACATCCATACTTTAAAATATTCCTGAAATTATTATAGTTGTTCTGATAGACAGTTAATGCATTTTTCTTCATTTAATGCCACAAATCCAGAAACAGGAGATTAAGAGCGTCTATGTGTGTGTAAAAAAAAAATAAATAAATAAATAAATGCAAATGCTTATGTCATTAAAAATGTTTTTATGATTGAAATACTTGGAAAAAAATGTGTGGAAATAATTGAAAAAATCTGAATCTTTGGTTTAAAGCAAATTATCATTACAGTCTTTATTTGCTTCCTGCCATTATGGCTTTGCTTTCAATTAAGCCTGTAGGGGGAACGGTATCACGTCAGATAGTTTGTTATAGAGACCACCTGGTTTACTGTGTCAGGAAAGCAGGATAAATATCAGCTGGACAGAGGCTTGTAGTGTTTAGCAGTTTGGCCTCAGAGGGAGAAGGATTAAGGTGCTGTGTGGTTTTCCTCAATACAGTTTGTTCAAAATAATAGCAGTGTGTCCAAAAACAGTGACTAAAGCTTAAAATCCTTATAAAAGGTTTTTATTGCCATGCACTTAATTATATTGGGAATGCTGCAAGAAATGTTGGACTGTTTAAAAAGAGTACCAGTGTCTGCCAATATGACCAAAATATAACATTCAGAATTTAAAACAATTAAAGGTCTAACTTCCTCGGATGTTCTCTATAACTTAAAAACTTGGTCTGAAACCAAGCAGCTGCTTGCTTTCTTTTGGGCTTGGGCAAATTATCTCTTTGAAATGCCTATATCAAAGACATTTCCTCTTCAGCATAAGGCAGGATTACCTTTTAAAGTATTTTGATTTATTCAAACTGATCCACGATCCCCGGTGTGTAATATGGGCACAATACCATCGAATGAGAAACATTCCCACACCATGATGCCTGAGCCACCATGCTTCACAGTGTATTATGGCTTGAATTCAGTGTTTGGGTGTCACAGAACAAACTTGGTTTCATCAAACCATTAAATGTGATTTCTCATTAGGCCAGTCAATCTATAATTTGGCAAACTATAACCTTATCGGCCCTTTTTCAGGATATAGCCTACTTCACATTACATAACTGATTCTGTGATCATTGTGGAACAAATGAGTTTATAACTTTTCCTTCATCCACAGGAATGGTAGTTTTTTTCTTCCCACATTTTTTTATCTTATTTTTAAGGCATTTGAGATTATGTTAGCTGAGCATCCGATTACTTTGTGCATTTATTTATTTACCCCATTTAACATTGTATTAAAGGTATACCTCTTTTGTATGATGCCTGGATTAATATTCAGAGAGTGAATGGCCTTGCTGATTGAACATCACACTATTATTTTGAACATACCCATTTTAATTCATTCAAATACACAAAATTAACCATTTCACAATGGTCTGTTGGCTTTGATCACTCTACTACACCTACTAAAAAATGATCTGCCTTTTAGTGGAACAGTTTCTATCATAATTATTTGGTTAAACCTGATGGACCTTAATTATTTTGGATGCAAAAACCCCCAGCAACTTTAAAATTTAAAACTGAAATATCAGTTTCTAAAATGTTAAATATCTCTTTATTTCTGCTTGTGTAAAACAATTTAACATACTAACATGAATATCCTATATAAAAAAAATTCTATGCTTTTATGTTTCCATTCATTTTACAATCTTCAGTCCTTCAAAATAAGTGTGAAAGAAAATGGGATCTTCTTTTTCTACATGCAGATTTCAGCAACATTCATCCTCAGAGGACTTGGTTGTTAAAGTTGATAAGGTCTGTTTTTTTTTTTGTTTTTGTTTTTTACTGAAATTGATTTGCTTATTGTAAGGAATAGGCTTTACAGCAGTTTGTGAACCGATATATTTGCTCTTTATATTAAGTATTTTGCTAAACATTCTCAAATATCATGAATATGAACTGTCTTTTTCCTTTTTCTTATTGCTTCCATTTATCTCTTATTTAAGGAGGTCTGTCATCACATGGAGTCGGTCTTCAAGGAGCTTCTGACACGACAGATTCAACAGGAAGCCTCCATCTCGACTGCTTCTGCTCAGTCTCAACAAAAAAAGGGGAAACGTGACGGCCGAAAGGGGAAAGGTGCTAGTCTTTTCAGAGCAGGACCAGCATCAGCACATGACATAAACATAGATAATGCTAATAAAAACTGAGGGGGAGTGTCAAGGGCTCTGGCAGCAGCTTTCCCTGCTGATCCCTGCTCCGAGGCACCCGTGACTCAATATCCTTTCATTTTCTTTTTAACATCTGCTGGAATTATTTCAAACCCAGAGGAATTTATCAAAAGTGAATTACTTGAAATGCAAAGATGTTTCCATAGAACTACATTATGGTCCTGCAACTTTAAATTGGTTATCAGCAGGATCAGAATTTTTCAAGTTTTGTGTTTTCAAACTTAGAAACAACTGTTAATACTGCTGCCGTAGTGCTACCTTGTTTCCCACTTTGATTTTTCTGTACATAATGAATTCTATATTCTGATCTTTATTCTGGGCAAATATGCACTTAAACAATACTTGGTGACTTGTACTAAATTCTTAAATGTGTTTTTCTTTTCAAAAACACTTCATAATGTAAAGGAGCTGAGCACCAAAACTGAGCCACATTGGAGAAGATGCTTTTCTTTCAGTATAGTTTGGGTTACCTTCATGTGCAGGAATAACTGCAAATAAACATTCCTTATACATTTTTATTCCTTCTGAGCAAATGCTTTGGACATTTTGGCCCATTCTATACATGTGCGTATCACCTTGAGTTCCCTTGCCTTAAATGGTTTAAACTCTTATTGGAACTTTTTTTTATTTGAGCTTTTCAAAAATAAATATTGTGTTGTCTCCAGCCTACTTGGCCTTTTTACTTACTGTGTAAAGTTATCAGGAATAAGCCTCAGATGTTCTGTTATTTACTGCTAGCAACTTTGAATCTATTCAAAAATATCAGTGGAAACATGATAAAAGCTTGTTAGCCTTATAAAAAGACTCGTATTAATGTAGCCACCCCCTGTGATTCTATTGTCAATGATTTTAACAGCAGACTTCGATCTACCCTCAACCTGCTTGCTCCACTTAAAGTTAAACATCTACAGCCAAAACATGCATCACCATGGAGAAATGAATACCTTAGAAAAATAAAGAGAAATTGCAGGGCAGCGGAGAGAAAATGGAGGAAAAATAAGATCACAATAAATAAGCAGATTTATACTGACCTACTAAAATCATACAATAATGCAGTAAGAAATTCAAGGAATGCTTACATTTCCAAAATAATCTCAATCATAAAATAATCCTAAAATTTTATTTACAATTGCTAACATTTTTAACTGTGACACTAATTCACTTCAGAAAACCCCCTCTAACACGCTCTGTGAGGAATTTGTAGCCCACTTCAGAGGGAAGGTAGACACCATCAGATGTACTATTTTATCTTCTCAGAGTAACATGGTTTTAGAAAAATCTGAGTGTGTGTCTATACCAGAGAAAACGCTGGACAATTTTGTCCTGGTGGAGGCTGAGAGTCTCAAAGTTTTCTCCTCAGTGAGGCCCACCACATGTGTCTTGGACCCGATTCCCACTAGATTTTTTAAGCAATTTTATGATTCTTTTAGAAATGAGATTTTAATCGTGATGAATTGCTCCCTTCAGACGGGGGTCTTTCCTGCCGCCTTTAAACGGGCAGTGGTGAGGCCCCTGTTGAAGAAGAGCAATTTAGATTCTAATGATTTGAACAACTTCCGACCGGTATCAAACTTACCTTTTTTAAGCTAAATTTTAGAAAAGCTTGTTTTAATTCAACTTGATTTTATTAATGCTCAAAATGTCCTGGAGAAATTTCATTCTGGTTTTAGGGTGAACCACAGCACAGAGACGGCCCTTCTGAAGAATTTTAATGATTTTAGATTAAACTATGATTCACAGAGGGTGACAGTGTTGGTTCTACTGGATCTAAGCGCTGCCGTTGATACAATAGATAGCACTATTCTTTTAACCCATTTGAAACAGATTGGCCTCTCTGGTGCTGTTCATAGATGGTTCACATCCTACCTCACAGACAGGACTTTTATGGTAAGTTTAGATACCTGCTCCTCTAGGGTCCACAAGATTACATGGTGTGTGCCCCAGGGTTCAATTTAAGGCCCAGTGCTTTTTAACCTCTATATGCTCCCTCTTGGTGGTGTCATCGGGAGACATGGAGTGAAATTTCACAGTTATGCTGATGATACACAGTTATACATCTCCATGTCTCCTGATGAGACACGGCCAATGGATGCACTTTTTAACTGCATTTTAGACATCAAATCCTGGATGGCAGAAAACTTTCTCCAGCTCAACCAGGACAAAACTGAAGTTTTAGTCATCGGTCCTGAGGCTCAGAGAGAGAAACTTTTACCAAAACTACAATCACTGTCTTTTAATCCCTCTTTACGAGTGAAGAACCTGGGCGTGATTTTTGACTCTGAGCTGACTTTTATCCCTCATATTAAAAATATTATTAAAATAGGTTTTTATCACCTGAAGAACGTTGCACCACTCTCTCTCGGGCCAATAAGGAGACGCTGATGCATGCTTTTATCACCTGTAGAATTGACTACTGTAATGCCCTGCTTTCTGGCCTTCCCAAAAAGACTATTTCAGGTCAACAACTATTACAAAATTCAGCTGCACGTGTCCTGACGAAGACCAGGAGGCGGGAGCATATTACACCGGTCTTAAAATCATTGCATTGGCTCCCCGTATATTTCAGGATCGATTTTAAGGTTCTTTTAATGCTTTTTAATTGTCTTAATGGTCTTGGGCCTTCTTATCTCTCAGAGCTGCTTTTACCGTATGAACCCTCGCGGCCTCTGCGCTCCTCTGGCAGCCGTCTCCTTGTGATTCCAAAAGTCACGACACACACTCATGGTGAGGCGTCCTTTCATTATTATGGCCCTCATCTCTGGAACAGGCTGCCAGAGGACCTCAGGGCCGCAGAGAACATTCATGTTTTTAAGAGCAGACTCAAGACTCACCTTTTTAGTTTAGCTTTTAATTGATTATTACTTATTATAGTGTGTTTCATTGCTTTGTATGTTTTATTTGCTTATATTTTAACAGAGTTTTATTAGCTATCTTTGCTACTATATGGTTAACTGTTTTTACTATTATATTTATTACTAGGCAAGGCAATTTTATTTGTATAGCACACTTTCAACAGCAGGGTAATTCAAGGTGCTTTACATGATTTGGTGATTTAAAAGAAACACATAAAAGAAACACACATTACACATGATACACAATAAAGCAAGAGAAAAATTAAAAAAAGCAAGAGAGCATGAACACATTTCATACATATGACATCAAGCATTTACTCAAAGGCAATTCTAAACAGATGGGTTTTTAGTCTCGATTTAAAGCAGTTCAGAGTTTCAGCAGCTCTACACTCGTCAGGAAGTCTGTTCCAGATAAGGGGAGCATAGAAACTGAAAGCTGCTTCTCCATGTTTAGTTCTGAGTCTAGGGATGTTTAGTAGGCTAGAGTTGGAGGACCTGAGTGGTCTTGGTGGTTGGTACCATGACAACAGGTCTTCAACATATTTTGGTGCTAAGCCATGTAATGATTTACAAACCAGTAGGAGTATTTTAAAGTCTATTCTCTGAGCTACAGGGAGCCGGTGTAAGGACTTTAGAACTGGGGTGATGTGATCTACTTTCCTGGTTCTAGTGAGGATGCGAGCGGCAGCGTTCTGGATCAGCTGCAGCTGTCTGATTGACTTTTTAGGCAGACCCGTGAAGATGCTGTTGCAGTAATCAATCCGATTAAAGATAAACGCATGGATGAGTTTTTCTAGGTCGTGTTGCAAAATCAGTCCTTTAATCCTAGAGATGTTCTTCAGGTGATAGAACGCTGACCTTGTTATTGCCTTTATGTGACCCTGGAGGTTCAGGTCTGAGTCCATTAGTACACCTTGGTTACGAACCTGATCAGTAGTTTCTAGCTGTATTAATTGAAGCTGTGTGCTGACTCTTGATCGTTCCTCCTTGGGTCCAAAAATAATCACTTCAGTTTTGTTTCTATTCAGCTGGAGAAAGTTATGGCACATCCATCCATTTATTTGGTCAATGCATTGATTTAGGGTTTGAATGGGTTCAGAGTCACCTGGTGACATTGTAATGTAGAGCTGAGTGTCATCTGCGTAGTTATGGTAGCTAATGTTATTGGTTGCTATAATCTTGCCTAGTGGGAGCATGTAGATATTAAATAAGAGGGGCCCCAGGATGGAGCCCTGGGGCACCCCACATGTGATTTCTGTTCGTTCTGATGAAAAGTCTCCTATTGAAACATAGAAGTCCCTGTTCTTTAGGTAAGACTCGATCCAACCAAGTACTGTACCAGAGAGTCCGACCCAGCTCTCCAGTCGTTCCAATAAAATATCATGATCAACAGTGTCAAATGCTGCACTGAGGTCCAACAGAACCAGCACTGTGGTTCTACCACAGTCTGTATTTATGCGGATGTCATTAAATACTTTGACGAGGACAGTCTCGGTGCTGTGGTGAGCGCGGAAACCAGACTGAAAAGCATATAAAACGGTTTGTCATTGTTATGAAGCCATTTAACTGCTGAAACACAGCTTTTTCAATAATCTTACTGATGAATGGGAGATTAGAGATTGGCCTGTAGTTCTGCATTAACGTGTTGTCCAGATTTTTCTTCTTTAGCAGTGGTTTAATAACTGCTGTTATACTTATAACTACTTATATAATAACTACTTATTTTACTTATATTAGCTCTGGTTATTTTACATTTTTACTTATTAATCCTTCTTCCAGTGTTTCCTCTGTGGGAGCTCTCTGCCTCGGGGGCGGGGTTCGGCTGCGGTGGCCTGGGTGCTCAACAGGTAGTGCTCAGGTGGAGGCGGGGGTCTCTACCCTCCCTCCTCTGGGCGCCCTATGTCGGTGCCCTGGCTGCTGCAGTGGACCTGCTGCTGTCGGGGCAGATGGCTCTCCTGATGGCGTTTTCCTTACGTACTTGTCTCATCTGAGCTCAGCCCAGTGTCTACCAATGATCTTACGCGTTTTGGGAAGATGGCTATGTGTGTCTGGGAAATGGGTTTGGTAAGGGGGAATAACTGTCTTTTCGTTTTCATAATTGTGGGGAAGGGATGGGAATCTGGGTTATGTGGGGTCATTTTAATCTGTATAGCACTTTGAGCTGCATTTTTTGTGTGAAAGCTGCTTTATAAATAAAGTTTGATTGATTGATTGATTGATAAAAATGGTTTGCTGTTATGCCAATAAAGATTATTCCATTGATTCAGGGCATAAAACTTAAAACATGCATTTTAAAAAAAATAAAATGTACCAAAAAGGTATTTTCCAAATGAATACTCCATTTATCAAGTTTTCTTTCTTATATATTTTTAAAAGAACGTTTCGGTTGGCAAAAAAAATCATTTTAAACCTAAATCTTCAAGGGGCATGAACAATTTTGGGCTCAACTGTAATTTATAAATAACATCTACTCATAGCTATAGGAATGTACTTACAAGGGCTCTTGTAATATAATATGCATATTAGTACTAAAAGTGGTAAAATGTGAATAATAAATATCTTACTGTATTGTATTAATCTAGACCATAAAGGCTAGTTTCCACCACTACGCTGAAAGCAATGGTGAAAATATAAACTGCATGAAGCCTTTAACGTTACACACCTTTTTCTAAGTGACAGACTCCTACCAGACTAGTAGAAATGTTCAACCCACCAAAGACATTTACATCGGATTTATAAGTGGACTGATTGATAAAGCTGATAGATGCTGTAGTATAATTTTTATATAGCACCGATAGCTACTACAAACATACTTTTATTGTGGTTTCACAGGAGTCAATCAGTAATTTTAAGAGTTTATACTCTGTTAAGAAGTTGGACTCTTAAAGTTATAATAAAATAACTTTCAGACTACACTCAGTCTGTGGATTCTCTCTCACAACATCCATCCTATGATTCATTTATCAGAAAATACACAATATGCACTAAAACTTAAACAGAGTGTCAAAGGCAATTTCTCCTATCATTTTACTGATTAAAGGCATGACAACATAATCTGTGGTTACTCCAAAATAACCATCTTTGATTATAAAGGGCTGTGACTTTATAGACAAAAACTTTAACAATAAATTCAGAAGAAACACTCCAACTTCAGTATAGTGTCCATTAACTCTGAAAGGATTACCTTTTATACACAAATATATAAACTCTGTTTATATATTTTAATATCTCTTTAAAAAAAATCAGAACCAAATATCTGCTTTTCCACTCCCCCAAAAAGTAACTAAAGTTCTATTTAAAGAATTGCTAAATCGTTCCAACAATACAAAAGCCCAGTAATTATGACATATTGATTTATTTTAAGAATGTAAATTCCCCTTATAAACATTTTTTTCTTCAAACTGTGTTATTTTGAACTTTGATTTTGTTTGACTATTTTCTGCTCAGTTATATCAACTTAAATTGTAGCCCATTTTTTTGTTGTGACGTGTCTTGTCATATTGTTTTGTATGCGATTTTTAATAAAGATTTGTTTTTTTTTTTTATCTCTCTGACGATGACGTGTCTCCAATGTCGTTTCCCAGAGTGCTGTGCGGTACTACGACCACATCACTGCAGCGCAGGCGCAGTGGTGTAGTAGCGGTAGGCTGAGGTGGACTTCTTTCATACAGTGTGTAAGCTGTACAGCTGTTCTTTAGCACCTATTTAGAGGTAAAAAAAGTGACTCACCAGACTTCAGAATGATCCGAATAGCTGCGTTCTTGACTCTGTTAGTGGTTGCCTGTTCGGGTGAGTGTAAGACAACCATTCAAAGAGTTTTGTTGGCGTTAGTTAGCCTGTATTGCTAATTTACAGCCTATCAATCCACCTTTAAATGTCTTCTAACCATTTGTAAAGCCAGTGTTAATGTTTTTAACTGCCCAGGTGACGCATTAGTGTATCTGATGTTTAGCTAAAATACATTATTTGGTGGCAGGGGAGAGCTGCAAGGACCCAGTGATCACCCCGTCGGCCTACACCACCTCTGACGCCGTCATCTCTTCAGAGTCTGTCTTCATTGTGGAGCTCAGCCTGACCTGCGCCAACGGAGCCCAGGTAACTCTCACAGAGCTGCTGTAGGGCATTACTGCTCCGCTGCTGGGGGTTCACTGTGTCATGATCACTGCTCTCTTCTGCAGAGCATCACTCTGTATGCTGATGTCAATGGAAGACAGTTCCCTGTGACCAGAGGTCAGGATGTTGGAAAATACCAGGTATGGACTCATATTTGGATCAATTTATTTAGGTTGCCTTACACTTTCTCTTAATTCATAATATTTTAAACCGTTCTCTAAATCAGCGGTTGGCAAACATTTCAGCGTATGACCCACACAATACAAATGAGGGTAAGGGACCCCCCCCCCCCCCCCGACTTTTGGTTGAATATTCAAACATTTTTATTGAGTCTCTTAAAAAGTGGCACAATGGCAACACAATCAGCTACCACAGTCAATATGTTGACCTATATGTTGCTTTTATTTATCATAGTCCTGTTTCTTTTTTTAAAAATTTTTTAAATGCATATGCTACTTTTTGGCATTAAGGTAATTTTCTCAAGACACGACACTTGCACATCCGTGACTCCAAGTGGACTCCCGACCCCAACTTTGGGAACTACTCCTCTAAATGATAATAATTTCTAGTTGGGCGTTAGTAAGTCGATGCCCTTAATAACCTATTGTGTCAAACTTATTGACAAACATAGTAAATGAAGTATATACAACTCTGTAAAAGTATGTATAGCCCTTTGAATTCCTTTGTCCCATTTTGGCATGCTACAACCACAAGTTCTACTTTGACTATGTAATTGACTAAAACAAAGTTGTGCATAATTGTAAAGTGGTTTTAATATTTTTTCGAAAGAAAAAAAAAGCCAGAACGCTCTGCAAAACACTGGGTGTTGCCTTTGTCCTGAGCACATACTCCCCATGCTGAAACGTGGTGGTAGCATAATGTTGTGGGAATGGTTTAGTCCATGTTTGTTCAGCTCCGGTCCTCAAGGGCTGTTGTCCTGCCACTTATAGATGTGTTTCTTCTCAATCACATCTGATTCAAATTTGCATGCATTGACCAAACGTTCAAAATGAAATATTGATCAAAATCAATCTTAAAATTTTTTGATTTTCTAAATATTTGATCCTTTTTTTTTCTTTCAAACTTTACAAAACCACAGGGTTGCTAAGAGTGGTATTTACTGGCTCTGAATAACTTAAAGGCAACATGCTCATCCCTCTACATTTTAATACAGCCATGCGGCTTGATTTATGTTGATTTTTAGTTGACACCTTCTGAGCACAAATCCATCAAAGGTAAAAACCTTTGACTAAAGAGAGAACACTGTTTGGGTATGAATCAGTTTTCCTGATTCTCTTTCAGGTGTCCTGGAGTCTGCCCCACAAACAGGCCAGCTCTGGAACGTATCAGGTCAAATTCTTCGACGAGGAGTCCTACAGTGCCCTCCGAAAGGTGCGTTTTAATACATGTTTGGCTCAAACCTGTCGAATGAGTAAACAATTTTTTTTAAATAAAAATGCATCTCATTTGTTTCAGGCTCAGAGAAACAATGAAGACGTAAATGCAATTCAGCCTCTCTTCACCGTCAACATTGACCACAGGGTGAGTCACCTACTGATAACGGCAGCTCTAATCAGGGAGCACTTTTATTTTGAGTTTAAGTCTTAGAACAGATTATCTGGGGAAAGATGCAGTAAAACAACTGCAGGGTTACTTCAAGCTTTTAGAAAGTCGTTAATTTAATAATCCAAATGTAAGCCCTTTTTAAAAAGCCTTAAAATGTGCAGATTTCTTATAATAGACCTAAGATGTATTTTGCTATTTCTTACATTTTCAGATTATGCTAATTAATTTTACATAGTTTGATTATGAAAAACGTACTATTCGGATTTATTCTGTGGTTTGTAGTTCTGGCGGAGGATTTTTGGTAGGGTTGGGCATCGAGCATCGATTGGAACCGAGACTCAAATGTCGATTCTCCTGGAATCGTTCAGTTTTTGAAATTACGATTCCTAGTTTCGATTCCCAGTCCGCCGACCAGAAGAAGAACCCGCCGAACACCAACGAAGAAGAATCCGCCAGACGTGTTAGCTTTACTGCGCAATCATGGAAGGTGTGTGGAGACACTCTAAGATTTGTCTTCACTGAAACAAACAAAACAACAGAGCTCAGTGCTAAACCTGTATATAACCGACCGCTCTGTGTTTGACGCGCTGCGCCGCCTTACCTCATCAGCTCTTCCTTCCGGTTCCCACCGTCAGCTCAGCGCCGCACTGAAGTACAAATCCGGTCAGTAAAATACGTCTGATCTCAACATTGCGGAAGCAAACAAGTTAAATTCGAACCGTTGTTCAACTCGAGTGCAAATATCCAGCTAACGTTAGCTCATGCATTTGTTTTCATAGACATACGGTCTGAGATTGCTAAACTAACTTTAGCCAGGCAGCTAATAATACTCCGATGTTCTCCGCCTCCTCCGTTCACCATAGCAACCGAGGGAAACGCAACAACTAGAGCAGTTCAACAGAGAGGTTTCGGACTTTATAATGTACCTGCAGCTAATATGAACGGGATTGTTGAAGTTGTTTGTTATTTTTTGTTCAATATTCTGCAGACAGACATTCAGGATGTTTGGAAATCGGTTTTCATGACCTTTTCAAAAATAAAACTCTACTGTAAAAATGTTACCACTGTGAATTAAAAAAAAAAATGTAACCCCCAAGTCCATAAAAATGTAATAGAATTAAAATCCATGTTCCAATTCCATTGTTCAATTCAAATTCAATTCAAAAATACTTTATTGATCCCAGAAGTAAATTAAAATAAGGGAAATTAAGTAAATAAATTAAGTAAAGTCAAGTTTAGACTATTAAATCAAGTAAGACTATATATGGGTGGGTGGGTGGGTAGGTAGGTAGATAGAAATACTTTATTAATCCCATGAGGGAAATTTCCTTGTTGCAGCAGCAGCACTCAAAAACACAAATGAAAACAACACATAACAAAGAAAGAAACTGTGCAAGTAAATAAATAAGGTCAATATACACACATGTAGGACCGACACACAATGATTAGGAAGAAATAGCAGTGTAAACAAGTAGTGTATTTTAAAGTAGGTCATTTAAAATATGCACACACAAAAAAGACCCTGTTCCTGCAAAGAATCGGAATCGGGAATCGTTTGGAATCGGAATCGTCCAAATTCAAACGATGCCCAACCCTAATTTTGGTGTGTTTATGAAGCTTCGACAAAACTGTAAACCCCAAGCAAATAACCCAGTTTGAAAAAGGATTCTGCTTCTAAAGCTGGCTTATTGGATTTGCCTGATTCAATGTTGAATTTTGTGCATTTACAACACAAAGACAAAGCTACTAGACAGTCTTTCAGCGAGATAAGTTTTAGTTTGAGGACTCGTGGGGAAGTTTAGAGGGATTAGGAAAGGATGCAAAGATTTGTCTCTCAAATAATTTTTTCCAACATGCTTATCAGAATAGGATTTCTCAGGTGTAAATAAAGAACTGATACCTATTTTACAAACCCCACAGGTCTAAATACATCGTTTGCACATGGACTTATTTGTTCCACACCTCTCCTTTCAGGGTGCGTGGAGTGGCCCTTGGGTATCGACCGAGGTGGTGGCTGGCTTTGTTGGCATCCTGGTCTATTACTTGGCCTTCAGTACCAAGAGCACCATCCAAGCATAACATGATCCTCAGCGACTGACCACTGGATCATTGTAAAGACTGAATTCTGGCGGAGCTGGATGAACTAATCCATCAACAAGCGTTGCAGCTAAACCAACAGGTTTCTGCTGCCTTGCCTGCTTCAGGGAAAGAAGCAGAGGTTGCGGTCTTTATATTTCTTTTACTCGGACTGTTTCTTTGTCTTTTCAGAGTACTTTTTTCACAACTTGTCCTTTCAGTCTTGATGGGCTTTTTTTTTTTTTTTTTACATCAAATTAAACCGATCAAACATTAAACACGCTCTTTATTCAGACCAGTTTAAAACCCACTGATTCATCCTCACCAGAACTGTCTTCTGAGTGGGTAAGCTGTGCAGATGGTTTGAACGCCAGTCGAGTTGGGCTTTCTACGAACATGTCAACAGAATAGAAGTGCCGACTGGCCTGAACAGGCTTTTATGTCTCTTCCTGGAATATTAATAAATGGCTTATTCCTGTGTGGCGTGTTGCTTCTCTTATTTATATCAGGCAATAACCAGATCCAAACAGATGCAATAACCAGATCCAAACAGATACAATATTAATATTTGACTATACAAGAATAACTACTGATGTCTATCTTATGATTCCCATTCAAAATATTGCTCTATTAACATCTTGAAAGATTTTTACCAGAACTAAACATATAAAAGGGTTTAATACAAGTACTTGGACAATAAAAAGGTTTAAGTCACTACTTGTTCCTTTTAAACAAAATAATTTCTAAAGGTATTTTGGATTTCTGTCTTATCTGTCCAATCCTGTGTGACCAAAACAACATATGTAAAGTGTGGCCTTATTAGAAATTACAGAGGAGGGCAAATAGTTTCACCTCTATAAAACTGAGCCTAACAGTTTTTCTTTCAGTAAGTCATTACAGTTTGGTTTTCAGCTGACAGATCTTTTATGGTCACTTGGTTGGTGGTAAAACATTAGTTTCATGCATGTAAAGTGTTTCATCGGGTTTTGTATAGCTTCAGTTTAAACACCAGTAAAATATAAGTTGGTTCTAACAAGTTGCTAAAAGATTACATTTAAAGGTGTTTTGTTTTCTATTATATTTTTAGACCGCAGTGCTTCTTTTTTTAATTTGAGTGATTTATAAATATGCAACATGGTCAGCTGCTGTAATGGGAATAAGCAATAAAGCGGCTGAAGTTTTTGGTTTTTTAGATCTACAATAAACCTGAAGAGGTATTGACCAAGGTTATATTTAGAGATGACAAATCTCAATCGCATCACGAAGTCTAAAGAAGTCAGAGAGATTTGCTCTTTTGCGTACACTTTCTCAACACTTCAACAGGATTTCCATGTTTACTTCAGCTGTAAAGGTATTTGAAAACAGACAAAGCTATAACTTTTTTAATGTCTTTTGTTGAATCCTACAAAGGAAAGACCCCTTCTGAGATAAAAAAAGAGTAAATCTAAAGAATTAAGAATCAAATGACCTAAATAGGTCTTAATTCGATAAACAGCTGATGGAGTTGCTGTTCTGACTTAACCATCTGCAGTACCACCAGGTGAACACAAAGTGGCAGCACTGTGCTGCCATATTAAGGCATCTGACCTGGGTACAGAGGAAAACAAATTCTTACTGACATGTATATTGATATATATCATGCTACATACCAAACATTTAAGAGGTTTTTCTTGACCAGCTGTCTGTCTTTTTCTTTATTGTTCCTTAACGTTTTAATAGTATATACTATAGTTTGTTAAAGTCATTTAAAACAACATTATGTCTCTTAAAGCTGCTGCCATCCTACATCCTGTGATGGATCAGTGAAACTAATGCATCTTCAGTAGCATATTTTGTCAGATCTCTTCCTTTTTGGTGGTTATTAACTTTAATCTACACAAGTCTGTGTTTTATTTTAGCATGTGAATGTGTGCATGAATGGATGAATGACTGAATGTAGGGTAAAACGCTTTGTGGTCCTCTGACTGAAAATGCGCTATACAAATGCAGGCCATTTTCCATTTTACAGTGTTTCAGATCATCAAAGACATAATAGACAAAGATACCCTGAGTAAATACAAAAAGCAGTTTTCAAATGACTTAATTTATGAAGAGAAAAAAGCTAGGCAAGGCACTTTTATTTGTAAAGCACACTTTCAACAACAAGGTGTAAGTGTTTGATCATGAACACTGACCTTAACTGAGGTAAGTGAGGTCTGTTGTGCAGTAAATGTTGTTCTGGGCTCCTTTTAGATAAAGAATTTTGTTTGATGATCTGAAACAATAAAATCTGACAAAAGAAGCAAAAACAGAATAAATCTGTTTGTGGACAAATACTTCGTCATATAACTTAATGACACAGTTGTAGCAATGAGACAAATGGTCGTTCAGAGAAAGCTTGAGCATGAATAAGTGCCTGTACCCATTCATGCATCACCTATTAAACTGTGGGAAAAGGGGGACAGCTGGATGGATGGAGGGATATAAATGGAAAGAACAAACAAACAGTCAAAGACCTCTGAATTAGTGCTGAATGAGTCTCTTCCTCCTTTCCGTTCAGAACGGAGAACTCCATCACACATGTCAACGCCAAGAACCGAGGATAACGAATGAAACACTTCTAGCTATTCTTTAAAAATACATGAGAAAGGGTTTATTTTGCCAGGGAGCAACTGACAAACATCAAATGTAGTAAGAATAACTCTGGAAAATAATAAATTGTAGAACTCATCCCGTTTCTTTCAAACATGGTATTTGTTTCTAGAATACTTGGAAAATGTATACCTTTTCTTATGCTAAACAAATTCCTTTCTTTATTTCAATGCACAATCATTGTCATGCATGACATTTCATTCTGTCAGTTTATAAAAATGGCGGTTTGTACTTATCTCCAAATTAATTTGATCCATAAAAAAAGGTGCATTTTGGCTCCATTTTGCTGTTAAAAAGTTTATTTTCTAAAATGTTTAAGCAAGTTTAACAATTGTTTGGAGGCCAATAAGTTGTCATCTTGTATTTCATTTATTTAAAAAATATTGAAAAATTGTAAATCAGCGTGCGTGTGTGTGCTAGAAGGCAGATAAAAGCTGCTTTGACAGAGGTGTGTAAAGCACTGACTCCTGGGGCAGACACTGATGGGCTTACTGGGAGTCAGCAATGTGGAAACTGGCGTCTTAGAGATGATCTTCACATGGGGTCACACTTTCTGTCTAAAAGCGTTGTTTTTGCTGCTCCTTAATCTCTCTTTCTGTAAGGCAGGGCAAGGTCAACAAACGCTGGACTAACTCAATAATCTAACAGAGGGCTCTATCTTTTCACTGTGCAGTCCACTTCCTTCCCTACAATAACAATTTTTGTTTTACGTGTTAAACGTGTACCTTCTTTCAAATGAAACCATTTAGAGCAGCTTTGTTTCTCCATTATAGCTTTTTCACTGGCTTGTCTGTGCACCCTCTAGTATGCTTTGCCTGTCTATGCAAATTCCTGTAAAATATACACACAGTGCCTTTTAAAAGTATTGATACCCCCTTTTCATGTTTTTTTAATGCTAAAACCAGACACTTCAATATGTTCCATTGGGATTTTAAGTGTCAGAACGCCATAAAGCAGTTAAGCAGCAAAGTGAAACAAAAACGGTTCAAGGTTTTTACAATTTTTTACAACACGTGTATTCATCCCTTCTGAGGGAGAGAACCAGTTTTTTTTTACACCTAGAACCAACAATTAAGCCCATTCCTCTTTGTAAAAGAGCTCACACTCAGTCACCTTGGGTGAAAGCATCTGTGAACACCAGTTTTCAAAACTTGCAACGAATTCTCCGTTGGATTTAGGGTTGGACTTTGACTAGGCCGTTCAAACTCTTGCAAGTTCTTGGATCTGAACCACTTCATTGTAGCTATGACTGTATGTTTAGGGTCGTAGCTGAACCTCCACCTCCGTCTCGAGGGTTTCGGAGCCTCCAACAGTTGTCTAACTTCTAAGATTGCCCTTAATTTAGCTACATCCACCTTCTATGAACTCTGACCAATTTCCTCATCCCTGCTAGAGAAAAGCATGATGCTTCCAACTCCACATTTATTCATGGGGATGGTAGATTTATGGTGATGTGTACTATTAGTTTTCCTCCACACATGCATGTCTCACCTATGGCTTGTTGCATACTGCAAACAGAACTTCTTGGGGTTGTCTTCTTTTTGCCAGTCTTCCATAAATTGTAGATTTGAGGATTATACCACCATGGGTATCTTTGTTTTTTTTCTATTCCAAACATTTGAAAAGGATGTATCACTTTTCTCCCACTTCACAACTAATGCACTACCTTGTATCACATGAAATCCAACTAAAATACACTTAAGTTCATGGTTTTAAAGCCACAAAATGTGAAAAAGTTTAAGAAATATGAATATTTTTGCAAGGCTCTGCAAATATAAAAAACAGTGTTTCTTCTCCATCACATTAGACACTCCCTATACATTGCTGGAAGGTTTTTGTTGTTTATATGCATGGATCAGCTGGCCCTGTCGCTATGAAATACTGCAGGTTAAACAAGAGCAGACACGTCACAACAAGCCATTTCGCAGCAGATAAATCCTATAAAATGTATATTGAACAAAGCCCCAAAACCAGGTTTTATCAGACAGCGTCCACATGCCCTGTTATTTTTTTATTTATTTACTCTAATGAGAAGAAATGCTGCAGAGGCTTGCTGAGGTGGTAGAAATGCACCCCTGAAGTAATGAAAACAAGGTGTCTCAGAGTGATAAAAGATAACCTTGATCCCAGAGAACGCTTTTTGAATCTGTTATTATTGCCTTTCTTGAAAATATAAAGTGATAGTTTGTGTTAAATCATGATGAGGAGCTGAAATATAAATGTGCCTCTCTTTATATAAAAAGAAAAAAAACCCACAATGATACAACATATAACGTATAACATTACACGTGTGAAAGAAAAAAATCTATGGGGCAGAACAACAGCACAATTCTTATTTTGCTTTATCTAAACATGTAGAATAATGCTTCTGTAGTGCCTTATTCTAATGCATACGGTGGAGTTGTTGTGGTAGATCTGACTCCGGCATTCTTGGAATGATCTCAGTACCAGCTTCTGCAGAAACTAGGTCTGCAAAGAGGCAGGGGGGTCCTCAGTAAAACGGATCACTCCTTGTCTGATTTATACAGACAGTAACGAAGGTTGGAGCCCCCCCACTTCATTCTTCAGCTGACCTCAGATTGATCTGGGGAGGGAGGACGTCCCGTTTCCCTATTTTGTCCTTGCAATGATACAGCTCGGGTCATTTATTTCTTTCACACCCCATCACAGCCGCAGGCCCGGCAGAACATGTTGCCCGGCTGTAATGATGAGGTGACCTTGAGTTTAGACGTTGACCGCTGCTCAGTTTGAAAACGAGGGATGTCAAGACACTCAGTATAAACACACCCACAGTGTCCCACATGATCACAGATAAATTGTGACCAAGTAAAAAAAAACATCCATCTTATTTTATGAAAAAAAAGAGAAATGATGACGTCTGCGGTTATGCCAGCTCTCTTCTTTTGGAGTCAAAAGGAAATTCACAGCAAGGATGGATCTATATTTAGTCGGTGTTTATAACAGTGAATTTTCTCTCTATTAAAACTCATTCATTGTTAAGATGTTTTTACTTTGCTCTAATGGTTGAAGGAAATGCATAATGGGCAGATCAAGCGTGTTTGAGCTGAAGTCTGGGTCTTTTCTAGCAGAGGGATCATCCTCTGACCTCCCTTCTTCCTGACAGAGAGAGAAAAAAAAACATGAATCCTCCGAAGGTTTGGGAGAAGTTTATCCATTTCCTGATATAACAAAGTACGACACGGGACGTTGTTGCAATAACCTTTTGTTTGGCGGGGAATCAAAGTGGGAGGCCTTGCGTCTGGGGAACAAATGCGCAGTGGCGTGCTGGAAGCCCAAACACTTTGGGCTCACAGAGGAAAAGGTGAGGCACTCCTTCAACAAGGGCGAGGACTCCTGAGACACCTTGAAAGCATCCCAGTATTGTCCTGAAGACTCGCATAACTCTGCTGCTCGGATGAAAACACGAGATTCAGCTGAACTCAAACAGCCCTGAACAAAACGCAGCATTATTTTCAGGAACATCTTAGCTGAAATTAATACTTTTAAAATCTAATATACACACAGATTTACAGTTCTGGTCAGATGTTTGCATTCACCTAGCATTTAAATGAATTATGTTTTTTAAGAATTTGGTTTTCATGTAGCATTTGAATTGTTCTTTTTTCAGGGTGGAATGAGTACAGCTTCAGTTAGTATAAAAAGTTTGAGATGCACAAGTTAAATAAATTGTCAATTTTATCAAAATGTGCACAGGGTCAAAACTATACATACAGGCTTACAGGAATACATACAATGAATTTGACTGTAGATGTACATTACTTAGAAAGCTGGACATTTGACCAGTGTTCTTATTAAAATGTGTTGAGCTAATTTAAATTGATTGATTTCCCGTCTTGACATATAGTTTTTAATCACAGTCTTCACATTTTACACTCCAATAGCCTAATGCTTGTCTGCTTTATCCATTCCCAAAGCAATTTTGAATTTTTGATGTGTGTTTAGAATCCCAGTCTGATCTTCAACTATCTGAGCAAAACTCTCCCCCTCAGATGAAATGAAATCGATTGGGATGTTCAGGAACAAAAACCACTAAGACTTATGTATGCTTTAAACTAGAACACACTGAACACAAGTATCACTGTCTGCAGTGAAGTATGTTTTACAACAATATAGACTGAAAGGGTGCTAACTAAAAAATAAAAAAACTCAAAACTTTGGGAAAGTCTGAACTTGGCAGCCCACCTTGACGACTCTTGTGTAAGTGTATAACATATGTTTTAAATGTGATTCTGCTCCAGCAAAGCTCATTGAAATGGTTATATTATCTGCTCTGCATCTCCAAAGATTGCACAGGAGCTTGCAATCAACTAATTCATTTGATTCAGGTGTGCTGAACCAGATAAACATGTAAAACGTGCAGGACACATTAAACACCATTTAACAAGCCAAGTGCCTTCATGATAAAAGTTAAAAGGTCAGAGGAGAACGTTTGAACTGTTTGGCCACAGCGACAAGAAAGTATGTCTGGTGTAGTTATGGTGAGGGGTTCAAACCTAAGGACACTTACAAACTGTCAAGCATAGGGGTGGCAACATCATCTTAAGGAACTGTTTTGATTATTAGTGGCACTGGTGCATTGCGCAAGCTCAATGCAGTAATGAAGAAGAACTCCCTCCAAATTATTGAACTTCCCCTGATAAAAGCTATCCGACTGAAACTGGGTTAAGACTCGGTTCTCAATGATCTCAAACACAACAAAACTGGTTTTGGAAAAGGTAACGCAAACTAAAGCAGGCTAACATTAAAGCACATGGACTAAATCAGATTTGGGCCAGGAAACAAACCAAGTTAAAAGAGTTATATAGGTTCTGTAAATAAAATATGTCAAATACTCAGCCAGAACCCTGTTGATGGCTACAAAAATGGACGCCTGGTAAATGACATGTATTCAAATACTTGTGGAGGGGGTGTGTGTGTGTGTGTGTGTGTGTGTGTGTGTGTGTGTGTGTGTTCTGGTATTCACGGCGTTATGGGGACTTCGATCTGTTTACACAGTCACGTCGTGGGGACCTCTTCCCTCATGGGGACCAAAAAGCTGGTCCCCATAAGGAAATCCATTTTAAATGACTAAATAAGTAATGGTAAAGGTGCCTATGAAGTTTCAGGCGTTGGCTCATACCACATGTTTTTCTGTAAATTTGTGTAAAGGTGTGTGTAGTGATAGCGCCCCCTTTGAGTTTGTGGTTGGTATTGCACCTCATTAGTAAGTCACACACTATTCCAAATATGGCTTGGTACCACCATCTTCCTGGTCCCCAAAAAGAAGGAGTTTGGAGTTTTAGTGTTAAAGGTAAAAATTAACTCTGAAAGCATAAAAGGGGCTTATTGTGAGAGTTTAACAATTAAGGAATCTGGAACCTCTGAAGAGGATAGAAAATACATACAAGGTGAGTCATTTGTGCAAATATTTAGGTAACTAATGTTTACCTCTATGTTAAGTATGTTAAGTATTTGCATAATATGCAGCTTGCATAATATTTTGAAATAATTATTTATGTATCAATAAAGATCAGTCTCTTTTGAGCTTTTTTGTAATGAAGAATGGGCAACATTTTTAGAAAGATGGTGAAGTCATATTCCTTAAAGCAAATTGTTTTCTACAACTTAGTGAAGCAGGGGGACAGTATACAAATGCATTCAATTTAAATTCAATTCAAAAATGCTTCATTGATCCCAGAGGGAAATTAAGTGTTTGTATAGCTCATATAATTAATTATTTAAGGAGTTGTTGTAGATCATGATGGCTGTGGGCAGGAAGGATTTCCTGTAGCTGTCTGTTTTGCAGTGAAACTGAAGAAGCAGCTGACTGAAGACACTCTGTTATTGTATGACAGTCTCATGAAGAGGATGCTCAGGGTTGTCCATAATTTGACAAATTTTACAGTTTTATTCATAAATTGGAAAATGTGCATTACAGTGGCTTGCAAAAGTATTCGGCCCCTTTGAACCTTTCCACATTTTGTCACATTACAGCTACAAGCATGAATCAATTTTATTGGAATTCCACGTGAAAGACGAATACAAAGTGGTGTACACGTGAGAAGTGGAACGAAAATCATACATGATTCCAAACATTTTTTACAAATAAATAACTGAAAAGTGGGGTGTGCGTAATTATTCAGCCCCCTAAATCAATACTTTGTAGAACCACCTTTTGCTGCAATTCCAGCTGCCAGTCTTTTAGGGTATGTCTCTACCAGCTTTGCACATCTACAGACTGAAATTCTTGCCCATTCTTCTTTGCAAAACAGCTCCAGCTCAGTCAGATTAGATGGACAGCCTTTGTGAACAGCAGTTTTCAGATCTTGCCACATATTCTCGATTGGATTTAGATCTGGACTTTGACTGGGCCATTCTAACACATGGATATGTTTTGTTTTAAACCATTCCATTGTTGCCCTGGCTTTATGTTTAGGGTCGTTGTCCTGCTGGAAGGTGAACCTCCGCCCCAGTCTCAAGTCTTTTGCAGACTCCAAGAGGTTTTCTTCCAAGATTGCCCTGTATTTGGCTCCATCCATCTTCCCATCAACTCTGACCAACTTCCCTGTCCCTGCTGAAGAGAAGCACCCCCAGAGCATGATGCTGCCACCACCATATTTGACAGTGGGGATGGTGTGTTCAGAGTGATGTGCAGTGTTAGTTTTCCGCCACACATAGCGTTTTGCATTTTGGCCAAAAAGTTCAATTTTGGTCTCATCTGACCACATGTTTGCTGTGTCCCCCACATGGCTTGTGGCGTTTGCCACAGAAGTCCCGTTTGCAGTTTTGCAAACGGGACTTCTTATGGTTTTCCTTTAACAATGGCTTTCTTCTTGCCACTCTCCCATAAAGGCCAACTTTGTGCAGTGCATGACTAATAGTTGTCCTATGGACAGATTCCCCCACCTGAGCTGTAGATCTCTGCAGCTCGTCCAGAGTCATGGGCCTCTTGGCTGCATTTCTGATCAGCGCTCTCCTTGTTTGGCCTGTGAGTTTAGGTGGACGGCCTTGTCTTGGTAGGTTTACAGTTGTGCCATACTCCTTCCATTTCTGAATGATCGCTTGAACAGCGCTCCGTGGGATGTTCAAGGCTTGGGAAATCTTTTTTTAACCTAAGCCTGGTTTACATTTCTCAATAACTTTATCCCTGACCTGTCTGGTGTGTTCTTTGGACTTCATGGTGTTGTTGCTCCCAACATTCTTTTAGACAACCTCTGAGGCCGTCACAGGGCAGCTGTATTTGTACTGACATTAGATTACACACAGGTGCACTCTATTTAGTCATTAGCACTCATCAGGCAATGTCTATGGGCAACTGACTGCACTCAGACCAAAGGGGGCTGAATAATTACTCCCACCCCACTTTTCAGTTTTTTATTTGGAAAAAATGTTTGGAATCATGTATGATTTTTGTTCCACTTCTCACGTGTACACCACTTTGTTTTGGTCTTTCTCCTGGAATTCCAATAAAATTGATTCATGTTTGTGGCTGTAATGTGACAAAATGTGGAAAAGTTCAAGGGGGCCGAATACTTTTGCAAGCCACTGTATGTTCCATCCATCCATCCATTATCTGTACCCGGACATCCTATGCACGGGTACAGATAATGGATGGGTGGGGGGCTGGTGCCTATCTCAGGCAGTCATGGGGTCGGGTACACCCTGGACAGGTTGCCAGTCCATCGCAGGGCAACACAGAGACACACAGTACAAACAATCATGCAAGGTTTAATAAAGGAAAAAAAACCTGTGTTTTTTTGCAGTGAATACCATATTTATATAGCTACCTTTCAGGCCAGAAAAGGTTAAAACCTATATATCGTGTATCTATGTAAAGAGCAGAATGTGACCTATAACTTGATGTAAGGCACAAGGATATGTGACTTTCAGAGGCTGAGCTATGGGTACACATGTTTGTTCATTTCTGGTTTCTAGGATGCAGCTCTAGAATTCTCAAGAAATAGTCTACACATAGCAGGTCACTGAGAGCTAATAGCTGAAATTAGATTATAGTTTTGCTTATTGGAAAGTACAGAGCATGGTGTCATCTGAGGTATGGCTTTGGTCATCTCCATTGCCCATCCCTCCACATGCTTCACCCGGGTCTCCGCTCCCTCAACATGCTCTGATTGGCTTTGTATTTCTGACATATTGCCAAGTTAACAGTTGATTTCTTGTCACATTGAATTAGTTTATTGACGGAAGTTCAAATTGTCTTCTTTATGTCAGACTTTAGTAGCACATTTATTGCAGAGTAAATCCTCAGGGTTAGCAGAAGGGGTATTGTGGCCCACCTCATGCTTCTTGCGGTTGATAGGCCAGAATTCAAGAGCACAAAGAATGGGAAGGCTAAAACTACGCATCAAGCTACTGTATGTAAGTTACCCCAGTGATCCACCAATGTATCTGAGTAAACTGGATTTAGTTACTGGGTTTACAAGTGAAAAGCAACAAGCACGTCGCAACAGTGGATAGCCAATTGCATAGCGTCACTAACTACAAACAGCTCAGGATAACCACTTTAAGTATAAGCTCTATCAAAAGGGAAACTTTTAAGCCTAGGCTTAAATGTAGACCAGGTGACTGCCCCACATACAAAAAGTGGGAGCCAGATCCACAAGAGAGGACCCCAATAACTAAAAAATTATATTGTACTTATTGAAACTCTAGGAATCACCAGTAAACCTGCAGTCTGAATGTGAAGTGCTCTGCTTGGAACACATTGAAGATATTCTGGATTTTACAGTGACCAAAAAAAGAAAGCTAAAATAAGAGAAATATGATGCCTCTTTTTAGTTTCTATCAGAACTCTCACTGCAGCATTTCAGATAACATCAAGGCTTTTAACAGATTTTTGTTACTTCCCTTTAGTAAAGAACTACACTTTTCAAGCTTGACATAATGCGGAAGTGAAAGATGGAAGTCCTGGGGATTTAAATGACATGTTCTGGTCATATTTGACACAAAGGTTCTTTATATTATTACCAGTATCTCATATGACTGATTATCTTCTGGCGCCACTCGAGCAGGCTGCCGGTTTTCAGCTGCCCAAAGTTGATCCTGAGTTTTTTTCTCTTTAAATATCTGTCCTTCAACCTCTTGTGTGTTTTGGTTTTTATTCTGGACTGCACGTTTGAAAAATGGAACCGACCATTGTTTATGGTTATCTTTTTTGTTGCACTTTTCACTGGAACATGTGATTGCCCGATCGGCCATTGTTTACACAAGGGACTAGCTGCTAGCTCTCGGTAGCGCCGCTGTTCTGCCTCCCACCAAGTGAGCCAACATCTCCCGTGAACTGAGAAGGAAGAGACACAGCACTGGTGCATGGATCGGGCATCACTGAAGGGGAAGGAGGTGCAGGCCCATCATCCCGTCCATCTTTATGTGAAATGTGAGATCTCCCCTCAACAAAGTGGACGAACTGGCGGCTCTAACCCAATATCAAAGGAGCTACAGAGAATGTAGTCTGTTGTTCCTGACCGAGATGTGGCTAACCGTGCTAGCTCTGGAGTCGCATACAAACATGGACGGTTTTCATCAGCACCAGGCCGACAGAACCAAGGAGAGTGGTAAGAAGAGAGGAGGGGGTCTGGCTGTGTTTGTGAACGATAGATGGTGTAAACCTGGGCATTTATCAAAGAGACGCTATGCAGTAAGAATATTGAGCTGTTAGTTGTTAGGATGAGGTCGTACTATCTACCATGGGAGTTTACACACGTTATCGTGATCGCTGTGTAAATCCCCCCTCTTCTATCGGTGCTGCAGCCTGCTATGTCATCCATACTGTGACCAGCAGACTCCAAACAGGCATACAGCTCATCACCTCTCCCTCCCCTAGGGGGGATCACAACCTGGTTCATCTCCAGCCTGTGTATGAACCTCTTGTATACAGAGAACCAACTGTGACACTCACAGTGAGAAAATGGTCAGAGGAGCCTGAAGAGGCTCTGAGGGACTGTTTCAGTTCTACTGTGTGGTAGGACCTCTGCGCACTATTGGGGGACGGTATTGACAGCATCACTGATTGCATAACGGACTACATTAACTTCTGTGTAGACAACACTGTACCCATTATAAAGGTGTGTTTTTTTTACAACAATAAGCGCTGGATCAACCTGAAATAAAGACTTTCCTTAAGGAGAAGAAGAGGGCATTTCGATCTGGAGACAAGGATGAGCTGAGAGCTGTGCAGAAAAAGTTGAAATGGAAAGCTTTACCTCACTTCATGTAAAGAACGAGCTGCAAAAGATCAAGTTGAGAAAGGCTACAGGTCCAGATGGCATCAGCTCCAGGCTCCTGAGTTAGATGAAATGTGTGGCATCCTGAGATATCTGTTCAACCTCAGAGTGAAGCTGGGGAAAGCACCACAGCTGTGCAAGACCTCCTGTGAGGTCTTCACATCCGAAGGACTTCAGCAGCTACAGGCCGGTAGCCCTGACCTCGCATCTGATGAAGACCCTCGAGAGGTAAGTTCTTAAAGATCTTCACCCCCTGGTGAGGTCTTTATTGGATTTGCTGCAGTTTGCCTACCAGCCTGGCATCGGGTGGATGACGCCATCATCTACCTCCTGCACCGAGGTCTGACCCACCTGGAGAAGCCTGGAAGCACTCTGAAGATCATGTTCTTTGATTTCTCCAGTGCTTTCAACACCATCCAGCCAGGACTCCTGAGGGACAAGCTGGAGCTGTCAGGAGTGAACCATCCCACATCGCAGCGAGTTACTGGACTACCTCACAGGATGCCCACAGTATGTGAGGACACCGTGCTGTGTCTCTGACAGGCTGGTCTACAGTACATGGGCCCCACAGGGAACTGCACTGGTACAGTTACTCTTCATCCTCTACTCTACAGACTTCTCCATAAACTCCCCACGCTGCCACCTTCAGAAGTTCCTTGATGACTCTACCATTGTCGGTCTCATGACAGGTGAGGATGGCTCATAGTACAGACAGTGGACTAAGGACTTTGTGGACTGCTGCCAGCAGAACCACCCTGCAGCTGTTAGACTCTACAACCAAAACGGCTCCCAACAAACCCAATAGAGTTTACATCCCTGTGGTAATTTACAGTTTAACTCACTTAATTAACATTTCTGCTGCTGTTATTTGCACCACTGTTTTTCTCAGTTTATATTTGGTTAACTTCTTGTAAGTAATACGTTTACTTTTTTACCTTTTAATGCACAACTACGTATGTACTACATTCTGTAAATATTTTTTGTCTTTAAATCATCCTACTCAGTTGCACAGTCAAATAACTACACGGTACTTTGTTTTTTGTAATTGTGTCCTTAATGTACATATGTTATTCTTAATTCTGTTTTTATACTTTTTTCTACCTTTTATGTGTGATCCTTAAAGGGGGGGTATAATGCTTCTTCCAGGCACATATTACCCTTCTATACCACACTCCAATAAAATTGTCACCTTAAGTCTTTTAAAAGTCCGTAAAATATCCAAATCTACCTTAAAGAAATTTACTTCCGTATTGGAGACCTTGATTTTCGCCTGTGCCTCTCTAAGACCCTCCTACTCTTTCTGACACTCTCCCTTCGTTTCATCACATACCATGCATGCCATGCATCGCAGGATGCACGGAGTCGGACTCTGACGCATTTGTTGTTTACATAAAAGACGTGCAGCTGCCGCTGGTGTGTTATAATTACTTCACCTGGGACTCAGCCAGAGTTGTATGAGGTGGGGAGGGGTGGGGAGCTCTGCAGGGGCGAGGCTCTCAGCTGAGTACATAAGGTCGAAGGAGGAGATGGGTGGAAAAGGCGGGGATAGGTGGGAGCTGGCATTTCAGCAACCCCGAGAACTACCAGCAGATACTCAAAGATTACTCTAACATGAGTGAATGGGTCAGAGCAACACTTCAGGTATGTTTTTAATGAGGGAAAGACAGGTTCTCAGGATATTAAGTCCATTTTGCATAATACTTTAATGCTTCTATCATCTGTCACTTTGCTGCTGTTACAGATGAATTTCCCCTTTGTGGGACAATAAAGGAATGTTCTATTCAATTATGTTCTATCTTCTTTTTCAAAGGGGGTACATCAGCTAATGCTGCACATATCAAAGTAATGACACTATAAACAAAAACATAATTTGAGAGGAGTTAGAAATCAGGTTTCTGGGAGCACACAACCCCATATTCTCAGCGGATTGACTTATATGAAACCAAAGGACAAATAGATCTATAAAAGTAGGTAAGTGGTTGCATGTTTCTGTATCCGGAATGCATTGTGTTCCTCAAGAAAGTAAAAAGTTTTATTGCACTCTACCATATGGGGAAACTACATCAGGTGAATAAAGTAAAACTACCAGGTGAGGAGCAATTACATGAAGTAGGCTTCGACCATGGTGTGGAACACTTTCCACAAGGCTTCAATTTAGAAAACCTGTTTAGTTAAGAAGAAAACTTTTATATAGGTAATTTCACATGAAGAAAAATAAAGAAAATAATGTTTCTTTGGTAGAGTCATTTTTGCTGCAGCATAAAAACATGTCTCACTCTGACCATGAGACAAAACTTTAAAAAAATTATTTTTTCAAACTAAAACAATTTTTATGTGATAAATATTGTGAAAATATCTGTTTAATTTAGTATAAGTAGAGTTTATGATTACATGGTTACAGTATTGGCACCAACAGTAAGCTTGATCTCCTCTGATTGATTGGGTGAAATCCTGTGGTTCTAAGAGCCCGCGAAAAGCCGCACCAACTTAATTTAGGATGTGAGTAGATTTATAAAGTAGGGTCACTTGCGCGGAAAAAGGGTTAAACTGAATTTCTGAAAAACAGAGAAATGTAAATATTATTCATTTCGCATGCAACTTGTATTGTAGTTACAACAGTTGTCTTAACAGCAATGTCTTAAAATACTTTAAATAAGTATGGTCAGATTAAGTTCGACTTCCTGTTACATGCTTTTATTTTGAAACCCCAGGAAATAACAGTTAACTATCAGTAGCTTGATTCTTCAAGTGGCGTTTGGAGCACACCTGATCGGACCAATTAAACAGGAATAGAAGGAAGCTGTGATGTTACAAAAAGTCTTCTGTAAGTATCTATGTTTTCTCTGATAGATATATCACTAACTGCCTTTTGTTATTTGAGAAGATATGCTTCTGAAAATGTGTGCAGCCTTGCTAGCTAGTTTCTTTATTAGTTAGCATTAGGCTAATATATATTTTTCTTATTTTTAAATAGTGAGCATTGGAAAAACTGGCCAGACCTCAATTTTATTTTACGTATGTGAAATTCTGACAGCACTTTAGAATAAATTATGATTTCTGATATGATTTTGTTGCCATTAGCAACTTTTATTCATGTGTGTTAGTCAAGCATATGTGGACTACAGGCATGGCTGGATAACTTCTATTTTTAATTTAACCTTTATTAAAATGTTTTGGTGATTTCTGAAAAACATGTATTTCCTCTTAATATAATTTCTTCAGGACATGAAGTGGTTTATAGTGTTCCCAGAGAGAAAAAAACATTCAATATTTATCTTCATACTTATGGTATACCTATTTGTATACTTATGGTCAGTGACAACAGCTCATTTGCAGCTTTCTTTAACATCCAGTGTTACAGTCCTGAAGACTTATGTCCACTTCTGTAACATTACCAAATACCAAGAATATACCTCATCATGTCCACTGTGACTGCTGTTTGAAGCCCAATTATTGGAAACTCTTGGGTCCTCCAGTTGGGAGATATTTTCATGTGTTTTCCAATAAATGAGACGATAACAAACCTACTTCATTGTGTTGATCTGAAAAGTGATAATAGAAGCAGGTAAATATGTTGACACTTGATCAGACAGACATCTGCCTCAGACAAAAAAAAAAAACATGTTGGATCTGGTACTAATTTTCCTTTAATAAAATTCTAAGAACAAATTTTTTGAAAGCTCTGTTAACATATGTTTTGAAAATGAAAGCTGGGGATTCTCTCTGTGGTGCTGATCAGTAGCCAAAGAGCTCTATGTGCAAAATGTCTGAATCATTACCACATAAACTTTTCAATGGCTGATTTTCTTGAAGCTTCTTAATTCAATAACTGAAACACCAATATATATTTCTGTATCACGAACATGTTTTCATTTAAAGGTCCCTACATTTAAAAGATACGTAAAGGTTAAATTTGTACTGGTTTCATTGAGACCACAGAATTAGAATGTACACTTTATAGAATGCAGTTTCACTTTTCCACCATGGTGTTATGTTACAGTCTTATTCCAAAATGGATTACATTGATTTTTACATTAAACATTCTACACACAACACTCCACAATAACGTGAAGATTTTTTTATTTTAGCAAATATATTAAAAATTAAAAAACTAAGAAATCCCATGTACATATGTATTCAAAGGCTTTGCCATGCAGCAAAAATTGGCCTCAGGTGCATCTTGTTTCAACTGATCATCCTTGAGATGTTTCTACAGCTTAAATAGAGTCCACTTAGGGTAAATTCAGTTGATGTTGCAGGATCTGGAAAGGCAACAAGCCTGAAAGTTGATAGTGCATGTCAGAAGTCTGTAGATATTTAAAACAGGACTATGTCAAGACACAAATCTGGGGAAGGGTATAGAAAATGTTTAGCTACTTCGAAGGTCCAAAGATTTCAGTGGTCATCATCCATACATGGAAGATGTTTGTTACCACCAGGAGTATTCTTAGAGCTAGTGATTTATAAACTGAGCGATTAGGCAAGAAGGACCTTAGTCAGGAACGTGACTTAGGACCTGTGGTGACTCTGTCAGAGATCCAGCATTAGTCTGTGGAGAGAGGAATACCTCTGCACCAATACACCAATCATGACTATATGGTTGAATGTCCAGATGATAGCCACTCCTTAGCAAAAGGAACATGGCTGCATGTCTGAAGTTTGCCAAAAGGCACCTGAAGATCATGAGAAATAAAATTCACTGGTCTGATTAGATTGAACCTTTTGGCATGAAGACATCAAGGATGGATGTAGTAAGCTTGTTGCAACATGTCAAGAAGATCTGAGACTGCAATTGCTGCCAAAGTGCATCAGGAAAGTACAGAGCAAAGGCTGTGAATTCTTATGTAAATGGGATTCCTTAGTATTTTTAACATATTTTTAAAAATTCTTAACTTTTTCATGTCATTAAGGGTTTTGTGTGTAGTTTTAAGGGAAATAATTCATTTAATCCAGTTTGAAATAAGGCTGTAACATAACATGTGGAAAAAGAGACGTGAGGTGAATACTTTCCGGGTGTACTGTAAACAGATTTAGTTTAATCTGAGCCTATATGAAATGCACAACAATGTGTGAAACTCTACCAAATAATGAACTGGGTTTGAGTTATAATATTGTTTACCTGTAGCTAAATATTTTTTTATTTCTTGCAGTTTAATATGTCACCACGTATCAGTCCGCTTAATGATGCAATGCAGCATGTTCTTTCCAAGACGGACAAAACATCAAAAATTGAAGTGAAGTACATCAATACAGTAAAAGGTAAGTTGGGATTTCATGTAACAAATTAAGTCAAAGATTGCTAACATGACTTTTCCAAAGGGAAATAAGATGCACTAGATAACGTAAAAGTGTGCAGCAACCAAAGATAGGTAGAACATTTTAGCGTTTAATTACTAAGAATACATCTTTTGTAGGACGTGGTGTATTTGCAAAGCATTCCATTTGCAAAGGTGAATTTGTAGTGGAATATAGGGGAGAAAGGATCACTGAAGAAGAATCTGAGAGGAGAAGGAGAGTCTACCATCCTGCCTGTGCAGCCTTTATGTTTGCATTTAAATGGCGAAGCAAAACATGGTGGTAAGAGCTAAAACTCTTCCTGTACATTCCGGCTTTGTAATAATATCCTAAATATGCTAATGTTTCATTTTAAGATTCTTCTGTTTCTATTATTTTAAGCATTGATGCCTCCATAGAAGATGGATCATTAGGTCGACTAGTTAATGACGAACACAGACATCCAAACTGCAGGATGAAACAAATCGATGTTGCTGGACATCCCCACCTCTGTTTGTTTGCCCTGAATGACATTGAAGAAGGAGAAGAAATTACCTATGACTATGGAGGTTCAGACTGTCCATGGAGAACACAGGTAAGGTGCTCAAGAAACGGTGCAGAAATTAACAACAGGTTTCCAGAAAATATATAAAAGCTTGTAAATAGAAGTTTCAATTTTACGTTTTCTAAGATGTTTTAGCATGATCCTGGAAACTGTACTTGATGATTATGCATACGTATGAACGACAGTTGAAGCTACTGTTATAAAAAATGTGTCTTTTCAGGGCATGAAATTGTTTATTTATTTTATGTAACTTCATATTATATGTTTTATGAAGCGTTTATTTACTAATAAAATTGTGTTTGTCAAGAACCTAAACACCCTTCAGCATTTTTGTACACTAAAAACCCTTTGTTAAATGTTCCAGCCATCAACCAGCACAAATGTAGTAACCGAAGCACAGGACTCCAAACCACTACATACAGGCTCAAAGAGGGACGATGGCCCTGAGGGTGATGACTCTTCTAAACAGGTAATTACTTCATATTTAATGCCACACTCAATACTGTTTGGTTTATTTTGAATTATTTCAATCTTTCTGTCATTATTTTATCAAGAGATGTTTTCAATAGTTTACTGGATTTGTTTCTGGTCACCCATAATGTCAATGTAGCACACTTTAGTCTGTTGAGCAGGACTGGAAAACTTGGATAACACTTGTAATAGAAGGAAATGTAAAACTGAGGGTCAAAAGTCCCCATGAAGCCTGATTACAAGGTGTGTGGCTTAATGACATTTGGTGGCCAGTAGACCTGAAAAACAGTACACCAAACAATTGCATGTATTGCATGTTGAAATGTAGGTGCAGGGCTACTGTTGAGGAAGGATTTATTTTGCACAGTAGTTTCTAACTTGGTCTATTAGTTCTCCTTTCTGGACAATCACGGGGTCCCCACAACACACATTCACTAGTCTGTGTGAAGACTGTGAGTGAAGTGGTCCTCAGAAGGACATATATAACTGTATGTGTGTTAGGTCCCCATGTAACATGTTCAAAGTGTGTTATACCAGGTACATAACCTGAACTATTAAAAAGTGTTTTGATTCTGTAGAATCTTCTTAAATAATGATGTGGGTTTTATTACTAGTTATTTATTAGGATGCTTTAAGTTTATTTCAAAACATAAATGTAGTTTTATTTAAAATGTTAAGCCTTAGATTATTTGGTTTTCCACTTTTGTACACTAACAACCCTTCATTAAATGTTCCAGCCATCAACCAGCACAAATGTAGTAACCGAAACACAGGACTCCAAACCACTACATACAGGCTCAAAGAGGGACGATGGCCCTGAGGGTGATGACTCTTCTAAACAGGTAATTACTTCATATTTAATGCCACACTCAATACTGTTTGGTTTATTTTGAATTATTTCAATCTTTCTGTCATTATTTTATCAAGAGATGTTTTCAATAGTTTACTGGATTTGTTTCTGGTCACCCATAATGTCAATGTAGCACACTTTAGTCTGTTGAGCAGGACTGGAAAACTTGGACAACACTTGTAATAGAAGGAAATGTAAAACTGAGGGTCAAAAGTCCCCATGAAGCATGATTACAAGGTGTGTGGCTTAATGACATTTGGTGGCCAGTTGACCTGAAAAACAGTACACCAAACAATTGCATGTATTGCATGTTGAAATGTAGATGCAGGGCTACTGTTGAGGAAGGATTTATATTGCACAGTAGTTTCTAACTTGGTCTATTAGTTCTCCTTTCTGGACAATCACGGGGTCCCCACAACACACATTCACTAGTCTGTGTGAAGACTGAGTGAAGTGGTCCCCAGAAGGACATTAATAACTGTATGTGTGTTAGGTCCCCATGTAACATGTTCAAAGTGTGTTATACCAGGTACATAACCTGAACTATTAAAAAGTGTTTTGATTCTGTAGAATCTTCTTAAATAATGATGTGGGTTTTATTACTAGTTATTTATTAGAATGTTTTGAGTTTATTTCAAAACATAAATGTATTTTTATTTAAAATGTTAAGCCTTAGATCATTTGGTTTTCCACTTTTGTACACTAACAATCCGTTGTTAAATGTTCCAGCCATCAACCAGCACAAATGTAGAAACCGAAGCACAGGACTCCAAACCACTACATTCAGGTTCTAAGAGGGACGATGGCCCTGAGGGTGATGACTCTTCTAAACAGGTAATTACTTCATATTTAATGCCACACTCAATACTGTTTGGTTTATTTTGAATTATTTCAATCTGTCTGTCATTATTTTATCAAGAGATGTTTTCAATAGTTTACTGGATCTGTTTTCTGGTCACCCATAATGTCAATGTAGCACACTCTAGTCTGTTGAGCAGGACTGGAAAACTTGGATAACACTTGTAATAGAAGGAAATGTAAAACTGAGGGTCAAAAGTCCCCATGAAGCATGATTACAAGGTGTGTGGCTTACTGACATTTGGTGGCCAGTAGACCTGAAAAACAGTACACCAAACAATTGCATGTATTGCATGTTGAAATGTAGGTGCAGGGCTACTGTTGAGGAAGGATTTATTTTGCACAGTAGTTTCTAAGTTGGTCTATTAGTTCTCCTTTCTGGACAATCACGGGGTCCCCACAACACACATTTACTAGTCTGTGTGAAGACTGTGAGTGAAGTGGTCCCCAGAAGGACATTAATAACTGTATGTGTGTTAGGTCCCCATGTAACATGTTCAAAGTGTGTTATACCAGGTACATAACCTGAACTATTAAAAAGTGCTTTGATTCTGTAGAATCTTCTTAAATAATGATGTGTGTTTTATTAGCAGTTATTTATTAGAATGCTTTGAGTTTATTTTAAAATCTAACAGGAGTTTTATTTAAAATGTTATGCCTTAGATCATTTGGTTTTCCACTTTTGTACACTAACAATCCTTTGTTAAATGTTCCAGCCATCAACCAGCACATATGTAGTAACCGAAGCACAGGACTCCAAACCACTACATTCAGGTTCTAAGAGGGATGATGGCCCTGATGGTGATGACTCTTCTAAACAGGTAATTCCTTAATATTTAATGCCACACTCAATACTGTTTGGTTTGTTTTGAATTATTTCAATCTGTCTATTATTTGATCAAGAGATGTCTTCAGTATTTTACTGGATCTGTTTTCTAGTCACCCATAATGTCAATGTAGCACACTTTAGTCTGTTGAGCAGGACTGGAAAACTTGGATAACACTTTTAATAGAAGGAAATGTAAAACTGAGGGTCAAAAGTCCCCATGAAGCATGATTACAAGGTGTGTGGCTTACTGACATTTGGTGGCCAGTAGACCTGAAAAACAGTACACCAAACAATTGAATGTATTGCATGTTGAAATGTAGGTGCAGGGCTACTGTTGAGAAATGATTTATTTTGCACAGTAGTTTCTAAATTGTTCTATTAGTTCTCCTTTCTGGACAATCACGGGGTCCCCACAACACACATTCACTAGTCTGTGTGAAGACTGTGAGTGAAGTGGTCCCCAGAAGGACATTAATAACTGTATGTGTGTTAGGTCCCCATGTAACATGTTCAAAGTGTGTTACACCAGGTACATAACCTGAACTATTAAAAAGTTTTTCATTGATTTTCTGAATTATAATAGCTCTTTCTTATTAGGATGCTATGAGTTTATTTTAAAATATAACTGTAGTTTTATTTAAAACTTTAAGCCTTATATCATTTGGTTTTATACTTTTGTACACTAACAACCCTTTGTTAAATGTTCCAGCTGTCAACTAGCCCAAATGTAGAAACCGAAGCACAGGACTCGAGTCCACTACATTCAGGCTCGAAGAGGGACGATGGTCCTGATGGTGATGACTCTTCTAAACAGGTAATTCCTTCATATTTAATGCCACACTCAATACTGTTAAGTTTATTTTGAATGATTGGAATCTTTTTACACTGTTAAGAGACGTTTTCAGTAGTGAACTGGATATATATTCTGTGTATTCTGTTTGAAGACTTAAGTGGTCCCCAGATGGACAAGTAACTTTATGTGGGTTAGAGATATGTTACTAATTGGGATGCTTTGAGTTTATTAGTGTTCTACAAAGTTAGATTTTTTTCTTAGAATCCATCGCGAGTTCTACAGACTTCCAGAGAAGACCCTACAACTTGCCAAGATGATGATGATGATGATTACGACAGGGCTGTGGACAATGGGAACTCACCTTCCATTGGTAGGAGTTGTGAAAAGTTACTATAAACATCCTACAGGAGAGAAATTATTTTTCCATCACTTCATGTGTAAACTGGTTTGACCATACATTACTATGTAACCAAATACTTTTTTCTTGAAAGGAAAATCATTATAGAATGTGTTTATCCTAAGATTTTGGTATAATACCTTTGTAAAATGAACAATTTTATTGTAACATGATTACATGATTGTGATACATACATAATTATCTAAAAGTACAACACAAGATCTGAATTTTTTTGCATTTTTACAATTATAGTAACCATTTAAAAATACTTTTTTGTTTTATAGAACCATCAGCAGAGGAAATCTTTCATCCTGCAGAAACAAATGAAATGATACCACCACCATCTCGGAAACGGAAACCACCACCATTGTCATCATCAGAGGAGGAGATGCCAGTGGAAGTCAGCACCTCACGATCTTCCTCTAAAGGTTGCACATAATACCTTTTGAAAAATTTAAGTAATATTAACTTTACATATTTACACTCAACACCAGTCCGATAGCAATATAAAAAAGTGTCTCATGGGTCAAGTACTAAGCATTTATTACTTTGTGTTTGCTGTTTAAAATTAGAAACATCCTTTCCAGGAGTAATGCTAAGAAACTAGTCCATGCATTTATTACCTCAAGGCTGGACTACTGTAATTCTTTGTTATCAGGAAGTCCACAAAATGCAATTAAAAGCCTTCAATTGATCCAAAATGCGGCAGCAAAAGAGAAATCATATTTCTCCGGTTTTAGCTTCCCTTCATTGGCTCCCTGTTAAATCGAGAATAGAATAAAGCTGTACTTTAACTTGGATAAATGCAAAAGCTACATAGGGTTTGCATAACAGGGGTGAGAAAAATAACTAAAATGGCTGTTATATCTGCAACCTTTCTCTTGAAACGTAGTCTTGTTGACTCATATATAACCTCATTAATCTGATTAGATGTATAGAATTAATCTGGAAATTGAATAGTCTGTGTATGTGTTTCATATTGAAAAGTTATTTTGTTCAGTTAATTGTTAAAAATTCCAACTTAAGGTCAATAAATAGAATATCCATGTAACTGTGCTATATAATATCACAGGATTCAAAAATGTCATTCTTGTTAAATTAAATATGTTCCTTTTTAATTTCTAATATTTTTTTCTCTAACCTTTTGAAGGTAGAGCACCACTAAGGAGACCATGGAGCCCAGAAGAAGTCCAGGCCGTGGAAAGACACTTGAATAGATTCATCACATCATGCATTGTACCGGGAAAGTATGACTGTGAGAGGTGTTTAAAGGCTGAATCCGATGCTCTAAGAAACCGAACGTGGCAGAATGTAAAATTTTATGTTCACAACCGAATAACATCGAAGAAAAAGAAAACTGCAACAGCATTATTTTAGGGGATCAGGAACCACCATTTTAATTCTTTTTTAAAAACATTTACAGGCAAAAGTTGCCTTATACAAATGTTTAGGTTTGCTTCTTTTAAGTTGAGTTTTTTTTAGTTCAAGCTCAGCTGACAGTTCTTAAATACCTGGATAGATTTGAAAGCATAAAGCATTTTCTGTTTTGAATTATAATTACACTAAACGTAAAGTTTAAAGGTCATTGAACCTTGTCATTTTTTTGCAATTCATTAAAAGGTTTTCTGCAATGTTTTGTTTCCCATTTAATTTGTATTTATACATTTTTAAGTGCTTGATGACTTGTGATGACTTATTATGGCTGGCTGCCTGACTTAAGAACACGGAAGGCAGGTTTGATCGGCTTTCTTGCAGGTCCCCACTAAGTAAATTAGAGTATGTGTGAATATGCAAATAATATGCAAATCAGGTCCTCATGAGTAACGTTTAATAGAAAGTTAAAGAGTCCCCATCAAGCATGGTCCTGACAGCTTGATGACATTACTTTTAAATTTTTGTGATTTGAAGTTGTGTATAGACTAAGGCAGCTCTGTGTGTGGTACCTGATTTTTTATGAGTTTGTAATAACTTCAGAAAAGGTGGTCCCCACAGGTGATGCTCATAAAGTTGGTCCCCTGTCCACATGGAAACCAGTATGTGTGTGTGTGTGTGTGTGTGTGTGTGTGTGTGTGTGTGTGTGTGTGTGTGTACATGTATAGCTATACTTGTGAGGACCAACCTTTGACAGCCCACCAGCCTTGTGTGGACATTTATAGTTGTGAGGACATTTTGCCTGGTCCCCACAATGTTTAACTAGCTATTAAACTCTACTAGTTAGGTTTAGAGGTAAGGTGTGAATTAGGTTTAGGTTAAGGTTAGGGTTAGGCATGTATCAGTAATGGTTAGGTTTAGGGAAAGTGTCTGGGTTAGGCATAGTAAAATCAATGGAAGTCAATACAAAGTCAACACAAGTATAGCAAGACGTGTGTGTGTGTGTGTGTGTGTGTGTGTGTGTGTGTGTGTGTGTGTGTGTGTGTGTGTGTGTGTGTGTGTGTGTGTGTGTGTGTGTGCGTGTGTGTGTGTGAGCTCTATCTGTATCTGCTGAAAAAAGAAGAGCTTACATTATTACACTTAATATAAAAAACAACATTTAGTTTGCCATGCAGTGGAGGGGCATAATTTACTACACAGATAGAAACACTGTGAGAAAAGAGTACTAGAAATGCAGTAAAAGGTTCAAATATGTACATATATATGTTAATGTGTGTGTACATACATGTGGATATATTCTTCTGGAAAACAATAAATAAAAGGTAAAATACATAAATGGCTCATGGTGTGATATAGCAAATCTTACAATCCCTGCTCAGATGGTAGCTCTGTCTAAAAACAACAAAGCTGACATCATTTGAAGATTAAAACGTTTAGGGAGGCCCCTCTGAAAACATCTATAACTCACATCCCAGGCACTTGGTTTGGACTCATTTCACTCTTAATGTGGACTTTCTTCCCTCCATAGCAGAACAGTTCAGTTTAAATGCAGAGATTTTTTTTCAAGTCTGTTGAAGCGTGTTACCGTTAAGACCTGCGTAGATAAAACTTTGGTTTGACATCTTTTTGTTTTCCCTCAACACACAATTACAGTCAATGATTTACATTCAGCTTTTAAATAAAAGGTAGTATCTGTTGTGCCATACGTGGTCAATAAATATACTTTACATCATCTGTACTGCACGTGGAATGTAACTTCTCCATTATAGTGTTTGTGTTTCGTACTTTCGAAGTCTGCATAATTGGAAAGTCTTTAATGTTTACTCAAAATACAGCCACAGTCGCTCTTGGAAAATCTTTTTGTTCATTTCTGCTCTTTTCTTTCTCTCCTCTCCTCTCCTGTTTGTGTTTTTTCTGCAGCTTCTTGCAGGGCTCTGCGTTACTTCAATGCACCATCCTCAGGAGTGTATATGTGTCTACCTTCTGAAGAATTCCTTCAGAGTGAACTGAGTGTGAATTCAGTCTTTGATCTTTCATTAACATGAAAACATTTGTTCACTTCGGTTTGGAACCCGACTTATATAGATGTGGCAATCTCTTATTTTGCTGTTTGGTTTCCTCTGGATCCTCAACTTTGTCTGCTGCTTTGTGCATTTGGCATGCCAAGAGGATATTAATGCAGCAATCTATCGTTTGCATTCCTGGTGTTCTCCACTGTGTTAGAGTCAGCCAGTGTTTTCTTTTATTTTCCTCACATGAATCGCTCCACAAGATCCAAGCCAAAAGCTACTGAAGTGAAAATCTCTTTACTTTCCAGGTCATTTTGCATTGCAGATGCACTGGGAGGCTGGGCTGTGCGTGGTGTTGATATTGTCAATGACATCCTTCCTGTAGGTAAAGGAGGGGGCAGAGCAGACAGGTGAGTACAGATGAATGGCCTGCTGAGGGTACAGCTGTCCTTTGTCAAAGCAAACATCTGGTAGAGGTCGGGCTGTTCTCAAGCTGCGATGCTGCAGATGATGATAGCAGCAGTAGAAGCATTAGTCCTTGCAGCATGGTGTTCGTGCAGCCAAGCTGCCATGTGTGTCTTAGTGTCTCCGTCTCATCCCCGTTTCTCAGTACAGGTTGTCCTTAGTAGTGGAGGTGTGGGTGGCCGTAGAGTCATCCGGGAGGGATCCCCGTCGGCCGAGTCGTGACCGACACTGCAGCAAGTTTTGAAGCTCTCTGGACACACTGCTGGAAAAAGCTGTATAGATCCAAGGGTTGGTGCACGAGTTCAAGCTGGCCAACAGCATCAGGATGGTGAAGGCCACTCCTGCTGAGGACACATACAGGAAAACAAGATCATGAATATAGTGTAGTATTAGGACACCTCTCCCCAGCTAGTCATAAAACAACCAGGATCTTCAATGAAAGTCATTGGGATTTTGTGCAACTTAAAGGTTTCACTCCCTCTAAAGTGGCTCAAGCCCAGTCAGATTGAATGGACAACATCTGAGGACATCGGTTTGCAAGGCTTGCCTCAGATTCTCAGTTGGCTATAGGCCTGGACTTTGAAAGGGTCATTCTGACACAATGATAGACTTTAATCTACATTATTTAATTGCAGCAATTACCTGTAGGTTTAAGGTTTATTTCAGTTTTCTTTCCTGGATTGCATTGCACTGACCTCCATCCATCTTGAGATGAAACTAACTGGCTACTATAGTAGTTTTATATAGTTTTCAGAGTGATGTGCAGTGTTTTCTATCTTATATAGAATTTTGCATCCATGCCCAAAGATTCAACTTTTGTCTCCTTCTTCCACATGTTTGCTGTATCCCATACATGGCTTGTGACACATTTAAAAAACACTTCTGTTGACGTTTTTCCAACAATGGTTTTTCTCTTGCCATGTGTCTGTAAATACCTGATTTGTGTAGTGCACAACTAATAGTCCTCTTTTCACTCCCACCTGAGCTGTGGAACTCTGGAGGTCCTCCAGAGTTACCATGGGCCTCATGGCTGCTTTTCTGATTAATGTTCTTCTTGTTAAGGTGAACGGTCATGTGTTTGTGGGTCTACAGTTATTCCTGATTTGTCTAGTGTGTTCCTTTGACTTCCTGATGTGTTTGTTCTGTAATGTTCTCTAAAATAACCTCTGAGACCTTTGAAAGCTGCTGGATTTGTACTAAGAATTAGTTACTCAAAGCTGGGTCCTATTTGCTAATTAGGTGAATTCTAAAAGCAATCGTTTCCACTGGATTTCATTTAGGAATATCAGGGTAAAGGGGGCTGAATAGAAATGCATGGTAAGCTTTTCATAGATTTTTTTCCACCTCATATCACTTTGCTACATCGTGTTGATCTATTTCATAAAATCAGATCAGAAGACTGCAAATAATGTTTCTGATTGTAATATGGCAAACTGTGAAAAACTGTATTCATGCTTTTTCACCAGCACAGTAAGGAGGGCAAACCGGAGACAGATTACAGTTTACATTTAATTGTTTTTCCTCCAGAAACATACACAACTATTAAGAACAGTTTGGATTAAATGTAAAACATTAGTGGTTGTTGTTTTTACAGTTGTTTCATAAATATCCCAGAGGAACAAAACTGTACTTACTTCCTTTTTTAAATTTTGTTTTGCATCTATTAATAAGCTGTTTATATAATGACCAGAATAGTTTACTTCACTCGGGAACAGCAGAAATGGGGAAACCGCTGTTTTGAATGCAGAGCTGATAACAATTATCTGCGTGTTTCTGTTTGTGTGTTTGTGGAGCTGCATGCCGGGAAGGACTCATTCATATTTAAACGTTTCATATGTATGCGTGAGTCTGCTTGCATGTGTGCCTACAGGCTTACGCTGCTTGTCCCATGTATTCACCTGTGTGTTTTTGACAACGTGTGCAAGCTCCTGGCACCGATCTTTGTGAATGAAATCTGAACACCTGTCTGTGGTGGAAAATTAGCAGGGATGTAAACAAGCTATTTACTGTGGCTCACCCCCTCGTTTCATACAATGTCTCAGCAAAGGTTGGACCAGTATTTGTTGGTTGCACCATCTCTACCTGCCAGTAAATACATCAACAAATGTTGTTTGTGCTTAAAATCTACAGAGACATGTGATCTGGGGGGTTCTGGTTGCGGGTCAAAACAAACATTGTTTTTGACCTTGTGTTTCATTCCCTGTTACATCATCTGAGCTGGAGCCTGTTCTTGGAATAAGAAAACGGTCCTTGGAATAATGAGAGATCCTTTCTCAATAAGACGGACAACAGCAGTGATCGGAGGTTGCTGCTGAGTAACATGATGACTTTGTTTTTTGGCTTGTCTGGTGTGACAAAATAGATCAGGGTTGCCCATTTAAAGTAATTAAAAGGATTAACATGGCTGAGGAGAATTAATCCATCTGGGACAAAAGAACATCAAGCATTTATTTTATCTCCCTGGGCAATTGGTTATCCTGCTTTTGTGTAATTGGATTTAAAAGACTTAAATAAGCATTCCTACTTCTTAGACTTTTTTCACATGTTGTCACATTACAAGCAAAAACTTTCTGGTATTTGATTGTATGTGGATTTAATGTGACAGAACAACGCAAAGTAGTGCATAATTCTGAAGTTGAAGCAAAATGTCTCTGTATCCCAGTCAAATTAGATTGAGAGTGCCTGTGAACATCAATTTTCTATATTGGTACATGACTATACTTTGATATAAAAGCAATGTATTGTAGCTCTGGTTGCTTGTTTAGAGTTGTTGTTCTGTTGGAGTTGGAGGTTGAACCAGTTCACTGTGATTAGCTCTTTACATCAACTCTAACCAGTATCTCCACAGCATGATTCTGCTACTACCATATTTCATAATTGGGTTGGCTTGTTCAAATTAGTAATCTATGTTTCTTTTCTTATTTATTGATTTTTTCATTTAGCACGTTGGCCAAAAAGTTCAGTTTTGGTCACCTGACCAGAGCTCATTCAACATGTTTGTTGTGCAGTGCCAGCGCCACACCGACATGCATTACGCACAACGTGTAGGGCACCAAAACAATCTGGCTCATGAAAAATCATCATTATAGTAATCATAAAAACAAAAAATTAAGTATAAAAGTCTGTAAAGCATATCAGTAGATTCAATGAAAAAATAAAATTTTTCCTTGAGAAAAAGATTTATCTCCCTGTGCCCCAAAAAGCATTTGTGCTTAGGGCACCAAAATTGCTAGCACTGCCTCTGTTGTTGTGTCCCTTGAGGGGAAAATTGCTGTTCGTAGTTGTTCTGTCCACAGATTGTTCCACCTGAGCTGTGGAGGGCTGCAGCTCCTCCAGTTTCCATGGATGTCTTGAGTTTTTCTCTGGTTAGTTTTCTCCTTGCCTTTCCTTGGTTTTCATTAATCTTTTTGATCTCCAATATTCTCCAGCAAACCTCTGAAGAAATTATAGGGGGATATAAATAAATATGGGGACTTCTGAGGGCAATTGGTTGCACTGGATTTTATTGAGTCAATCAAAGGGGGCTTTATGTTTGTAAAATATATTGAAAAACGTACATTTTCCTTCCACTTTAGATTTATGCTCTACTTTGAGTTAATCTATCACATAAAATGCCGCAAAAATTGCATGGAAGTATGTGGTCCTGCACCTTTACGTGATATTTGTCACCAACCTTGGTCTGGAGGGTCCGGGTCCCAGGCCGCCCACAGCTGGACGATGAAGAACGGTGACCAGCAGATGGTGTAGACCAGCACTATGACCAGGGTCATCCTCACCGTCTTGGACATCGCTTTAGTGATGCTTGGAGGTGGAGTAACCGGATGTGGAGAGGGGGCATAGTCCAGGGAGCAGCAAGTTGAGTTGGCACAGGACTCCCGGAAATCTGAACCGTTCGGTATTTGCTCCTGTGACAGTGATGTTGCTGCTGTCTGATGTTCACTGCAGCAGTTACTATACTGAATAATAGACGGCACATAGTCGTAATGTTCTCCCACTTCACAGTCATGAACATTATCGTCCTTTATGAGCTGTCCTCCTCCTCCTCTCCCAGCTGCCTGTCTCCCCCTCTCCCTCACTCTCTCTCGCTCATCCTCCTTCCTGAGTCCCTGGAAGCGAAGTAGGATTTCACTCCTCTTGAGCTCAGCCATCATTATCCTCTCTGACTTCAAGTAGATGTTGTTGTGGATCTCTCGGAAGATTCTTATCTGAAAGACAATATTTACAGCAGCAGTTTAATGCAAGGGAAACCGGATGAGTTTTATGACTGCCACGTGCCAGAAGCACAGAAATAATTTGAACACTGAAAGGACATAAAAGAGAAACTGTGTTGGCATCAACTGTCTACAATAAAACAGTCTGTGAAACGTTTTAGTCTATTACTAAAAAGGTTTATATCTTCACTGCCTTATTGAAAGGTGACCATAAAATTTTATTGCAGTGAAATGTTTTATGAAACTCTTTTTAACCACTCAGCCTCTTGTTTCTGTTCCACTCCAAAACCAGAAACGCATTAAGAGTGATTTTATTATGTCTGCTTCACCACTACATCCAAGGTCATGGATCTAATCGGCCAAATTTAGCTGTCAGACTCACTTTGTTCAGCATTTTTATCAGGTTTTGATCCTCTCTTCCTAAATACTGTGGTTCTCAAAAGTGCTCACATTTCTTTGAAGTAAAAAAATGAAACATGATGAATAATTTCCTATCTATTTCTATCATTAATGTGAAATTTATTTTGGACAACAGAGCTGAAAGTAAAATCTGTGAGAAGAAATTGTTGAAAATCAAAAAGCTGCAATAACCTGGTTACCTAAATGTGAACACGTTAAACAAAGATTTTTGGAAAGTGATTTTTGATTTGGTCTCAGAATTGAAAATTCGTAAGTTCACACCCACTAACAATATCATAGAATATGATTAAACTGAAACCAGTTTCAGCTGTCCCAATAGGATTTTCATGTCTTTTACATAATTACATATTTCAGCTAAAACTATAGTGTGAAGAGTGGTTACACAGGATCAGAAGGATCTTATTGTTTAAAGGTACCAGTCAGGAGAAGAGCACAAAAAGTTCCACAACGCTATTAATATACAATGACATAATATATCCAGCCATCAATAAAGGAGGAAAATTAATGTAAATAGTGAAAACTGGAAATTTATCCAAAATTATTGAAAACAGGCTGGGAGTCTGCAAATAAATTCAAGAGAAAACCTGCAGGGTGACCTAAAGATGGCTTTGATAAAAGATCACATTCTGATAGATTTTGAGGACATTGCACTGGACAGTGGGCAAATATTGTCAATATGTGAGATGTTGATAGACTCCTTCCTAAAGAAGACTTAAGGCAAAGTTTTGTTTTAGGGGTTTTTATATTTTTCCTTCGTAGACATTATTTTGTCTCTCAGTTGAGCTGTAAAAAATAATTGTCATATTTTATGTGGAAACAATGGAAATGTTTTATCATTACCTCATTTTAAAGTCTCAAACGCCTAGCATTTTACCAGGTGTCTGAACACATTTAAGAGTCTCTCTATGTAAAAATCTTGATATGAAAGGCGAGAAGTGGGTCAATGATTGTGTGACCCCCTGGCAGGCGGCTCTCAGAGTGGGCAGCCGCCTCAGCAGCGGACCTTCAAGCGCTGCTTTAATTAGGGAGAAATGGCCAGACTCTTGAAATATCTTTCCCCAAATAGAGCAGGACCAGTGGGAGGCAGTCCAGAATGCATGTCCGCCACATAACACCAACTGCAGCGTCCCGTGGGTGATTGGACAATGGCTGCCAAGTGCACTTCACATTTCATTCATGCCACATGCATCATTATCTGATGAGGTTGCCTTGAGCATGTAATCCTTTTATCAATAGTCTGTGCACGCTGCAGGGATGCAGCCGGTGCAACCAGTATTACCTGACAGATGGTAATGATGAGGGCGGGCAGCAGGAACACAGCCACGGTCATCCAGGTGACGTAGGCCTTCAGTCCCCACGGCTCAGTGAAGTGACCCCAGCACTCGAACTCACCCGGAGCCACTTCCGAGCGGGAGAAGATGAACACCTAAGAGATGTAACAAGAACCTGTGGTCAGCACTCCCACAGACATGACATAAGGTAATTTCCAGTCACCTGAACTGTAGTGACCTTATATAGCTAAAAATAAACCAACACCTTAAGCTGGGTGTGGATGCCTGATTAGGGCTTATTTTTTTATATTTCAACATGCGTGTAAGTGTTTTGTGTGTAAAAGCTTTTGTTTGTTCACCCCTCCCTACCTGCGGTATGCTGAGGACCAGAGCCAGGGCCCACGCCACTATCACAGGGGTGTTCCAGCGGGACATAGCCCCAACACGGTAGGCCTGCAGCGGGCAGCAGATGGCGTGGTGCCGGTCGACTGTCATGGCAACTATCATGTAGGAGGAAGCAAACATCCCCACAATCTGCAAATACTTGACGGACCGGCAGAGCAAGTCGGGCCCCTGAAACCTCTCTGTTATGTCCCATATTAGCTGGGGCAGAACCTGGACACAAACATTGAGAAAACCACTACCAGTTATCCATGTTTTGAAGCTTTGTTTTTATGTTGAGTTGCAAAAATGTAGAGGTGAAATGCTGAAGGTCATCTCAGGTGATACTGGGTGTTATCTTTGTTGCACAGTTTACCCTTCTGCGCCGCAGGCTCCTATTCTTATCCAGAAGCACATCAGTAAATCACAATGCTACAGTGGAAAACACACCTCCATGATCACTTCAACATCAATAGTCTATTTATAGGCACCCGAAAAATGCCCCCACAAATGACCTTAAACTCATGTGTGAAACTAGAGTTGACTTCTGACTGTTAAAAAAAACACTGAAAAGCACAAAAAATCTAATCAATAATGGTTAATTAAGTGTCAGATTATTCATTTAGGTCTCTAAATAATTTTTTATCAATACACAATGACCCTCTTAAAAGGCACAAACAGTGCCAATCCCTTTAACTTTGAGTTACACATTTGGTCATGCTACATCCAAAAACTTGTTTGTAATATAGATCAACATAAAGTGTTATATAATTGTGAAGTGGAAGAAAAAGTCTAACAGGTTTTCTTCCAAGATTGCCCTGTCCTAGGATGACCCCTCCACCCAGCGCAGATGTACTCTGGCTAAAATAACATCACTGTTGGACCATGTCTCCCACCCCATGCATAAAGCATGAACAGACTGCTGCATCCCAGGTGCATGAAGGAGCAATACTGCAGATCCTTCCTCCCAGCAGCTATAAGACTTTATAACCATCAATGCTCTCAACAAACTCACTAAGTGTTTACATGGCAGCTATTATTTGCACAGTCTTCTTATTTCAAATAACATTTCTGTTGTTATTGCACATCTCTGTTCTTTGCAATTATTTCTTAGTCACTTCTTGTAAATAGTCTTTTGTTTAATACATAAATTCAAATGTACATTTTGTCAATATTTTTAAATTATCCCGCTCAGTTGCACATTTCTTGAACCAGAGTTTGCCATTTGTAATAACTGCCCAATATTTTAGTGTTGTAACTTTGCCCTCAATGTACAGTATAGTATTTCGTAATTGAGTTTTTATATTTTGTCTTTTTATCTTTGTGAGAATCTGTCACTTTGTTGCTGTTACACCTGAATTTCCCCATTGTAGGACAATAAAGGCATTTTTTTTTGTATTCTATTTTTAGTTCCATCCATTTAAGCATCAACTCTGGCCAGGTTCTGTGACTGAACTACAGAAAACCATTGCCATATCATGATAGTGCCACCCCCAAATTTCATCCTGGAGAAAATGTGTAAAGGGTGATGCGAAGTTTAGTTTTTCTTCACACATCGTGTTTGACCTATAACCCATAAGGTTCAATTTTCTCATCTAACCAGAGCGCCTTTTTCTTATCCATTAGGTGACACCTAAAGGCAGTTAGTTGCACTGGATTTTATTATGGGGTTTTGCGCTATGGGGGTTGAATTCATGTATGTAATGCTTTTAATTATTGTAAAAAGAAAAAATAAATAAATCTGAAATAGAAATTTGAAAAGCACCCATTCCACCTAAAGGTTATGTACTACTTTATGTCTATCAGATAAATTCTCTACAAAATACATTGGAGTTTGTAGGCCTCACATGTCAAAATGTAAAATGGATTAAATTGACCACAATCATTATCATGACATACCCATAAAGATTAACCATCACACTGAAGTTTTTATCAGCAAGTGTCCAAAGCTACAAAGATGTAACAGTATTTGAAAAATGAAGTGGCTGAATATCTTCTGCATGCATCATTAACATTACAAATTAACATGATGGTGTAAATTTGTCCAGTTAGGTTTATCCAAAACAAGATCTGTTATCAAAACAGACCTTGTGCCAGAGAAGCTCAATCCTGGCATGCAAAAGAGCTGGTATTCTTGCTCTGATTGTTTTTTAGTACACAACGAGCTCTTCTTCTCTGTGTGAACAGACTCCAAAATGTGTTCTTCATAATGATGAAAACATCAGCGCGTAAGCACAACCAGTCTTTTTTAATTAGCTTAAATCCCTCTGGAAATATTTTGCCAGGATCTCAGATGTTAAATTGGCAAAACAAGTCAGTTGATGGTGACAGAGACTTGGAAGAATTTCAGAAGGGATCCAATGTTTTATGCAAACACATACAGAGCAAATAAGATCTGGATGGAGTCTCTAAAGGAAAATATTCCCTATTTTCTAACATAGAATGTGTCCTCAGAAGCTCAAAGAAAACCAGCTGTAATTTTGGAAACCAGCCACGTGAACTGATAAAGATAACCTGGAAGCCACAGAGTGTGCTTAAACCTTCAACCTTTGATTCTAAACTTGTGGGTTTGCAACACTGAGGATGTTGAGGATGGATCACAGATGAACTATCAACAAATCTACACTTTACCCATTAATAAAATAAAGATTTAAACACAGGTTTATACATTTAACAAAATTATAACCATGAACAGCTATTTATCTATGCTTTCATTTTGTATGTGTATTTCATAAATACGCATACAAAAATAGATGCATAGATAAATAGTACAGATATAAATACAATTTATTAACCAACATTCATACTTCCATACTAGCATACTCACTTACCCACTTAATAATTACTCACTTACAAATAGGGTAATTACCTATCAAATTATTTATTTAGTTTATATTATTTACTAACATACCTAATCAACAACCCAACTTCTTACATTCTTTCTAACTTATTTACTTACCTGAATATGCACTAGCTTATTTGCCTATTTATGAAGTAACCGAATTGCTTTTTTGTACATACTTACTCACCTACACATTTGCTAATTATTTATCTAATTACACACTTACATACTTTCTTACTTAGTTAACTATTTTCCTACTTATTTTCAGAATTATTTACTTGGTTTCTTACTTAGTTATTTATTTACCTACTCACAAAGTGACTGCTTTCCATATTCAGTGCCTTTACTATTTTCTTCCTGCCTTATTATTGCCAAAGTAGGCTATTTATTTATTTATTTACCTTATTACTTATATTCTTTCTTATTTTATTAGCTACATAGTTATTTTTCTTATTACTTCTTTATTGACTTTCCTAATTATATACTAACCAAATTTCTTTCTTTTTCTAGCTACTTCCAACTGATGTACTAATCACTAACTCACTAACTTATTAGCCTAATTATTTACCTAGTTTCTTGCTTACTTAACTACTTACTTACCCTATTATGTACTTATCTACTTTTCACTTGTTTTGTTTCTTTCTTACCTCATTAATCATCTATTTATATAGGATCATAGCTACTTACTTACTTACTTACTTACTTACTTACTTACTTACTTACTTACTTACTTACTTACTTACTTACTTACTTACTTACTTACTTACTTACTTACTTACTTACTTACTTACTTACTTACTTACTTACTTACTTGGCATTTACATAATCACTTATCCTAATTTTGTACGTACTTCCATATTGTTTTACTTACTGTTTTAGATATATGCTCACTTATTTACTTTCCTAATTACTTAGTCATCTACTTTCTTGTTTACTAAATTACTTAATTATCTACTAGACTGATTTCCTAACACAGAATAATTAAACCCCTTTTTTATCTCCTGACAATGCCAGATGAACTTACCTGAAAGAGTGCCACTACCAGGTCAGCCACACACAGGTTGACCATGAACAGGTGCATCGGTGCATTGTGCTTCCTCCTTCTCAAAAGCACCCACAATACGAAGCTGTTGCCCAGCAAGGTGAGAGCCAACACTAGACCCAGAACAGCAATCTCAGCCCGGGCAAGGCCTTGGTCCCTCGTCCTGGGTTGAGGAAGGGTGTGAACGGTGGTGTTGGGGCCGTTCTCTAGGAAGATCCCAAAGAGGGACCCTCCACTGCGAGAAGCATTGAACGAGTTCAGTTCAGTAACAAACGAGGAGAAGTTGTTTCTTCCCGTGGCGCCTGGAGAGGAGATACCTAACCCATCCCAGTCTGTTTCCACGCTGATCCTTTCCATTCCTAAGAAAACAAGCAAAGTGTTAATGTGTTTATTATTTGTCAAAACAATTTCCGGCTGATGATGACAAGCAGAAGCTAAACTTGGGCACGCTGAGAAGCCTGTGTACACTCAGTCTTGTCACGACACAAGTATCATGTTTGATTATTAAATTACTCATTATTAAATTGTTCATAATAAATTATCTAAATGGAAACTAGTTCTGTTTGCTGAGTTCTGTTGCATGCTTTTTTCCATATTTAACAAAATGCTTGGACCTTTTTAAAGCTAACAATGCCTAGTTTCACCACAGAGTCTGTTTGTTGTTGAAGCACCAGAAAAAGTTTCACATTATGCACCAAAAATAGATTGTCCTGAGTAGCTTTATGAAGTTTTGACTGAAAGTTAGACACTGCACCGATCATGTTGAGACCTTCTCTGCTTTTTTATAACTCCTCAGTTTCTCCTCTTGTCCATCTTTCAAAACGTCTAATTTTTATGACGCAAGTCTACTTAAGTTTATTTTCTTTTTCAAACTTTTTTAATTTGACAGCTCTCCCCTTTATCCCACCAATCTACATTCATTCACCTCTGCACTCAATCGCTCTTAACCCATGGTTATCCCCTAGCATTCCTGTTTTCCCTTGTTTATGTTCCCCTCTCTGCAGTTTTCTCTCATACATCGGGCCATTCTCCCCACCCCCCATCATGTCGCACTCGCTCTTGATCGCAATAAACTTTGGGTTTATTTTTCTTTGCTTCATAATAAATGCCAAAAAAGAATGGAAAGTTGAGAAGGGTGAGATGATAATTTGAGAAACAGAGCCATGGGTTGCTTGGGGTAGGGGGGTCGAACTTGGTCAAATAAACCGCACTCAGGCTGAAGGATGTGAGGACAAATGAAGGGACTGGAAAAAAGAGACATAGAGCCCAAAAATTAATTTGTTAAGGAAGAACATAAAGTGAGGAACATGGAGGTTTGGGATGAGGCTACATGACTCCCTACTGGTCACAAGATCTGAAGATTTTGTCACATTAAAATATTTGCAATTAGGGGCCAGGATGGCTTGGATAGATATTTTCCCGTAATAAACGAAATAATTATTTGAAAACTCCTTTTTGTGTTTACTTGAAAACATTTATGTGTGCCAAAAAAAGCGAAAAAAGAAGAAATCTGTAAGAGGGCAAAAACCTTTCACAGCACTTTATGAGCTACATACCTTTAAATGCAAACATGTACTCTAGTGCTCTGGCGTTGTTAAACTAAACTTGGAAATAGATAAATGTGCTTTTCTTAACTGTTCTGAGCTCTTACATTACTTTTTTTTTTACATTTACTCATATCTATTGGTAGTTAATTATTTGTAATTATTTAGTTTTTCCTTCCAAACTGTTTCTGTGATATTTTTCAAAGGGAATCTTTGGGCCTTTCATTATTTACTGGTTAAAACATTTCATCAAAATATGGTGAGAAATTTTACTGAGGCACTGGGGCAGTTGTACATGTAAAAAGGGCATGACAATGTTAAAGGTGGAGTTATCTCTAGGATCCGTGTCCTATGAATTATCAAAAAGTGGGGTTTGATTCCGATGAATGGAGGCCACCCCTAAAAATAGTATACCAATCAGTGATGATATTGAGCAATCAAACGTGACTAATGCTCCATTATGAGGCCATTGTCACTACTACACTGAGGCCTAATGACCAATTTGCAAGTAATAGCCCTCTCAGTGACGGCCGTGTGAGATAACAGAGCTTATAATACCCCCAGCCTTATGTAACAGGTTTGCCAGAGGAATTTTTCAAGATGTACGAGTGATAGAGCAGGCCAGCTGGTCCTCCGTGTCCAACAGAACGTTGGAAATGTGGAAAAAGGGGGAAATGCACTTTTGTTTTTTTGAGATTCCTTACATGTTTTTTTAATCATATTAAATATTAGCTTAATCCAAATAATATTATCTGAATTCAGAGTTGTAGAGTTTCTTCCTAGTATATTGTAATTATTTTCCTCTGCACACAGCAAGGTCTTCTACTCCACCAAGGGATCTTCTGACCTTGTGTTGGTCGGACTCATACCCTTGTCTGTAATTACAGCATAATTTATGAGCTCATTAATAAGAGCTGCTGTGCTCCTTCCAAACCGATAAATAATCTTATTAAAAATGACTCCCCATGTCATCAATTTCTCATGTGAAATCCTGTTTTTTAGTTATGTGTGCAAGTGAAGTACACACAGGTCACAGACCAGAATTAAAAGTTTCAAAGTAAAATCAAATAAACTCCAATAAGTTAAATCAGATCAATGTATTAATTACAAGCAAAGGAGTATAGATGTATGAAAATGTGTAAGTCACATCCCTCTTCAGTTCAAGCTCCTGTTGTTCTAAACAGTCAAAGGACATGGTATTGTTAGCAAATTGCTAATGCTTCATTTGCTTTGCTTGTGCATCACAGACAGGCTGCCTTCAACTCGTTCCTTGAGCTAGAACTACCGCATAAATAGTAGCCGTGCACAGCTGAAAATTTCTGCTGCTCTTATTTCCCATATTCAAAGAGGAAACACAGCGTTGCGTGGTGAAAGAACATCACGTCTCCAGAACCGTGCCGGATGCTGTTTAATGTATTCCAAGCACATTGCATCAATCCCTGTTTGTCCAACTGGCTTAATGTAAAGCTCAAATTATCCCATCTCCCCTCGCTGGATGGACTGTAAACACTGCTTTTAGGAGTTAGTCCACTACAATGCTTCCCCTCTTTTCTCTAAAGCTTTCAGTCAGATTAATGATAGAGCTGGAAACCCCACACACCCCAAACTTTCCCTCCGCCTTGCTCCCAACAGACAAGCTGGTGTGCAACCATCCATCTACCTCTCTGTCTTATACTGCCTTCCAGTGTGGGAGGCCCAAAACCTCAGGCAGACAGAAACAGATTGTTAAAAGTGCATAAAAACATTACAAGAATCAGCCCCTCACATCCTTTCATTCTTTTCTCCCACATGTGTTGGTGATTCTCTTAAATTGCATCATGTTCTAGCTATGTCAAGTCAAAAAAAAAGCTGAAAGTTCAGGACCAAATGTCCTGAAGACAGTTTTTAGGTGAACATGGTTGTCAAAGTGTTTTATAGTAAAGATATATACAGCACACCTCTACAATTATCTGCATCATTTGTTGAGATGTGTACAAAAGCCTTGAGATAATTTGGTAGTTAAAACACTTCGTTCCAGTTATTATTGCTCTGACTGTAGATATCAGTAAATTTCACTATTTCTTTGTAGCCATTTTCTGACCAAGGAAGACCATGTATCGGTGCCTTGCTTTAATAGGTTAATATGCTTGTCTTTACAAATTTGAAAAGAGGCTAATGAAACAGCTGTCTGATATAATTCTAAGAAAAAAACAACTTCTCAAAATGTATAAACGTCTTATAAAGTTTTTTTTGTTTAGTGTATATCTGGGTTTTGAAACAAACAAGACAACACTTAATTATGTGAAATAAGGCTATTTGAGTCCTTGTTCCTTTCTATACAGATGGAAATATAAAGAAAAGGATTGAAATATATTTCTTTCTTTATTTATTTAATTTGTAATAAAATTCTAAAATGATTCAGTTACATTTAATCCTTAAGAGGTGTCAATAAGTTGCTTAACAAAGTATTCTTTTTACTAATAAATACATGTACTGTACTCAAATTTTCACATTTTTTTAGTCTCAGATCAAGTAACCATGGTCAAAGATGGATTTGAAGGGATTCATATTGTTAGCTTTGACATGATCTATTCTACATTGGTTGCTAGAAAATTATATAACAAATTATCGTCAAAACTATTCTGGTTTGTAAAAAAAAAAAGTTTGTGACTTTAAATTGAGACCAAGTATCACAACTGGGAAGGAGTAAAAATTCACTTTATCATGTTGTTTTTTTCAATGAACTGTGCCAAATTTTAAAAGGTTACCAAATGTTACTAAACTAGTTAAAAAACAATCCTAACAACTATTGAGAAAGAACTGATGTTCTTCTGAGGCCAACAGCACACTTTCCAAGTGGTAATGTGGGGCAGAAAGAAAAGGTAAAATGTTTTATATTACAGAAAAAACAAACAATAAAAGTCAAATAAATGCACATTTTGACATAAAAGATTATGAGCTGTTAAACTGGCTTTTCAGCTATCCCAATCTGTTACAAACTGAAAACATGTTGAGCATTAAGAAAAAAAGACTGCAACAATAGAAAGGATGCCCCCGAATTGTTGACAAGCTGAAATCAAGAATATAAAAAAGAAAAAGTATTTTTCTCCCAAAACGGCAATCAAAAACCTGTTAAACCAAAGTTGAAGAAAAACAAAATGACTCATCATTCTCCAAGTCTGTTCAACGTAAGGCTTGCATATGTTCCATATTTCAGAAAACGTATTTGTTCAATTTCAGAATTTTTTTTCTTTTGATCGAATTTTTGTTAAAAAGTTAGGAAAACTTTGTTTGTATTAGTAGAGATTTTATATTGTCTTGAAAGATTGAGCATACGTCTGGCTGTGTGGCAAGAACATAAAAGGATTTAGACAAAAAATAATTAAAGCCAAATTTAAATAATAAAACTGAGGCCTAGTTAGGTTTGCAGTATTTCTTATAGAGTATTTAATTTAAAGACCTTCAACCAAAAATTTTTTAGTACCTTTAAGGATACTAAGGTTTTTTTTGCCAATTGTCAGCAAACAGGTTTTCACACATTAGGTGCTGTAATCCAAACATAATTAAAAATCAATCACTTTCCCCTGCAGCCTTGCTCGTCTTGATTGCACTTGTCAGTCCCTTGATTAGTTTCCGTGGACAAGGTCCAACCTGATCTGATCAATGGGAAGCTCTCAGTCCTCATTAGCAACCCTGCGTGAACCACAACAACATGCTGCAAATTCCCTTCCCTAATCTTCTCTTCTTCCTCCTCTCTGTTTTAGTTCTCACCTCTCATTTTCATCAGTTCACTTCTTCCCCAGACAATGCAGCATCTTCATCTGTCGTCACAGCTCAAAATGCCTCCAAAATGCCTAATTGTTACTTGAGAACAAAATAGCTCCTAATTTATAGGGTTTGGCAGCAGGAAAAAGCACTATTAAAACAAAAAGCATCCAAGCGGACAGGCGCTAAACATTGATATAAGTATACCACTGGACGTATTATATGCAGCTCTCCTTTAAATAGCATAGCACTTGACACGCAGATAAATAGATTCTACAGAAAATAGGCTTGGATAAGTCATGTCGTGCCACTACCTTGGACGGCAGACATTTCATCTACATAAAAGTGGCTGTGACCGCAATTTCATATTTGAAACCTCAGATTTCATCAGAACCTTACTATCACACTCACATTCATAGTAAATTCCCCTTCTGAATGCTGCTCAATGACATCTTGATACTGTATCTATGCTTATGCATTTCAGTTTGTAGGAGGTAAATTCATGGCTTTCTGTTCAGGCATACCTCTCTGTTAATATGAGTTGACTAAAAACTTAGTCCAAAACCACATAGAAAAGACCAAATATAGTTTTTAAAGAGGCAGAAAACCAAAGAATGTTGACGCTATGAAACATGAATACATTGAATAAATAGTCTCTTTTTTGAGGAAGGTAGTCATTTTTAAATAAACTTTTCTCTCTCTCTCTCTCTCTCTCTCTCTCTCTCTCTCTCTCTCTCTCTCTCTCTCACACACACACACACACACACACACAAACAAAAGAAATGCTTTTGGAGCCACAACTCTCTAAAGGAACTACATTATACGGATGATCAAACCCACCTGGCCATATGAGATAAAGTACTTGCCCCCTTTGTTAAATCATGAACTAACCACGTAATTTTATTTTACTCACCACACCCAGGCCTGATTACTACCAGACCTAAAGAATCAAAAAAACACTTGAACATAACCTGTCTGACAACATGAAGTAGGCTAAACGATCTAAACAAAATGTCAGAACCTGAGTTGATCTAAACAAAAATCAGACAAGATGAGAAACAAAGACATTGATATCTATCATTCTAAAAAAGGGTTATAAATCCATTTCTTAGGCATTGGGACTACAGTGGACCACAGGCAGAGCTATTATCCACACATGGAGAAGACATTGGGGAACCTTCCCAGAAGTGTCCAGTCTACCATAAGTACCCCAAGAGAGCATTGCCAACTCATCCAGGAGATTAAAAAAGAGTGCAACATTTTGGAAGGTTATATTAGGAGGGAAGCTAACACAGCCTGTCAGACAAAAACATAATACAAACAGTCAAACATGGTGGTGATAGTATGATTGTCTGGAGCTCCTTTGCTTCTTCGTTACCTGAAAGATTTGGCGTTATTGATGGATCCAAGTATTCTGCTCTGTAGCAGAAAATCTTAAAGAATGTCTGGCCAGCAGTTTGTCAAATAGAGTTCAAACTCACTTGGATTGTGGAGGTAAGACAAAGCACAACAAGTCATTTCTCCTGACTTTGACTTCTCCATTGAATACCATATAAATCTTTACATTTAAGCTAAAATCGTTGCAGGAGACTCAGTTATCGCCATTTTCTTCTTGGGTAGCACTGAGTTGTCCACTAATGCCAGGGTTTGCTTTTGCAAATGTAACATTATTACTCTTTGGTAACTTTCAGCTGCTCTTGAGGCTGTGTCATGCATTCTTTTCTTTCATTTATTCTTATATATTTCTCCTCTTCTGACATGAAAATGAAAATGACTATAATGGGCTACAAGCCGAAGCACAATTTAAAAAGAAAAGTTATAAAAATGGTGATATATGCCATTTAAATTTTAATGATTTGAGAACAAACCTCATTGGACTTATTTAATAAGGTCACTGCCTAACCTCCTCTCAAATGGGCTGAGTTGTGTCTTGCATTCACAAAAAAGGCAGGGAGTATGTTTCCATCCTTCAGCCAATGGGGAGGTTCGATGCTGAAGAGGGTCCAAGTCCTCTTATCATTACTGATAATGTCTGTTCATGAGACCACAGGCTGTTTTCCTTGTTATGTATCATTAACTAGCACACCAACATCAAACCTGCGCCTTACACAAAGCCGGACGTCACGCAGCTGATGTAAAATTCAGAGCATCGGCCCTGCAGACTGAGAAGAAAGCTGCAGTGTTACCACTTCAACTAAAATAAGCCTGGAGGTTGGCAGCTGATATGGTCAGACCTCCACCACATGATGGAATGATTCCCTTTTAGAAACCAGGGTGAGCTGACTGTGACAATGAAAGTGTTGATTGCGATTATTCCTGGTAGGGTCCACAATCAAGCAGCTGATTTTGTGGACATTGTTAGAAAAATTGCTCTTTTCAAGAAAAATCAGCTTCCTGTTTTCATTTACTGTGGTTTCTTGATTCCACTGACAAGCCAGACAAATTTGCTTTACTGCTTCATTTAGGCCATTCAGACACTATTCTGTCATAAAGATATATGTTTTCACTGTGAAAATCCTGCGATTATCACTTCACTGACAAAGAAAATATTGCTTTATAATGGTCCTCTCTGCTTTGTAAATATTCCTCTGAAGTCAAGCAATAAATCATTTATCTTTGACAAACCAAACATATAACAATCCTGCATGAGATAAATCTCTGTCATTTTCCAAACCATAATTTTCTCCTTTGAAAATACAGGCAGGAAAGTGACATTTTCAAAAAAATACACATAAACCACACACATACATACGTAAGCAGTAAAAGAAGGTGAGCAACATGCCTCAGTCACCTACCTTGCTGTCAGTGCATTGTAGTTTGTCTAATGTGTATCCTTCTCTCTCTCTCTCTCTCTCTCTCTCTCTCTCTCTCTCTCTCTGTTTGGGTTTAAGACAAAGTGTTAAGAGGCGTCATCATTACAGTCCATTAATATTACATGCAACAGTGGCTCACATTAACGACCTGACAGTCCACCCCCCTTGAGCGTCTCTGTAATCCATGGAAAAACTTAGACAAACACATTCTCAGTGAGGAACTGGGACAAAACACTTCCAATCGAGGACAGTCAGCTAGACATGAAATTTTGTTTGACGGCACTGTGTTGAATTTGTTTAAATCCAGCATAAATCCAATATCAAATCAAAACATGTCATTTCATTTTGCCGCGGTGAAAGCTGAAACTAATTCAGAAAAAAGGTTGCAGTTGTTTTAAAAATCTGTTTACTGTGACGTTTCCAACATCAGATGGAAGTAGTGAATCTAAAAATATACATTGATTTAAAAATGAATTAATATAGTTTAACAAGTGTTTTGTGTATATATTTTAAGACAACATCTCAAACACACTATTTCCAAATGTGACATCATGGAAAAGTCAAAAGAAATCAGCCAATATTTTAGAAAGAGAACAGTGGACATCCACATGTCTTGTTCTTCCTTGGGGACAATTTCCAGATGCCTTGGGTGGCACATTCATCTGTTCAAATAATTACACGCACATAAAAACACCATGAGAGTGTCCAGCTATTTAACAGTTTACCAAGGAGACAGCTGCTGTGTCCCAGAGATAAACATGCTTTGGTGTGAATTGTGCGTACCAACCCCTGAACAAAAGCAATGTGAAGACGCTGGTGGAAGCTTGTTAGGGCAGCTTATTGTCTTAAGTGAAACGAAACCTGTAGTGAAAAGCCACTCAGAGAGGAAGAAGACAGTATTCCAAAAGCCCCATTACAGTTTGAAAATGCACTCAGGGAGACATGCCCAGTGGTTTGATGAAACTAAAATTAAAGTGTTTGGTCCTAATGACCATCATTATATCTTAAGGGAAAAGAGCTTATAAGCCTGAGAACACCATCTTAGGTGTGAAGTAAGGGGATGGTAGCATGATGTTATAGGCATTGTTCAGTGTTTGGCTGCAGGAGGGACTGGTGAAATAAAGAAAAATACATCCAATAATGAGCAAAGAAGAATGCATGGAATGTTTAATCAACATTTCAAGACATCCGCTGGAAAGTTAAAGCTTTAGCACAATTCATAATCACCCTAAACATACCATCAGAGTGGGTATATAGTGGCTTAAGGGCAACATAGTCAGTGGCTTTGAGTTGCCATCGCAAAGCCCTGATGTCAGTCCGAAACAAAATGTTTGGGTGGCGCATAAAAGGTGTGTGAGCCAGGTGGCCTAGAGTTCTGACTCACTTAAGTTTGTTCTGTCAGGAGTTATGGGCCAGAAAAACAGCAAACTGATGCTGAGAGGATACCAAAAACATCTGATCCAAGTCCAACGGTTTAGAAGGTAATTCTAACAAATACCAAGGAACTGTATGTAAACTTCAGAATTCAAGGAAAGTTGAAAAAAAATATTCATACATTATTCTGTCATTTCGCAAACTGATATACTTTTGGTTGTACTGATTGACTCAAAACGCATGACATTTAGACAGTGAAGATTGTTTTGTATTATATGGTGTATGTAAATATTAGTGATGTTATACTTAACAAATGCCAGTAAAATCAAATAGATGTAAATATAGTAAATATATCAATAAATAATATTTAAATATGATATATTGCATATTATTTTTGGGTTGTATATATATATTTTACTCACAAGCAACAAATGACTGCTGTTTATTTCTGACTTACAGATAAAGTGTCAAAATAAGGTATACTAATGTTTAGCTTAACTTACGTAAGGTTTTAAAAGCACATTTTATTTTATGTATTACATTCCTAAAAGTCATGTAATATTTTAGAGCAAAAACCATCACATTTAGGTGAGGCAATGTTGAGATTACTAAGGACCGTGATGATGAGAGCACGACTTTGGTTTAATGTACTGCAGAAAAACAAACTAATTTATACTAAAAATGTGTACAAAGTTTCAATGGTACAAAATTTGCCTTGTGAAAACATAAACATATACTTTGCTGACCAAGCTCGATCAAGAAACAAATCCACATAAGTTTTATATATTTCAGAACACTGACCTGGTAAAATTTTGGCCATTAAGTTGAATTAATAATTACAGAAGGTGAAAATGACTAAACATGATTATTACCGTTTTTGCCTTGGTGGCTGTATAAAAATCCCAACATGACACCATACAAATCAGTGACAGCCATAAACAAATCACCTCTGACAAAGGAGAGATTTCAACTTACTGATGTTCTGTTATTGTTCCCAGCTTCAGGTTGAAAGCTTCAGTTCTTCAGGTTTTGAAACCCTCCGCACCGTCCCATCAGCTGACTCCTCTATGAATCTGTCAGGACTGAAAAAAGCCTGGCAACTTTTCCTGGCCAGTGCTTCAAAGACAGAGCCTGTGCAGGTCCCCTTAATGTCGTCCTTTCTGGGCTGTAAGTCACAACTGTTTATTAGTGCGTCCATTTAAAAGCCATGTGCGTCTCAGTTCTCTTGATTTGCTTTTGCCCAGTGTGCCGTGCCTCCAACACCACCAGCACAACTGAATTTCAGCTCTGTGTCCCCCCTACACCGCACCCCCCCCCCGCTCGACTTCCAACCTCCCGTTCTTAGATTTCTCCTCCTCCCAGGTCAACCAGCCCGTCCTCTGTGACTGAGGTGGAGCCTGCTGTCAGCGGCGGAGGGAGGATGTTACACATACCTATGAATAGAGAGAGTGTGTGTGTAAGAGAGAGACAAAAACACACAGGGACAACTGTGTTTAAACATATGCGTGTTCTGTATGTGTCTGTGGCTGCAATGTGAACAAAAAAGTATGCATTTATTGTTGTGATGAGGAGAGACCAAGGTGAAGGTTGAGCAGCAACACACCCTTCCCCTTTCCAATCTAATAATTTGTCATGTGTCTAACTTATTGGCTGTGTTTGTTTTCAACTGAAGCTTACACCTTTTGAGCAATGCTTAGTTTTTTCTCTTTTTTTTTTCTTTACTCCTTTGTTGATGCAGGACAAGAACCGGAGAACCTGGCGAGGAATGCAGGGTGGCTGAGTCAGCCAGGACACACCCTTGATGTACTCACCCGAGTTTACACAAAATAAATAAAAAGATGCTGTATTTCAGTTTCAGTGTTACGGATCTTTCTCTGTCTTGGGCGTGTACTTGTGATCGTAAGGAAATACTGCTGGCATGCATTAAAAGATTCACAGGAGTGCACAGGAAGGGGATTTACAAATCTATATTCACTCCAACATAAATATACAGAAACGGCAATAGGAAAATGGTGGATTTAAAGCAATAGTGCCTTACAAACGTACTCAAACTTTCTATAATTTTCCTGCTTTACACCCACAAAGTTCAATGTGTTTTATATGGATTTTATGTGATAGACAAATACAAAATAGGGGTTCATCATTAAATGACAGGGAAAGTTGGTACGGTTTTCAATTTATTTGCTATAATACAAATTGCATATTTTTAGCCCCCTCTACTTTGAAATCCCTAAATAAATGTGCAACCGAAACCCTCCCAAAGTTACTCAATTTGTTTTGTGATCTGACAAAGCAAAACATAACTGAAAGGGAAGAAAGAGCAAGAACAGTCTTTAAATGTAAGTTAATGTGTTAACTTGTATTCGTGAGCAGGACCACGGCCCTCATTTACTTCTCTCTCAGTATTCTACTCAGATTCGACTCACCTGGCATCTAACACCTGAATCTCATCCCTAATTTCTCTGCGATCTATTTAAACTCAGAGTACCTAGCGACCTGCGTCGCTCAGACTCTTGTCTCGTAAATCCCCCCCCTCCCCTGACCCTCTATCTTGTCTCAGCACTACATCCCTATTTTACCGTCCCCTCATCCCTTCATCCCTTCATCCCTTCATCCCCTCCCTCATCCCCTCATCCCTTCACCCCCTCCCTCATCCCCTCATCCTTTCATCCCCTTCCTCATCCCTTCATCCCTTCCCTCATCCCTTCATCCCTCCCTTCATCCCTTCATCCCTCCCTTCATCCCCTCCTTCATCCCTTCATCCCCTCATCTCTTCATCCCCTCCCTCATCCCCTCATCCCTTCATCCCCTTCCTCATCCCTACCTTCATCCCTTCATCAACTCCCATCCTAATCCTTACATCCCTCCATTCCAAGTCTTATGACTAATATCTGTTTCTTTCAGGAAGTATGTCTGGGGGGTCCTGAGCAGGCTCGAAAAGAAGACAGACTTCTGAAGACTGCTCCCCCACACAGAATCTTCAAGCCTCCATCAGTGCATCCTTCCAGACACACCATCACTTTAACCTTTTTGTCAATAAATGTTCTAATCTAAACAATCTAATCTTTGTAAGCGTGCTCCATGCTAATGAAAATGTTTCTAAAATCTAAATAGTGTTGCATGTATTCATATTTAAACCATCATTTGCTGCTTTTGCATCTAAGTCTTTTAGGGGATGTCTCTACATTGCATCCAAAGACTGAAATTTGTGGGGGTGTTTCTTTGTAAAATAGATCAGACTTAGTCTGATTGGATAGACATCCTCTGTTGATATCAATGTCTAATTCTTGCCACAGATTCTCATAAAGATTTTATTCTGGCCTTTGACTGGGCCTTCTACCTCATAAATATGCTTTGATCTACACCTTTCCATTGTTACCAAGTCTGTACGTCTTGATCAAGCTGGAGGGTGAATGCCTGCCTAAATCTCAAGTCTTTTTTTGTAGTGTCAGGCATTCCTTCAGGATTGCCCTGTATTTACCCCCATCCCATAAAAAACACCCCCACAGCATGAGGCTGCCACTCCTGTGTTTCAAGGTAGGGATGATGTCTTCAGGGTGATGTGTTTTTTTTTACTGCACACAATAATTTTGCTGCTTTTAGAGCATAAAATGTACCAAAATGGACTCTTAGAACTAGTTGACTTCTGAAGCCATTTTTATTTGTAAACAATAAAAAACATGTGTCATTTCCCTTATACTTCACAACTGTGCTCATTGGAGTCGATCTGTCAATAAAATAGGTTAAAGTTTGTTGAGGGGAGACATGTCAAATGTAATGTTCCCCTCATTTTTTCCCTTTAAACTTTGTGGAATATCTACAGTTTGTAGATACTTATACATTTAAATCCGAGCTGCCATCCCCAGCTGATATGGGGTTTTCCCATGATGTCAGAGACTCAGAGAATGTCTTTTTCCCTCAGGTGTTACATGACTTGCCTCCTCAAGTTGAATCATTTTGTCCGCAACTGTGGAGGTGGGACAATAAGATTCCTAAGAATTTCTCCAATGTGATTATTCTGCCTGCTTGGGTCCTGAAGGACATTTTGTTTTGAAGCAGTAAAGCAGCAAAATGAATCTACGTTGACAACTGATGAGCAAGAGGGAAGATTGTAAATTAAATTCATGAAATAAATCAATTCTTGAGGACATGACCAAAAAAAAATCTTTGAAAAAATTAAATAAATCTGTGCAATAAAACTTTTTTTTGCTCTGTCTGTCATCCACTGGAGCATCTTTCGCTCAACATGTTAAGTCACATGGCAGGAGTGAAGCTCAAAAGGAATGTGGAGACTTTAAATATCTCAGACCACGACAGTCTTTTCCTTTGAGATTTCTGGCTGGTCAATCTCCCACATGTGGGAGATTATTTTCAGCTCCCAGTTTGTGCCAGAATTAAAAACAACAGCCGTTTCTCTCTGAGATGGGGTCTTACCTGCTGACCGTTTTTATTTGCACAAAGATTTCTTACAAGCATACACAACTGAGGTTGCATTAAAAACCTATGGTCAGTAAAGTCAGCTGCCCTGTACAGTATGAAGAAAAGTTTGATGGAAACACTAGAACATGCTGAAAGGAACTCCAATAAAAAGAAAAATAAATAAATCATGTTAATTTTTCATTCCAAAGTGCTTGGCTGCAGAAAGCGCTATCATCAGCCGGAGCACAGAAAGAAATGACGGCTAGGTGAAAGTGCATTCAGAAGAGTCAAGCTGTGCACATGGAGAAGAACGCCGCCTGGCCACAGGAAAGAAAAAAGTTCAGAAACATCTGAGAGAACCATTAACTATTAGACCACCAATAAATACCCAAGACGGATGGAGAATTTCAGGTTCATCTTTTTGTGGACCCATAATAACCAGGAAACACAACGTCTCCTCCAAGCTCCTTTCCCTTAGATTGCTTTTGCAAACCTGTAACTGACCTTCAAAAGGATGCATTCCACATCTGTTTCGGGCATCTGGGTACAGCTTTCATGCTGAGCCAAAGACTCAGGGAAAAAAGAGGTAAATGCATTGTAATTTTCTTTTATTAAAAGATAATAACATATTACATGGACAGCTCAGCTAGTTTTGCTCTATCTGTAATTTTTGTTTGTATTTGTTTTTACAAAGATGTTAAAGGTAGTGTTCACCGCACAAGTTTTAAACAAAATATGTTTCTTTATCTTTTTCTTTAAGAAGAAATCACAGGAAATAAAGAAAAGCAGATCTTTTAAACTATGCACTGTGTTGGGAAAAACACTGTTCAACCTTTTAAATAAAAATCCTAATGTTATCTCTTTTTTTTTTACCCAAGGCAAATGTGAATAACTTTGAGTACTGCTTTGGCCTTGCAAAACAATACACACACTTTCTTACATTTTGTCATGTTTGAAACACAAACCTCAATGTAATATATTGCCATTTTCTGTTATAGACCAACAAAAAGTAGTGCATTTTAATAAAGGGGATTATCAAGATTTCTTACAAAGAAAAATCTGAAAAGTGTGGCTTGCATTTGTATCTAGTCAGACTCAATGCGTGTACATGCACATCTAAATCGAGCCATGGCAATATTCAAGTTAATACCTTAACCAGAATGGGAGCCTTCATCCGAGTTTACATGTTAAGTAAGAAAATCGAAATATTGAATATAGTGACTCCGCGAAGGTAGGTGGCGACACATGCCCTGCATTCTTCCAGTTCGCCCATAGCATCACAGAAATAGTTAACAAACAACAACGCTGCAGCACTGTATATTTCATATGTAATGTACTGTTTGATTTTCTTACTCTTCTTCTTCTGCTGTGTTGTTGTCGTACCGGTGTCGGTCTTTAATTCTAAAATCTCCTCGTATTACAACAAAATCTAATTTGATATAACATTAAGAACTCTAGTTAGGCTAGAGTTTTTTTCCTTTCCTCACTTTTAATAATACATGTTCTTTGTAAGTGCCTTTCAAGACTCTCAAGGTCGCTTTTATCGTTAAATATACAGGTAGAGACCCTTTCTGCTAGATGTATGCAGTGGCCTGGTTGATGAAGACACTTCCTTATTTGCTTGAGGGCATAGGTTCAAATCCACTTGTTTTTTTATTTCTTTGTTTTTCATAATTCTATTATCTCAGCAACCAGCATTTTGTAATTATACAAATTCCACCAGGTGTCTGCAGGGTGCACAAACTTTTAGCTTTATAAGCTCCATCACCAGCATCTTAAACCTTGTGCTTAAAGGTGTGCTTTAATTACTTTGAATACAATCTTCCCTTTCATCAACCTTAATCATCCTCCCACATTTGAAACTATTTCACAGGTACAGATAACATGCTAATTTTACAATATGAACTATTGATTTCACAAGATAAAGCGTGTTTCACTCCAAATGTTTATATGAATATTAACATAAATATAAAATATAACAGTACAATAACATTATCTCAGTGTAACAATATAATGAAGAAAACAAAAATGCACTTGTGTACTAAGCCAAATAAATTGAAATCCATGATGGATTTGAACCTATGCCCTCAAGCATATAAGGAAGTGTCTTTACCAACCTGGTCACCACATAAGTCTAAAAGAAGGGTCTCTACCTATATATTTAAACAGTAAATGTGAAAAAAGGAAACAAACTGTGGCCTATAAGTGACCGTTGTTTGCTGGTTTAGAAAACAGGTTGTAAAACGCCGACTCACTGACAACTGAAAGCAAGTACGTGCGGCTCTCAAGCCTCGCCACTCATGCGTGTGCACAATGTCAAAAGAGTGACAAAGGAATGAAGCTAAAAACCAGCGGCATTGAAAAAAAGATTGGCATTGTAAAAAAGAAAGTGAAAAAACTTGATTGTAAGTGAGTTATTAGTTTCAATGTATATTTTTTAAATTTAATTTAAACTTTTTTCACTTAAAATTTTTATCTCACATTCAACACAGAAATTATAACTACATTTATTTCAGTTTCCAAATTAATATTTTCAGTTTCATTTTAAGCTGCCATCGTTTTGATGCCATAGAAGGCCACCAAAAAAATTAGGCTTTTCAAAAATTATTAGAGTTAATCATAATAGAAAATGTTTAAATAAAATCACATAAAGCATGTTAATAGATAAGATGTGGTCTAGTCCATTATGCCCCAATCTCAAGTTTGGCAGACACCTGTGCTTGAGCACAGCCTCAAAACGGCATCAAGAGAAAAAGGAGAGACTGTTGTGATCCCCGGGTGTTTGGCTTTTGTTAGTTATTTTCATTATTTAATGAATACAAAACATGACAGAGACAGCAGGATTATGCCCGCACATCGCTGGCACTCTCTCCCTCCAGTCACCCTTTTCGTTTCTCTGCTTTTGCTCTGACATAGCACAACAGAGCAGCTGTGAATACCGCTTTGTTGCAGCTGAAGGGACATAAGCAGGATGAATCATAAAAATTATTTTACTTTTTTAGACAAACAACAAAATTTTGCAAAGCATTCTTTTCCGACTTAAACCTGATAATCCCAACCAAATTTCAGAACTGGAGACACCTTTAGGGGGAGACGTGAAACGTCTTCAAGATAACAAAAGAAGTCCAGTAATTTGAAGTCCTTAATTTTTTAGCTCCCAAGAGTAGCCTACTGTGTGCTGGATGACTGAGAACATGCGTAGATACAAGATGCTGGGACCAGATTCGGATTTAATGGACTGAATTCTTACACCTTCCCGCTGAAGGACAGCGACATTCTTGGACGTAACGGACTGAACTGTTACACCTTCCTGCTGAAGGACAGCGGCATTCCTGGACGTAATGGACAATGAACCTGGTTCTAGCTCCAAAGACTGAACAGTGCGCATTCTTTGGAACTAAAAGGGGGATGTTGAGGCTATGGCCTTTACTGAACGGACTGGATCTCCCAGCATCCTTTCACTTAACGAACTGCCTCTACCAGCACCCATTGCGCTGCCCTCGACCCATTCTCATTGGTCTGTGGCCAGTGATGACATCACAGAGTTGATAAAAGCAGCTCGAATATTGAAATCTTCGTCTTTTGGTCCCCAAGCGGTGCCATTAGGAGACGCTTTAATCCACTGCTAGCATTTTCTCTTTTTCCGTTCAAACCTGCTGGACCAGGAAGAACTTCCCTTTTAAACTTCGAAGTGAATCGGCCGAGCAAACAAACTTTCCTGTACCAGGTACTCCGCTGGCCATCTGAGCTCTATTAAAATTGTCCCTGAGTCCCTCAGCGCCTAAAGTCGGACGTCCGCTTTTCCGACCTCGGTTTTGCGCAAACCGCTCCTTTAAACTGGACACTTTCTACGTTCTTCGTCGTGGACTGTGGAGAGCTGCCCCACCAAGTAGGATAAAACTGATTAATATCTCTCGGTCTGGGTAGAGGAGAAGGTCTTGACGGTTAATATCCGTTTTCTTTTGGTTAAAATAAGTCTGTCAACTTGTTAACCACTGTTATTCTTGGTCGTTTGTCGCCGAACACCGACCCTAAATGTGCATGCTATTTGTGTTTTATTATTTGACTTTGGTTGCAACCAGAAGCAGTATATTATATTGTATTATTTCCTGGCTTGTTTATTGTCTGCTGCGGTCGGCGCGTGTCTGTTTAGACAGGTTGCGTGGCCTCAGTTGATCCCCTTTCTCCGTCGCCCCCGTTTCCTTTGTCCAAGCCATCATTGATAATGAAACTAGCCTTTGTTGAATCGCAACGCGGTCTTCCTTTGTCTTTCTTTGTGAACCGATCGCGCCTATTGATAAGGCTTGGGCTAATTGTCGCATTGAGGGGGTGAGCTGAACCCCCCCTCATTCACTCGCTGTCTCCCCCCCACACAGACACACACACAAACACACACACACAGCCGCACACACCCCCTTCCTTCGACGTTAACTTTGTTCTATATTTCTGCATTCGTTGGAATAGATGGAAATTATGAATGAAATGTAATCTGTAAGGTTGACCTATTTTATTAATAAATTCCCTTAAGTAACGAGAAGTTTCCTGTGCTATTTCAGTGTGTGCTTTTTTAACCCCGCGGACGAACTCTACGCCTTTTCTGAGAGACTGACAGTCTGGTTTAATTAAATTGAGGATTTCCCGATATTAATTAGCTCCTCCCATTGAATCTTCCTCAGGAAAATTTGCCATGATTATTAGGTTCAGGTTCGTCTGTAAAGTCAGACCATTTTGATGTTTTAAAGGTTTGCATACAGCAAGTGAAAACAGCACAGAAATAAGTCTTATTCTAACAGCACTTCATGGGATGAGTCCTAGTTCGGTATTACACTCCCCATTGTTATCCTCCATTTAATTCCTTGTACGTAATTTGTTTCCTCGATCTAATCCCACTTAAAATTTACTGTCTTCATGAGCCTTAATTTCCCCCACCAAATAAGGAGAAATGCACTGAAAAATACTAAATTATTGGTCATTTCTGTTTAGGGGGGTTGGAGGTGGAGCACCACAAAATGTTTGTTCTTAGGGCACCCAAATGGCTAGCAACAGCCCTGGGTATGTGTATACTAGCCACTGTCAATGATAGAGTACGGTATGGACATCACAGGTTGACTTAAAACTTTGGCACTTTCTCTTCATTAAACACAACAGCCTAATAATTTATAAGTAAAATATTATTATTATTAATATTATTTGTCTAAATGAAAAGGTATTGCAATCTTGGCCTATTATTGCTAATTTGTATTTCAAAGTCCATCTTGATAAATTACACCTAATGAGTACCAATAAAAATGCCAAATATGGAAGCAAACTTTTTTTGTAACAACTTGCTGTAATTTATTAATTCTGGCAATGAGAACCGGGGACTTTTGGAATGACACAAAATCAGATATTTGTGAAATTTGTGATTTAATTCAAACTTATTTGTAATAGTTATTATTCAAACCTTAAAAAAATGGAAGAAGAGACTGATAAATCGAACTTATTTTTCGACCTGCCCACCATGTTATTGGTATATGTAGTTTCAAACTGTCAGAAAAAAAGTTTACAAGTATGTCTGTTTACCTACATGAAGAGTCAGAAGAAGCAATCTTACTCTGACAAATGTAACAAAAAATATGTGTGGTGTGGTGAACACCTTGCAGCACATGAGGCAGACATTTTAACAAGCTCCAGCTGCAGCTCATCTGAGCTAATCAAGGCAGACTTAAAAGAGTGTCTGTTCCCTCTCTGTATTTGTGGGACTAAATGGTTTAAGTTGTTGCTCTTTATGAGAACGTTACTTACCGCCTGTCGGCCCTCCTTTCAGATCTCTGGATCTCTTCTTCTTTGTCCTCTGATCCTTAGATGGACTCCCATGCCTAAACAGTCACCTTCTCGTGCTTGTCCTCATTTTCCCTCCTAATGCTTTTCTGGGTAAAAGTCAGTCTTAGCTCATTTACCTCCTAGAGAATGTGTTCCTGCCTTTCATCTTCACCTGGGAAGCAAAAGCAGACCACATCACTCTGGTCACACCTGCCGACCTCAGGTATTAGACACCATCTCCCCCAGGACAAACATCCTCAAGAACCAAATAAGAACAAACTATCACTGTTATTTCACCATCCTCTTTTTTTTAACAACTTCCATACTTCTCCCCCCCAGTCCTCTGGAGAACCACCTGCGTTATTTGTGTTTAATTTAGTATCTTAACCAATTACATGTTTGCGTAGTTGTCTCCACACCAGAGAGACGAAGCAAACATGACACGCAGACCGTTTTAGTTATTATTCTAGTTAAGGGGCAAGGAAAGGTGTGCTGATTCCAGGGAGTAGAGATATGGGATGTAAAACAGAAGGAAGTTACCAGTGTGTTGTTCCTGTGCAGAGAAAAACTGGCTCAACAGATAAGGAGAAACTTTTATGTTAAGAACAAAACTATGAAGCAATAGTTGTATGAACTGCTGTGCTCTTTGTCTCTAAATGGGTTGTATTAGAAAAGTTACTGTAAGAATTTGCTCATAAATTGTAACAAATGCTTCCTAAACTCTTAGGTGTGAACATAAAAATTTCCAAGTCGATGTATTTAGCACATTTTACCACTATGCAATATGTGTGAAAACATTCAATAATGTAATATTTACTGGACCTTTTGCTCCAATAGTAGAATTTAAATATACAAGAAAAATCAATATTTTACAAGTGAAGTCGTCATGTTTAGCACTGTACCACTGGGGATCTAAGCCAGATAAATATGTTTTAATTTTTGGTGGTTTTATTTATACAACATTTACCCTACATATTGTAAGTTAAAAATGTATAAAACTTTAAATTCTCAGCCCAACACCAATATTTCTTTCACTAACATCTCATGCACACCATAGCTGTTAAATGCAGGAATAGTAAAGTTTAATTAGCATAATAGTTTCACATTTGACATTTTTCATATGTAATCTTCTATACCAAAAAACAAAATCATGCAGTCGCTTAACTGCTCATTGTAATTTAATTTGTGAGTGCAAAACCAGAGTTTTATGCTAAAACCTTCACAAAACTGTTTAAAACTGAATCAAAAACTGATCATTTGGCTGCAACAGTATTAAAAAAACTAACTTGAGACACTTACGTTTGAGAACTATTCTGTTGCTCCATGAACTGCCATTAGAGTTATAAAAAAAGAAAAAGGAACCATTGGAGTCAATGGCGATGATGACGCTCTTTCAGTAGAGACTCACTAGTCCTATCAGTTTTGCATAGACTGAAATGTTTGTCCATTCTTTCTCAAACAAATAGCTCAAGTTCAGTCAGAATGGACCCAGCATCTCTAAACATCAGTAGTTCTCAACTCTGCATGATGGGCTTCACTGTCCCTTCTGCAGAACTACATTCCCAGAATGATGCTGCCAATATCTTTTGATTGTGTGGGGATGGTGAGTTCAGGGTGATAGTTTTATTCCACACATGATATTTTGCATGCAGGTCAAAAAGTTATATTTTTGCTTTGTCTGCTACAGGGTTTGTACCAAATTGATTTGGACTGTCATTTCTTGGTAGATTAGCAGTTATTTAGTTTCCATTTTTGGCTGATGGATTGATCAATTCTCCCTAAAACATAAATCTTGGGATTATTATTATTATTATTATTTTATAATCTAACCCTGTTTCAAACTACAGGTTAATTCCTGTATTCATGGTATTCGTTAACTCTTCGTTTTGCAATAAATTTCGGAGGTCCTCACAGAACAAGAATGTAACTGGCAACCGGTAACCTGGTTGTATCGTATTTTTATTTTGGGGTAGGGGACAAAAGATGTCAGAATACAAATGGACACCAGCCTTTTTCGATTTTAATTTGAACAAAATGTGACAAAAATACTTAAAATATTTTATCATTCTCCTTCCACCTAACCCTGTGCACTACTTAGTATCAGTCTAATGTTGATGTATCACATAAAATCTCAATAAAACCCATTGATGTTTGTGGCTGTAAAGAAACAATATGTAAATAAGTTCCAGGGGTTTGAATACTTTTGCAAGGCACTGCATCTGTTCCTTAAAGCAGGCATATTTTTCATAATTTAGGTGAAATCTGGCCTTACATGCCAGGCTTTAAAAAGCTTCAGTCACAGTAACATTATGTTTGAAAGCTGCGGCTGGGATCACATTTGGGGTCTGTTTTGCTTCAAGGTGATGTCAATGAACAAATAATCCTCCTAAAATAGTGCAGACATCCTTAATGTTTTTTTCTGTACTTATCAAAGGATTATCTATGACATAAACTGTTTATGAAATTAAAGGGGGAGGGCTAAATAAATTTGTTGCATACAGTACATGTACGCATGTGGTCACAGTTTGATAACCAGAATCACTTTTCATACAACTATTATTCCCATATGCTTTATCATACTAATAGCCATAATAGACATAGATGAATGAGCTGAACGGCCTTCCTGTGAGTCTCATTGCCAGCTGGGTTATAAATGGAAGCTTGTGAAGACAGATCAGAGCCACCAGCCTGCACCGATGTGGATGGAGCACAACCTGATAGCAGAGATAAACAAAGCACTAGTCTATTAATTCTAGTGTATTTTTGTGTGTTGATTTACAATCTGTGTAATAGCCATGGCCCTAATTAAAACACTTATCTTTGGGAGGGATTTGGAGGATTAAATACATTTTGCGAGTAAAATGGCTTCATGATCTTAATTAGGAATCAAATTTGCCGATAGTCCGATAAATCTATTCAAGCCAAGTGTTTACTAAAAATTATTTGCCTCCCTGTTTTTGATTTTGTACTGTCTTAACCCCTATTTCAACCAGCATAGATATTTATTACTCATTTTTTCTGAAAACACTTTTAATGCAGTCAAACTAAAACTAACCATGAGAAAAAACACATAGGAAGAAACATATGACATATGTGTTTGTGTAATGCCATTTTTTGCCAAAGGACATTATCAGTCACGTATGAATCCAGAGTTTGACTTGTTTTTCGTTGAAACCATTTAAAGAGGGAAAAGTAAAAAATAAAAAAAATCACTGGAAAAAGAACCCTAATCCATGACACAGCTGCTCCCATCATCTGTATTTAGATTTTCTTTTGTACATTATAATTTTAGTTTTTCTAAAAATTTGATTGTTTGCAGCTAAACCCTTTACCTTAATCAGTCTAGGCTGATTACCACGTATATAAGTTAGTTTATAGAGAGGGGCGGGGGCTGCTGCTCGGCTCAACTGGTAAAGCAGGCAGATCATGTGCTGACGATGTCAGTCCTGACTGTAGCTCTTCTAGGTATGACTCCCAGTGTTCCTGATGCTATCTTCTTTCTCTGCCCACCTTCCTGTCTTGTGACTATCAAACAAAAGCTACTATTGTTATGATCCAGGAGTTTTTGAATTTTTCCTGTGCTGTTTTTCCACTACTTGCTCCTGCTGTGTTGCCCAGACACAGAGACTGATGTTCAAGGCCCAGTTTTGTTTTTAAACAGGGGTTAACAGATTCTGAATCTTGGCCTTGAGTTGTACTTAATTTAAACAAAACAAAGAGAAACTTGGGTTAGACTTGCACTCTAAATCTTTGAGATTTGATTTAAACTTCAAATCTCTAACTTGAGTTTCATAAATAATCTGTATTTCAATTAATCGGGGGTGAAAGAATTCCTTTATGTAAGCCTCAAGCCTCTGACATGTTTATGCATACTATCTTTTTGAAGGGTGTGTTTGATTTTTTAGAACAGACTTTTGCTGTTAACATTTCATAGCCATTTATTCATGTTAGCTGTAGTTTCATAATAATGACCAGACACCTGAGCTCTGTGTTAAATGACTTTGGGTTATTTTCAGAACAAAATGACTTGTGGGCTACACAGTGGAGCAGTTGCGAGCACTGTTGCCTTGCAACAAGTATGGCAGGGTTAGAATCCCTGCATGGAGTTTACATGTTAATCCTGTGCATGTATGGGTTCCCCCCAGGTACTCTAGCTTCCTCCCACAGTCCAAACCATGACTATTAGGTTAATTGGTCTCTCTAAATTCCCCTGTGTGTGTATGTGTGTGTGTGCATGGTTGTTTGTCCTGTGTGTCTCTGTGTTGGGCTGATGACCTGTCCAGGGTGTACAGTTTCATCCCCCAGGCTGTCTCTCTTATAAACACAGGAAACACCTTACAGCCAGATTACAGTAGTCAGTAGTCAGCTACTCTAATGTGAAACAAAATAAGCATATTTGCACTGTCACAACAAGCCTTCTTTTGTCTTTATATATATATATATATATATATATATATATATATATATATATATATATATATATATATATATATATATATATATATATATATATATATATATATATATATATATATATGGCTGGAAATAAAACAATGTTCCTTTATCCTTATTTTATTTCCTCTATATGTATACTTTATGTCTGTATGCTGCGGGTGCTTGAAACCAAAATCAAATTCCTTGTTTGTGCACACAATCTGGGACAGTCAATTCTGATTTTATAACAACTCATTCTTCTGCATTTAGTACTTTAAAACACTGTAACAACCTGTTCACTAACTGAGTATCTATAGCGCTGCCTGTGCAAAAGATTTTCATATTGGATTTCAACGTCTGTACTGAACTTTGACTTTTGGAGACCCTTTTTGTGATTTTATTAACTTCAAACTTTTGAGATTTCAACTTCTGACTTAAAATTAATTATATGGTTAAACCTCTGTTTTCAACCAATCATGCAGTGCCAAATAACAATGTTTTGTTTAATGACATAAATGGTGACCTTAAAGTGCTTTACACTAGAACCTCATTCACCCAATTGCCCTCACTGATATCAACAGGAAGATCAGTATACACCTTAGGGTTGAATGCCTTGCACATCATCATTGTGGCAGAAAGAAACTGTAATCAAACCCACAACTTCCACATGTCAAGACAACTACTCTACTCACTGAGCCACAGTTGCCCCAAAACTTGTAATGCAGCACAAGTTAAAAAGGCAAAGTCTTGTCGCAACACCAATATAAACTCTGTCAAGATGGTGGTTTTAACTGAGGTGGTGCTCATTATAAAAAGCTTGAGAACTACTGGACTTAGAGTAAATAAATGTGACTATTTGGACCGAACCTCTAGAGATCAGTGAATGTGCGTTGAAGAAAGAATAGTGAAAGAATATTAATCCTGCAATGAGAGTAAAATTAATATACCCACTGTGATTTGAATAAACAAGGATTGGAACGTTGCTTACTCTACTGTACATGCGGAGTATCATTATTTACAGTGTGTGAACGGGGGTCCTGAGAACAGACCTCTTCTGCATATTGGTGCACATGTTGGGCGACTGTCAAGACCTCAAAACATTTTTCCTCCTCTTGTTCTCCTTTTTATAGGTTCTCATTTAAAAGCTTGTTTTTCTGCTCCTTCTGTCAAAACCCTCTTACTAGATGGCACTGATGGATTGGTTGTGTGCACAGCAAACATACAAAGGGTTAAGGCTGTGATGAGTAAAGTAAAACAACCAAGAATGTTTATCGACTGAGCAAAGCATGCAAGAGGGCAAGGGATACAAAAGAAAAGAAAAGGAATCAATTAATGGTTAAAAACTGAGGCACAATGTTTTCTTTACCCAGTGTGAAGAAGCCTCTAAAAGGTTCTGTTTTAATGTAGTAAGGGCTGCATTTAGGATAATGGCTTTTAAATGTTTATTATTGTAAGCTGAAATAAAAACAAACATTTTCTTTTGTTTTTAGTGATCCTGTTTTCTGTTAAACAAGATCACTAAAAATGACAGCTTAATAGTATATAATGAATAGTACAAATAGCTTGTCCATGCACTGTTAAGTATGTGTGCTCAATACTTGGTCAGGGCTCCTTTTGCATGAATTACTGCATCAGTGCAGTGTAGCATGGAGGCAATCAGGCTATGGTTCCACTCACCTGTAAAATAAGCCCAGATAATTTAAATAACATCATTCAGCTAAGCTGCATTGGTGGCACTGAAGTCTCTTATCTTCTTCTTGGCAATAGGTTTGGATCAAGCGAGTTTAGAGGACAGCTATATCTGCAATTAAAGCAGGTATTGATACAAGTGCTCTGACTCCAGCTACAGGCCACAGCTTGTGACTTTTCACCAAATTCTTGAATGAATTTCCCTTCATAATGCTATCAAGGCTGCAATTTACCCTAAAATTTGTCCACTTGTTCCTACCACACCTTTTCATTTCACTCAACGTTCCATCAATATCCTTGAATAAAGAACTCTGTGGGCCAGTATCTTTAGCTATGGCCTATTGTGGGTTACCTTCCTTGTGGAGGGTCAGTTTCACAGTTGTCACATCAGCAGTCTTCTCCAACTATTGTGTAGCCATAACTTCTTCTTCTTCTTCAAATTTTCTGAGAAACTGGCTTTGGCTATAATCATTAAAATTAACAAAAATTATCAGAAGTTTCTTTTCTTTAATTTAATGGCAGAAATAAATACAACTTTTTGATACTATTGTGAAAAACCTGAAGAGAACAAATGAATTACAAAAAAATCTGAAAAAGTGCTGAATTAATTAGTGGTCACCTGTCAGTGTTCAGTGAGAATAAAACGAAGAATTGGGAGAACAGGAGTGACGTCACCGCAGAATTAAAGGCCATGTGGATTGTGGAATCATCCAGAAAAAAAACACAGCCTGTAAGCACAAGGTGATGGCAGTGGAAGGCTGCATGGCCTGTGTTTACTCAGAATTTGTACATAAGTAAGCAGCGTCGTGTTTCCATGCAGATGAAAGCTTGTTTAAAGTATTGCTGAGTGCAAAAAGTAAGAATGCAGATGTGCTGAACAGCACTCTCTCCACTTCAGGGGGGTTCTGGGGACCTCTTTAACCTTTGATATTTCTTCCTCCTCCGTTCCTCCCTGCTGACTCACACCCACAGTACTGAGGTGTGTTATTGGGATGTTGTTGTGTATACTTTTATGTGCATTGTTGGTAAATGAACGCATCACTAGGTGAAGATATACATTAGTTTCTAAAGTGGTTTTGGCATATTAAGCCGTTTCGGTTGGTTTGTCAGAAGTGGAGTAGATTTATTGATCTCATCAAGGTGACATCTGCATGTTTTATTCACTAATGTATTCCAATTTCTAAACATTAGGAAGGGAAAGAGGATAACCTTAGTGGGTAAAAGTGAAAATATCATAAGGTAGCTATTAGTAAAACTTTTGTTATATGAAGTGCTTCTTTGATCATCTAGTATAACTTCACTGATAAAAAATACCATCTATAAAATGTTTTCTTCTTCAGCCAATTAGAAATAATTCCAAAAATGTTTGACTGAATTAAACAACGTTGAAGTGTTAGTAGTTTTATAAGTATTATGATTTAGCTGCACCCTTTGTAGAGATGTTTAAACTGTTTAAACCTTAACTTAGTTCTGGTAAAAAAACTATCGGTGCCAAGTCATCATTTTGAAAACATTCTTAAAAATATCACACAAGGTCTATGGGAGAGAACCTGAAATGAAAGTAATGGAGATGTTTGGTGTATTTTATATTCAAGCAATGTATGACACATGGGTGAAAAGACGTATAGACATCCAAATTGATGGATGATGATTGGCTTAAAACTCCCTGATTTTGGTCAGCTGCAGTTTAACAAGCTGATTTTTTTTTATATATCCATGCTTATTTTGTTTGCAAGATTTGGACAACTGCACATTATTTTATTGATCTAACAAATCTGTCGGTTTTCTCGCAATCAAAGTGATTTTCACTCTTTACAATGATGTTCACAGTGACAGACTGTATGTGTGGACTGCTGAAAAACTGGTCATTACGTTTTTTTATGTTGTTAAACCAAAGCACCAGGGTTATTAAACAGAAAAACAACTATTTTGAAAAATTAGTCTGCAATAGTCAGGTGTAGAACCACACTAACGTTTGTTACAAGCAAAGATTTCAATGGGTCATTTCAAAACCAGTATGAAACATGCTAATGTTACCCTAGCGTCATCAGAAAAATCATCTGCACGAAAACCTTGTAAGTAGGAACAACATATGAGTTTATTAAAGACTGCAGCTGTATGTGTCAAGTCAGACCTATATTTAAAAACAAATGATGAATCTACATACATGTTTTAGGTGACACCTTGTCAGAAATCAATGGTAGTTTTCCGAACTAGGGTAACCTAGTGTTGAAGCAGCTTACTGATTTTTTTTTTTTTTTTTCAGAAATTCCAGTTGGGACAAAAAAACGTGTCAAAAAAAAATATGTACAGCAGTATCCAGGACATCATTGGTGAGTGATTTAAAAGCTACACAGTCATCTACACAGTCACCATCTTAGACTGGTCAATGGCAGATCTTAAATACTTTGGCCTGTATGGAGACATAGATCCTTAATTGGGATATCCATAATCTTAATCAAACATTGATCTAAACCATTCCACAGTAGAGTATAGAAGAGTATATGTCACTTTAACTCTGAAGAAGGCGAAGTGGGTGATGAAACATTAGTTTACCTCTATATTTGCACAATAAAATCTGAATATTGACCAGTAAACTACAGGTCTGTTTTTTTTATTTCCAGGTTTTTTGTTCTTCAGCTATGAGGCTTAAAGTTCAGCCACAGACAGTGGAACATTCCATCCCATTGTAGCTCTGGTTGGATGTTTGCTGTCAAGTCTCTTACCAGTTTTCTTTATGGACTGACCTTTGTTTAATTCCATCCACCAAGACAAAGCATCCCCACCACATGATGATGCCACAAACAAGTTTAACTGTGGAGATATGGTGTTCAGGGTGATGTGCAGTGTTACCTCACCAGAGCAACTTTTTCCACAGGTTTGGCTTGGCTTGGTTGTCAGGATGATGTTTGTTCTCTACTGTTCTCACCAGTGCAAGGCAAGGCAAGGCAAGGCAAGGCAAGGCAAGGCAAGGCAAGGCAAGGCAAGGCAAGGCAAGGCAAGTTTATTTGTATAACACATTTCACCAACAAAACAAGTCATAGTGCTTTAGATGATGAAAACATAAAACAACAAACAAATAAGAAACATTACATTGCAGTGGAAAAATAGAGAAAAGTGATGAAAAATTTGTAATTACCTTCAGTGAAGAATCAGCTAGCTTGCATCTTCCTCATTTGAATACACAAAGTCTTTAAAGCCTGACAGGTGGTCAAGTTATGCCTCGACTACGCTTAACAGCCTTATTTATACTGTGCTTGAATTAGATACACAGACTCTGTTTACTAAACAGATTACTTTTGAATGCGGTTGATTACACAAGATTTCTTTCAATGACATAAGGAGGCTGAATTTCAATACATGCCACACTTTTTCGGATTTGTATAAAGTCCAAATAAAGTACATTGTTGTTTTAACAGGAAAATATGTGTAAAAAATTTTCAAGAAGTAGGAATATTTTTGTAGGATGCTAAAACATGTTTTCGCATCAGCTTGAATTCATCACGTTCCATCACCAGGTGCAAAGGTCACATACTCCCATGAGAGAAAGCTCCATCAGGAAGATTTCATATTAGTAGACACTTGTATGGATGTAGGGTTTTAATAGTACTGCATACATTCTTTCCTGTATGTTATGTACACAGAATTTAAGTGCAGAATAAAATCGATTTTTAATCATGACCCTGCTCTGTTGAGCCATCCTGTATGTGATAATCTTCTTTGAGTGCTTCTTGTTGATATTGGACAAACATTGTTGCTTATTTCCAATTAAAGTATTCTTTGATCAAATTGCCATCAAAACACACCGCAATTCTGGGACATGGTGGAATTTCAACAAAGATTTAATAGTCTGTTTCTGTTGCTTTAGGCAAAATATAATTAACATGCCATGTGCAGTAGACTGTGTTCTTGATTGATACCTATAGGTTAAACAGAATGGCTATGCACAGAGGAGAGAGTGGAAGGAGTGAGGGGTTTTTATAGAAGCAAACCCTCTGATGCAGTTTCGCTCCGAGGCTTCTTGCAGCAGGCCTCTCTAGATGTGTGTACCTGCATTTCTCAGTGCAGTATGGATTTAACCAGCCGAGAACAGCAGAGCACACAGAGAAGAATGTCAGTGATGGAATAGACAAGCATCTGATGAGCTGCAGCTGTTTGTATAGACAGCTCTCCCTGAATCCTGGAACGTCCCTGTTGTTTCCAAAAGACAGCGCTCGGTGAGTCAGTGTTACACAATCTGGAAGAGACAGGTGAAGAGTTTCTGCTGGACACATGCACAGTACACACACACACATAAAAACACTGACAATAGAGGTGTATCAATTTCACTTTGCAAATGCAGTCAAACAAAAAGAGGAAGCCAGAGCAGAGAAGCAAACCTTTCCGTGACAGTAGCCTGTTGAGTGGGATGCACGTAAACGTTGTCAGGGTGAGGTTAATCCAATCCGATGGAGACCAGCAGGCGAGGTTTTTGATATGGCTTTCTGACCAGGACTGCATGTCCTGTGGGGTACCATTAGAACAAAAAATATGTGTTTGTGTCCCATACAAATCTCGGCGTGCTACCTTTCTGACCTGGAACCGCCCAACTATATGATTACCTCACCCAATAGAGCTGTTACAGTTGTGATGGGAAACTATCCATGTAGAGTAGAGATGAGCTGAACCAACTGCGCTGCTAGGTCCTAGTGGAAAAGGGCCATAAGAAAACATGCTTTTGCACCCCAGCTGGATGAGGACTTTGCATTTGGTGTCTAGTACTGCAGCTTCCAAGTTAGTGCTAAATTAAAGGGCTATTTCACTGGGTTTTTTTAAAAGAATTTGGGGCATATTTGATTATGCCTAGTTTAACTTCCAGAATACTTCCAGGTATAATTTGTTATCAACAACAGTATGTTTGCACTGCGCATGGCTAGTATTGAACATAACAGTGTTTTTTTTTGTTCTTGATAATTGTAATAAGTTACATATTATAAAGTTTCTGGGTTTTCTTTTTCTTAATGGTGCTCATTAGGAGAGTGGGAGTTGGCCAGGGTGGCATTCGTACAAGGACCGCCACTAGATACAAGCCAAGATTGATTCATTCCTTATATGTTAAATGTTGCTGTTTTCATCATCAATATATGTTAACTTTTTATCGATAAACAGACTTTTACAACTTAACTTTGCATTTCTGTGTGCTTGTTTGCACCAGTCACACAAAGTTCTGCATGCATCGCAGCACAGGCATAGCTTTAATGATGATGCTGTTTATTTTATCTGCAGAAGCTAAAATGAAAACATAGACATGGTCTGAAAGTGTGGAGTGTGAAGGAAACTGAGGGAAGGAGTGGAGAGAAGGATGGAAGGATGACTGGTTCTCTGTATGAGCTCTGACAGAAAAGAGCAGAACTCTCAGTGTGTTTACATGTCAGCAGCACGGTTCCTCGCCTGATTGATTGCACGTATGTATTTGCGTATCTGTGCGCCGGCATTTTCACATTCAAATTCTTCACATACCATAAGTTTAAGTAGAGCAACGATATATCTGGTAATGTGCTAAGTGTCATGTGGTGATATGCAGCTGGGTGTCATTTCATTTAGGTCCACTCTGAGTGATAATTAATGTGCAGTCTATGTGAGAAGGGGGGGCAATGCTTATAAAGGCTCATTGTTTGCTGTTGTAATCCTTCATTGTAATTTATGGTGGCACAAACCCACCTCAGAGTGGCAGGCAGTGTAAATTCGAGTTTGGCTAAGTATTATTTTGGCCAGAAAGACACCATTGGAAGGACCAAGGCATGCAAAAATATAGTTAGACTTTCCGTGAGCTAAGGGAACAAAATTGACGATTACATATTTATTTCATGCTCCAAGAAAGACCACTTTTTCTTTATGTCTGATATTCACGGAGAGAATATCAGAGGAATTAAAGGAAAATCTATAGCTATGTTTTGTTAAATTGTATTCTTGTACATTGCCTGACAAATTACTGGCACACTTGGTACCAAAAAGAGTGAAAAAAAAGTGAAAAGAAATCATAAAAATACAGCTTTTAATTTTTGGCACAATTATTAGGTGGGGATCCCAAGTTAAAAAAAAGTTTACGTTTGTGATGGTGGGACAGAAAAGGCATTTTTCCATAACATCACTCCATAACAGCTACTTGACATATGATGGTTGTTCTGGTGACCTTAAAGCTTCTTTCACTCTGTGCATAGTGACGAGATAAATATGATTCTTTGTATTTAAGTGTTTACTGGGCAAAATAACTTATTTGAGTTCTTCAGCCTAGTAACCAGTGGCTAAAAGCAGTGAGAATGTGTGCCATGTTATATTTATACTACATGGCAACAGGAAGTCATGGATTTAAGAAACATTTAATTGATACCCAAGTTACATGTATTTTCAAAATATTGTTACAGATACAATAACCACTTATTATTTTTTTTTTAAACACTACATTAAAACCACTGAATAAATGTTCTCAAACTAAAGGTCTTTGTAAATTCTTTGGTGAAATTATGGTACTGAAATAAATGTAATTCATTCAGGCTTTCACACATCTTTTAATGGGTTCTAATTATTTCTTTATCTGTGTCTGTACTTTCAATTCAGTTCATTTATGTAGCGTCGATTCAGAACAGATGTCATCTCAAGGCACTTAACAAGAGAAGTCATTTCAGTACAATCACACAAACATTCTAATCAGTTCAAAGTTTGTTTGTTTTCTATTCAAGGAATCCTGGCAGATTACATCGAGTACTTGCATATTTTGATTTACTTTTTAAATATTTTTTGGGTAAATATAATTGCTGGAGTAAAAACTCTTTAGGCTTCTCTTTAGATTATTTTATTGTAAAATGGATAAATACTCATCCTGATTTAAAGAATTGGCAGGTGCTCTGCTACAAGTGGATATAAATGTGATTAAAATGAATAGAAAGGTTCACAGACTGGAGGACACCCAAGATGGAAGTCTCATTCTTCTTGTAAAGAAACCTCTACTTCTATCAGAGAACTAAGGCATCCTTCACAGACTGCTCTTAAGATGCATGCTCACATATTTTCAATGAGGTCTAGGTCAAGAGACTAAGAAGGCTGTTATAAAACCTTCAGCTTGAACCTCTAGAGGTAGCCAACAGTCTTTTAATCTGTTTTGCAGAAGTTTATCTGCAGAATTTGCTGTGTGAATGCAGATAAATCCATCATTCCCTCCATCAGTTTAACGTTCTCTGTCCCACCAGCGACAGCAGAAGTCAGTTTGAGGTGTTATTTATATAGAAACTTTTCATCTATTATTTTTCCCCAAAACATCAGATTTGTGCAGATAAAAAACAGTTTAAACTGTTTAATCATCAGTCCTTGTGAACTGATTCCAAAATGTATCAGAATTGTTTTGGTGTTTTTACAAACATCTGAGGCTGAATGTTTAGAGGATGGTAGAAAGGGGTTTTGGCTGTTGACCCCATCATGAAAGTCTGGTTACAGATGAGACTACGCAGTAAAACAGTGCTCGCCTCTCTGTTCTATTTGAGCCTTTTCAGAGTTGAGCTCGAGATGTTTCAGATTTACAACACAAACTGATCTAGTAGCTTCCTAAATAAGTACTATTCTTTTCAAAGCCTTCTTCTGCTTTACTGTCTGAAATATTTTCATTTCCAATGAAAAAGCTGTTTATGTATGTCTGTAGCATTAGATTCAATTGAGTTATCTGTTAATGTTTTACTATATTAGTTATTTATAAATTTAACAAATGGATTTAAGTAACTTAAGGATAAATAAACCAATCCCATTGTTCATGCTGTGTTCTCTAATCTCAGGGACCACTATCATCTGAATTTCGGAAGATTTCATTTGAAGGAATTGAATAGTTATTAGGGTTGCCTGTATACAAGCTGACATCCAGTAAAAGGTGTAAAAGTCGCTTTCATCTCCGGTTACAGTCAATGAAACATTGAGTGTGTCCCTCACCATATATAGCATGCTGCGGAGGTGTCAGGTTATTACGCTGTGCTGAGAGGCCTTGTTCACCTGAATGGGGTGTGCTTGCATGTATCCATCTGTGTGTGCGTGCATGAGTGTCCATCTATTTCCGTTTGCTTAATGAAGCCCTTTTGTGTAAAGCGATTCTTAAAACTTGATCGGGCTCAGGGTGTCAGTCTGACCCAGAACGCTAATTTGGTAGATTGACTTTGTCAGATCGTTTCTAGACACAGATGTATATCAGCTTGGGTTGTCATGAAGACTATTAACTCACATCAGTGAAGTTGGTGGTGTTAAAGTAAAAGATACTCCAGAAAAATGTTGTGGCACTGCTACTGCTGATTCCTAATGGGTGCAACTCTAGAAGCCAGAAAAGGCAGAGAAAATCCAGAATCTGTTTTGCTTTAAAGGCTGCAAAATATTCCTGTACATGTGTTATGCTTCTTTTTCTCATGAGACATATAAATGTGTAACTCACTTTAAGCGGTCTGGGATGAGGCGTAAACCTGTGTCTTGCTCAAAGGCCTGATATTTACTGTGTTGGAAAACTTCCCTGACAGTGTAATCACGGCTCCTGTCTCCATCTGCTGTTGCTCAGTCTCTGGGCTCCTGGAATTACCGTGACAACCCAGTGACAGGACTGCCTTGCTAATGCATCAACCTGCCAAATGGGAAAGATGACAGGTTTCAGTGAATCAACAGTGGATTAGGTGTTCCCTTTTCACATTGTTCATGTTGAGGCCATAAGAAGCAATAAATGTCACTTTTTAAGTATGCCACGTTGCACTTTCCATGAATAACTCATAAATATTGGAGGGAAACCCTTTACGGGCTAAATTGGGGTCTAAGAAATAGTTCTCTCCAGAAAGTCAACCTTCACTGGGTGGCCCCACTTCTTCTTTGGGTTTTAACCGACGTACCGACCTCAATGGTTCAAATGATATAACACAAACAGGCTGGCTCATGTGGTCATGTGTTAGCCATTATCCTAACAATCTAGCCAGAGTAATTTATGTAGCTTCAAAGCCAAATTAAGCTGATTTTGAAATATTTTCCCAAGATTGACAACTTCCTGAATTAAAGTTTTGTGTCCAAATACTGTAAATACCTGGAATATGATTTATATATTTTTAGAATAATATATACTTTCAGGACCAAAAGAGTAATTTTCAGATGATTTCTCTGGTAAGTGGATTGAAGAGTTGTGATAATAAATATATGGCATAATGAGTTGATATATAATGGCTAGAAATCCTTTGGTAAATCTTAGATCCAACTTGTTTCCACATGGTTTTACTACATTTGTGGTTTGTTTTAAAATACATTTTCTTTCTTAATGAATTTACGATCTGATTTTCTCTCCAATTTAATTTGTTTTGACCAAAGTAAAGGGAAATGTTTTGGTCCCTTTACAGCACCTTACATAGGTATTCACACCCCTCATATTGTCAAGTCATAATACAAACTTAAACCTAAGTGTATTTTCACCAGCTCTGTTTCTGAAGAAGAAACAGAGGTGTTAGGAACCTTTTCCTGAGTAACCCTGTCTGTATGAGAGGTGAAATTACACCTACTGAGGTTGATCTTTTGTGTCAGTGCAAACCCATCTGCAAGTACTGCAGCTTCTTTTTAAGTTGTTACCTTTTGTTCATTTAGATTTTACACTATTTGATCAGGTATGTGATTCTTAATAGTTATTATTACTTATTAGTTTACACTCAGAAGTACAGCCCAGACATCCTGGGCCAGTTTAATGCAGTTGCCATCAGTTCGCAGGCTCCAAAATAACTTTAGACTTCCATCTCATGGAACACTGGCACTAACTAAATGTGTTTACTTACATCAAACCTGCCCTCTAGGTTCTCTGGACCAGAGTGGACTTCTTGAAGTCTGGTGGTTATCTCAGCTTCAAGTCGCTTCAACTCCCTGTTCTTCTTTTTCTCCAGCCAACAACACTTAACATACTGCCAAAGTTATTATGAAATGGATTAGGTCAATGTAATGGTTCGTGGTTGCTTGTGGAGTCTCGTTAAGTAAAAGTTTGTGTGACTTGAGTATTTCCTTCCAACACATTTTCTCACCCTCTTTTACCCTCAGGTGCTCATACGTTGAGTTTAGTGTGTTCCTGTTATGTTCCCTCCTCTCTTGTTGTGTTCATTTGTGCTTTTTTATTCCTGGTCACCACTTTTGTGTTCAGTCTTTCCTTATGCCTTCTTAGGTCAATCCAGTGCTTCTCAAACTGTGGAGCGAGCCCACTAGTGGGGCTCAGAGGTATTGCAGGTGGGGCGTGACATCAATGGGATTTAAATAGTTTTTCCCTCTTAGATTCTGTCGTTGTGAATTTTTCACTGCACTGTAAATTAAATCAACCAGCTCCCCCCTCTCACAAAATTAAACACACTCAAATAAATTAGCAATCGTGATCATCATTGTAAACAGGACCGGGACCTTGAACATCGGGCTGGGAGTTTGACGTTGGAATATATCGCAGCAGAACAAAACAAGCTGAAGTAGCCGCATTATCAGAGATTGCATCTACAAAGTGTACAAATATATAAAAAGATCAGGAAATATTTCAGAGTAAGAGAAGTCACACGGTCAACCACGGAGGAAATACAGGGATGAGTATCTTGCTCTTTATTTTTTTATTTTGTACTTTTGAAAGCTTTGTAAATTTGACAAAACTACAACTTTTATTTTCTCCAACTGTGAGCTGAAGTTCTACATGTAGCAACTACTGACAGCATATATTTCTGAGGCGGTTTTATACCAGTGCGCAACCCCTTTTACCAACTAATTTATACCCTTAAAAACTTGTAGACTAACTCGGCTATTTAAATAAATAAAACACTTTAAAAATCAGGTGTGGTCACCATTCTGTTGGGGCGATAAAAGCATGGGGGGCTTGTGTATGCTCCTTTGTCCAAAGTGGGGAATGATAAAAAAAGTTTGAGAAACACTGGATTAATCTGGATTAATCATTCCTTATGCTTTCTTCTTTGCCTTCCTTTCTGTTTTTCCCCTTGTCATTCTTCTTCCCTGCCCAGCTGCTGCACATTTCCAATCTTCCCCTGCTCTCCGTTTCTCACCTGCGTCCACTTGTCACTAATTGGTTCTCTGGTTTGTCAGTGTCACTCCTCATTTTTCCTCAGTATATTTAAGCTCTTGGTTTTCTTAGTTCCGTTTTAGTTCCTTGTCATTTCTACTTCCGGTTTCCGGATCTTGGTAGTTCTGGTTCTCCCGCGTTCACATGCAAGTCCTCTTATTCTTTGTTCAATTAAAGTATAATTTTGTCATCTTGCTGCATTTGGGTCCTTCCTTAAACTAAAACATGACAGTCAAACCATATATGTGTGTAGAAATAGCCATAAAAACCTAAAACCTGGTGTTCAGACACTACGCATCCAATCTAACTGATTTTGACCTATTTTGCAAATAGGAAGGGGCACATGTTTCACTTAATAGATGTTCAAAGCTAATAGTGATATATTGCAGAAGACGTTCATCTGTAATAGAAATGAAATGTGATTCTGCTATTAATTCAGGTCAGATTATTCTTTTAAAACAAACCATTAGATATGTTTTTTATATTCTTCAAAGTTTTGCACCATTTTGTGTTGGTGAAATGAAATGAAAATAGGATGCAATCACAAAGAATCTGAAACTAAGATTTTTTCTTTTCCACACACAAAACTCTGCATTGCTGAAGTCGATTAGCACCTGTTTTACATTCAAAGCTGTTGGTTCTCAGGAGAGTGCTCGACCTAGCCTGGTAAAATTAGAGCATGAGGTCACTGCAAAAATCAGAAAAAAGAACCCATAGTGAAACACTTTCAGCTGTACCTTGTTTTTCTAGGATCATATGGAAATACGATATTGGGAAGCTTTGAAGTAGGTGAAGAGAAAGGAGTCAGTTAGATATATGCGTCTGATGGGCTAATGAAAGAAATTTCAGGTCAACCGCAGCAAAAAAGAGGAAAAAAATGTCTGTCTTACTTTTTCACTCAAAGCAGACTCTGGAGGAATTAAATGCTAAGAGTTTGTACATTCATATACAGCTGAAAAATAGATACAATCTATTAAATACTAGTGTGCTGCCATACTAACCTCATTCTCTTATGAGCCCTTGTTCTACAAAATATCAAGAAAAGCAGCATATAAGGGAACAAAAGCATTCATGTTTCTACTTGGTCCAGACAGGAAATAACTAGTGAAATTTTCAGACTTGTTTTACTCGTGCTTTGCAGGTTTATTCAAAGTCTAGGTTAAATCAGGCTAAAGGTAAATAATAAAAAGGAAACAGGGTCACAGCTATACTACACCTTTCTTCTGTTTACACTGCACAAATTCATGCATGTTGCTGGCAATTCTGTCCTGAGGCCAGATGTGTTCTGGCTGAAAGTTTAAAATTCTCAGACAGGCCACCAGGTTCAAATAAAAGGACTACATCTTGATTGAAAATAAACTATGTTATGCTTTTTACATTGTTTCAATTTTACCAAAAATTATATACAGTTTTATCCAAACATTAAATCTATCCCTTTCCTTATTTCTCCACCTTTCACTCAGTCAATAAAGAATCCAACCAGGATGTCACAAGTGAATGAAGAAAGCCAATCAAAGCTAAGCTTTCTGGTGGATTTGCTGAAGTCAGTTTTCATCAAACATTAATGCATGACCTGCAGACAGATGAGGGGGCAGCACAGACATTCTAGACAAAGTAGGAGGTCAAAACTAGGTAAAAATCAGGAAATGACCTAAGATTACAGAAGACCACTAAATAACTTTAAAACCCAACCCCCTGTTTAGTCTGATTTAAAGTTAGACAATTATCTTTGTATCTTTTTATACATGGTATTTAAATTACACTGATAAAGTACATGAGTGAATGGTTGTTTTACAGCATAAAAGGAAATGGAGGTCAACACTGAATATGGGGCAAATTGAGCACAAGCCTTTTTGTTATTGCCAGGCATTGTCTATTGTGTTGTTCTGATTGTCATACTGATATGCTTCTCTTGTTGTGTTTCGCACCTCAGCAACACTCTGCTAACAACAGGTGGGAGATTGTTGATGAGGTGAGTTTCAGGACATGCAGGAGACTGATAACACTATTCTAAATAGGCCTCTCTGGAAAAATTGCCTTTATTTTAGTAACTAAGAATATCTTTTTTTCTCTTTTTTTTACTTGTGAGTACAAAGTTGGAAAATGGAGGACTGCCAAGTTGACAAAGTGCCAAGATACTAAAAGTTCAAAAGAGTTGGGTTTTCATGACATCAGGGCAGTGTAATGCAGGTTGTCATGAGTACAGCATGTTTGCTCTGATACGACTCCGTTAAAACCCCGTGAACTCACAGTAATGGCACAGGCAGAAACACATTTACTGGCCGGAGACCAAAAAGCTGAGAAAAAAGCAAGTAAGTAAAGCCAAGAAATGAGGAAGGCATTCAGCTGGAACAAATAGTGCATCAATATCCAATCAATCAATGTCTTTGCTTCTCCTCTTTTGTTTCCTCTTCAGCCAGCATGTGGTCAGTTTGCCATAATGAACCAGGGTGTTTTCTTCAGATTGAAGACAGCAAGCTGCTCAGGGCCTCTGTTTTTTATCATAAACATGTAACCAAACAGAAATAGCTCACGGTCTCCTCTCCATCTCACTTTGCTGTGGGGGTTTTAGTGCTAGAGTGAGGAAGAAAATAGTTTGCGAAGTGCTTCGGAGAAAGCCAGCACCATCTCATTCAGAAACAATGCAATAAAGCACCCGACACACATTCCCAACATTTACCCTTGCTGTGATGACAAGTCAGGATGCCGGGGCAAAGGGGCGTTAAGGACCAGCTTGGGTAACAGGTGGAAGAAGTGAGAGCACTGCTGCAGTAAAACTACCCACAGATGTTTACCACATACCCGAGAGCATGCCTAAACACCCGACTGTGCCTGGAGCCTTGGGTTACATCCCTGGAGATGAAACAGAGAGCAGTATGGATTTTCAAATCTTGTCTGTAAGCTACAGTGAAAGCAGTGGAGTTGCGCAACAAAAGCATGTGAGCTTTTTGTTTTGACTACGAGCACACAAAGAGGAGATCCCTGTTAAACATCGACTGATGCCAAAGTTGAAGGCTAAAGCTCTGTGTAGAACGATATGTGGGACAACAAATATCTGTCATTATTTGCAGGTGAACAGGTTGCTGGACTCAAAATAAGAGGCAAGTTAAGCAGCCTAACCTGGAACAGTTTAGTCATTTTACAATGGGCATCGTGACCTCACATGGTGGCATTTATGCTCCTGAAATTAAAGTACAAGCCTAAAATGCAGCAGTGGATGCAGACCTGATACAAAGGTTAGCAGGAGACTTATGAAAGACATTTTACTGTAAAAGAGACCAAGGAACATATCAAATCAATCTTTATTAATAAAGCGCTTTTCGTACAAAATTGCATCTCAAAGTGCTTTACAGATTAAAACTACCCCACATAGAACCACATTACCATCCCTCCCCCACATAATTAAAAACACGATCACAGTTATACCCCCCTCCCCCCAAACCAACACTCATGCACGTACACTTAAAAGCAACAATAAAAAGACATAGGGCTGAGTACAGATGAGCCAGGTAAGGAAATGCCATCTGACATAGCAGACAGATCAGGGATAAAGCTGTGGAGAAATCCTACTTTGAACTTTGTCGATGTCTTGGATCACAGTTTAATCTATAGCTTGAAAATGGAAGAGAATGGCACAACTGAAAACTGACATAGACATGGCTGTCCACCTAAATTGAGAGGTTGAGCACAGATGTCACTAGTCAGAGAAGCAGACCAGAGTAACTTCAGAGGACCTGCAGAAATTCACAGCTTAGGTGTGTGAATCTGTCGATTGAAAAAATATAAATAGTGCACATCACAAACCTGGCTTTATAGAGGAACATAACAGATCAGTGAAAGACGTTGCCCTGGTAACCCTGAAAGTAAATTTAGGCTCTTTGACAAACATGCAAACCACTATGTGTGAAGAAAAGCTAACTCTAAACCTCGACCTGAACACACCATCCCCACAGTGAAACCTAGTGGCAGCATCATACTGTGTGCATGCAATTTTTTAGCAGAGACAGGGAAGTTGGTCAGAGTTGAATGGAAGATGGATGGAGTTAAAAAGTCTTGCAGTCGTGTTAGCTTCCAGTAGACAGGATTGCAGCCAAAGCAAAAGGGGAAGTATTAATTCAGTTTATTTAGCACCTCTTTAAATAGCAAAGTCTTTAGATGTCAAAGGCCACATCCCAAATGACTTGTAGCTGTAATTGCAAAAATAAATAAATACATAAAACTGATCCATAAGACATGTGCACACCAAGCTTTTAAGATTTTTATTTTGTGAAAATAATTGAAACAAAGTATCTTTTTCTTTCACCTTTGCAGTCATGCACAACTTCGTTCTAGTCTGTCAATTAAAATCCCAATAAAATAGATCAAAGTTTATCGTTGCAATGTTACAAAATGTGGAAAGGTTAAAGGGGTGGGAATATTTTAGTAAGTTATTGAAACCACTGGATACAATGAGTTAAACAGCATCCTTTTTATCCTCCAAACACAAGCAAACATGTTTCCTTCATTCTTATTTGTATCGTCATTTTCAGTTTCAGTATTGTTAGCTAATATCACCACAAAATACCAGAAATCCTTTTCCTTGTGTCGCTAGTTAGAGCTGCTACTGTCGAGAAAAACACTGGCAGCTACTGTGAACAAACAGCCATGAGGCATTCTCACAGCCCAATATAGCCACTCAGGATGGCAAATGTAAGATGAAATACTTGATAGCTCATGTATCTTAATGTGGATAAGGTACACTATTTCAGAGGAAGGACTGCAGGAGAGAGGAAAGCAAAGCCACAGACTGGTAACAGCTGTTCTTCACTATGTCTGATTAAAGGCAAGCTGATGGAGGAAAATCCCCTGCAACTCAAACAGCACTGATTATCAGACGAGCGATACATTTTATAGGCTATGCAAAGGAAATTACAACATGCATTACATCTTGGATCACATTGGAATATTGGCATGTTTTAGAAACAAAACAAAGTTTAATCAGTCCGCATTCAATGCTAAATCTTTGAAGTTGGATAGAATGTAAATATGAAATCATTTTAACATGTTTCTGCATTTGTCTTGTAAAATTTTAATTGATTTTAGAGTAGTAAAAGAGGGAAAAATATTTAAAAAATTCCTATTGAGGTCTTAGCAAAAAAGAGCCTTCATCTCCATTTAACTTGTCACTTTACAAGCACAAACTTCAATATATATCATTGCGCTTTTATGCAAAAGATCAAAACAAATAAGTGCATAACTGTTCAAAGGCAAGTAAAATTGCTCATGGCTTTCCATTTCTTTTGTGAATAAAAACCTGAAAAATGTGGTGTGCATTTATATTCAGCCTTCCTGAGCCTTAATATTGCAGATGCACTTTTTGCTCCACAGTTAACTTTTCCCAATTTATCTTTGTAAAAAAAAAAGCTCAAGCTCAATCTGATTGAATGGAGAGCAGCTGTGAACATCAAATTCCACATCTTGCCACAGTTTATTTTATTTAGGGATGGACTTTGACTGGGCCATTCTAACAGCAATATATTTATGCCATGCCTTTGTAGCTTTGGCTGCATGTTTAGGCCTCTGTCATATTTTCTTCCTGATTTGCCATGTATTTAACTCTGTCCATCTCCCCATCATCTTTGACATACTCCTTTGCCCCTTTTGAAGAAAGGCATTCCCATTCCATGATCCTGTCAGCACCAGGTCAGAAGATATGGTGGGATAAGCAATGTTAGTTTTCCCCCACAAAGTGTTTTGCCAGCAGGCCAAAATGGTAAATTCTGGTCTTGTCTGACCACAACACCTTCCACATCTTTGCTGGTTTGTGGCAAGATTTGTTGTAAGGTGCTAATGGCTTTCTTCCATAAGGGCCAGATTTGTAAAGTACAGTTGTAATTGGGTGACTTCTAAATGCAACTGGCTGCAGTGGATTTTATTTAATGATATTGGAGGGATTTTTTAACAAAAACATGGGCATCGAACAGCATATTTTTATATTTCTTTTTGTAAACATTTAAAAAACACATTTCGTTTTTCTTTGATTTCACAATTATGCTCTAATTCGTGTTGGTCTATAACATAAAATCTCACTAAAATACTGATAACCTTTCTTATAAAGAAAGTCAAAGAAGGTTGACATATTTGTTCAGGTGACTGCACAACTTTGAACTCCAAAACAAAACCCTGATGTCATGTTTTGTGTGTGCTTCTAGCTGTTTTTACATTATATGCTTTGTAATGCCTTGATGTATCTGTGTATGCTTCTTGCTTTATTGCTGTTTTTACTTTATATGCTTTGTCTGTGTTTTACTGCTATTTTTATTTTACCTCCTAATCTTGTTAAGCACCTTGAATCACCTTGTTGTTGAAAGTGTGCTATACAAATAAAATTGCCTTGCCTTGATATTTGCAAAATGTAAAAGATCAAGTCATTTCAACTTGTCTCCAACACTTTATAGTTTATGTAGATTTGGCTTGAAACACCTTAAAACAGTTTTGCGATATCAAGAGTGCTGCCCGTTGAAGCTAAATATATTTTTTTTTAATTAGAAAAAAAAGTAAACCAAACTAGCGAGCTGAATTTTCTACAAACTATCATTCGTTGTGAACAAAAATATTTTGGACTGCCGCAAAATGCTCAAACCCCAGAAAGAGGTGTTGATCTTTTAAAGGCAGCCCTTGCAGCACACCACAGTGAAAGTTTAAACAAGGTTTTTGTGCAACTATTGAATGTTGACCCATAAAGGTCAAATGACCGGTGGTTTGTTGCAACATCTCTTTCTTTCTATAAACCCATGTCCATCTGCCGCGGGGCTTGGCTCCAGCTGAGGCTCAGAGGGGACACAATAGCAGCGGCTCAGAGGGGGAAACCAAAGTGGAGGAGGTCTATCTTTCAGCAGTGATGGGAAGTGATGTGAACTGTGCTGAGGTAAACAGCCTCAGTGGACTACATTGATTGAAAAAAGCTGCTTTGGAATAGGAGAGCAAATGCAGAAAGTATAATAAAACAGGTTGACTCTAAGTGAAATAGAGTGGAACCATCCCCAAGCCAGTCGGCTGTCTCTGCAGGATAAATAATTGACCTGAATGAACGGGCAGTCAAACCATTAAAGACAGACAGCTGGCAAAGGCTGACACACTCACCTGCAGCTATTTCGTCCACATTTCACACATTGCAGGATCAGATTCTGTTGCTGATTCCCTCAGACAACAATATCTGAAAAAGAGAAGGCTTTAATCTCTAAGGATTTCTCTACACTATATGCAAATGTTCAAACAGAGGGAAAAGTTTGAAACTTTCCCACACAAGTAGCCTGCTGATAAATTGGTCAGCATCATTGCACTCAGATGTGCCCTCGTGACCGAGGCCCTTATCACAGAAAGAGGTGGACCGTGAATGTTTATACAGAACGTCACCAAGACGTCAGTTCTGATCGATGCACCACTACCACATCTCTCTGCCTGGCACTTTATCTCACCGTCTGTGTGGTCAGAGCGCCAACAAAAAAACACTGTCCTTATTAGGGGTTATTATGACTAAAAAATTGGGATAATTTCACCAAAAGGTTTTAGATGTCATCTTGTTTCTATGTTGAAACTGGTTGGAACATAAGTAAAAGCTCAGGCAAATGTATTGCAAAAGTCTGCCCACCTTTTATTGTAATGTAGTTAAATCATGAAGAGTGAAATAATAAAATTGCCTCTATTTAGTGTTTTGTCCTTAAATTTTACTTACGCTTCACATCAGCAGCTGCAGAAAGTTGCCACCTGTTGCCACCTAGTGATGAAATGTAAATCAGCAGACTGCCATCCAAACACTACAGGTCAGATGGTAATGATGCATGAAATTTAAAAACAAGCAGCAGGATCATTGAGCTTAGGACAAGAAATTCATTTGGTGAAAAGAGCAATGTTTGAAGCAACATGATAGATCTTATCAAAATAAGCTACAAGTCTGACTTGGGTAGAAATTGATGACACATCAAAACAGCTCTCTTGTGATGAAACAATTTATTTTATTTTATATATTTTTATATTTTAGACTATGCAAAACTATTCATGGGAGAAATCTTCTTGCTGCATCCACATTTATGTTTCAAATTAACTTCCCTATATAGCCATTTAAAAGTAATGTAAAATTAGTAGTGCAAAATTAAATATACCACTTGAATTTTTCTACACATTGTCTTTGAATTTAATGTGATTTAATGTGAACAAAAAAGGGCATAGTAAAAAAGTCAAAGATTTAAACAAGATTTTCAACATCGTAAAAAAAATAGCAATCCAGATGTGGCTCTCTACAGTTTCTTCAAGTTCACCATGGGCTTCTTGGCTGCTTCTCTTCTTAGGACGGTTTGCAGATAGACCAAACCACTAAATGGTGCTCTGTGAGACATTCAAAGCTTCTGATAGTTTTTCTTTTAGCCTTACCCTGCTTCAAACTAATGCACAACTTTTTCCCTGACCTGTCTGTTGTGTCTAATGTTCTCTAGCTAACCTCTGAGGCCTTCAAAAAACAGCTGGACTTACACTAACAATTAAGAACACAAACACTTGACTTTATTTAGATGTTTTAATGCTAAAGGGGGCTGAATTCACATACAGTACTGTGCAAAAGTTTTAGGCAGGTGTGAAAAAATTGCTTAAAAAGGAATGCTTTCAGAAATAGAAATGATTTTTAAAATCAATTTACAAAATACAAAGTAAGCAAACAAAAGAAAAATCTAAATCAAATTAATATTTGTTGTTAAAAACTTTTTTTCCTTCAAACATCAATTCTTATAGGTACACTTGCACAAAGTCCAGAATTTTGTAGGATTATACCCAGCCAACATGTCATGTGGGCCCCATATGGTATATAAATGGGCTACATGGGTACTAATTGAGCATGGGCTTAAACTGGGCAAATGCTGTGGGCCCCACATGGGTTAAGCAACATGGGTCCTAGATTGGAAACCCATGTGGGCTGATGATATGGGCCCAGTAAGTGGTATATGGGCACAATGGGCATGGACTTTAAATGGGTAACATCACTGGGACCCATATGGTTTCAGTCACATGGGCCCACATTGTAATCCCATGTGGGCCAACTAAATAGGCCCCATGGGGGATATAAGTGGGCAATGTAGGCATTGGCGAGCACTGGGTTTAAATATTAAGGCCCCACATGGGTTAAGCAACATGGGTCCCAGATTGGAAGCCCATGTGGGCTGGTGATATGGGCCCAGTAAGGGATCTATATGGGCACATTGGGCATGGGCTGTAAATGGGTAACATTACTGGGACCAATATGGTTTCAGTAACATGGGCCCACATGGTAAAACCCATGTGGGCTGCTTCTGCAAACTCCTCAGCTAACATGTATATATGGGCCCCACCTGGGTCAAGCTTGGGCTGGATAGGTACCATCTGGGTATGGGCTCAAATTGGTCTTTTTGTACTGGGCCCACTTGGGTTTTTCATGTGAAACCCATATGGGCAAACCCAAGTGGGAACATGAAGTAGGTCCCAGCTGGGCCAAAGATGGAAAACCCTTAAACAGGTTTAAAATGGGAAACACATGTAGGACCCACTTGGGTTTTTTATGTGGGTTAGACGTGGGCAAACACAATCATTTAGATATAAGCTGTTGATGTAGCCCCCAGGTGGGGCCAAGTTAGATGATCAATATATGATTTTACAACTAATGACTCATGTCGGGCCCACCTGGTCAAACTATGTGGGTCACACATGGGTAAATGCAAGTCAGACCATGAAGACATGTCTAAGTGGGCCCCATATGGGGAATATTAAGCTAATGTAGGCAAATATTTGAAATGGCTTAAGATTGTTTAGTACATATGGGGCCCACATGGATCAACCAAATTAAACCCATATAGACAAACACAGGTGGGCATCCATTGTAGGTCCTACCCGGGTCAGTGATGGTAAATGTGTACATTTGAAAAGCGCCTTCATATATTTTTGATCTGTAAAAACCTTACTCCTTAATGGTATTGACACCATAGAACCTTTTGAAAGGCAGCTGAAGAAGCATTTATTTAATAGAGCTGTTATGTAAGTTATTATTTATTATAATTTTTTGTCATACTACTGCCATAATTATGTTTTTGTTATATGTTACTATATTTTACCTTCAAACCAGCATTTGTACTAGGTACAGTTGCACAAAGTCAGGGATCTTCTCAAGATTATTGTTAGGTGATCAACCAATTATACCAAACAAGTACTAATGATCATCAATGTCACACATATGTTGAAACACAGTCATTAACTGAAAAAGAAACAAGTTTGTTGGAGGCTTAAAATTTGGTGAGGAAACAGAAAACTCTGCTACCAAGGTGAAGTTGTGGGAGTCTCATGTCATGTCCAGATTGAGCACAGCAACAAGACACAAAAAAATGTCAGGAAATTTAAAAGGTGCCTGCCACGTGGTGTGTAATCAGTATGACCCACAATCAGAGGTTCTGTTGCTGACTTAGGTCCAGCAACATAGATGGAATGAGGATCCTCTTATCCCTGAATTGCAATCATCTTCTCCCTGCATTGCTTGGGCAGGCTCCAACAAGGTAGTTGTACTGCATCAGCAAGGTATGTCCCAGACAAAGCTTTCAAAGCAGACTGGGGTTTCTAGATGTGCTGTTCAAGCTCTTTCGAAGAAGCACTAAGAAATGGGTAACGTTGAGGCGCGTAGACAGTGGTCTGCCAAGGAAACTTAGTGCAGAAGCTGAAAGCTTATTACTCATTGAATCGGAAGATGTCAAGCAGTGCCATCAGCTCAGAACTGGGAGAAACCAGCGTCTCCATGGAAGAGTTGCAGCCAAGCCATACCTCCAACGTGGAAACAATGCCACTCAAGTATGTACAAAAACATAGTAACTAGGATTTAAAAAAGGGCAGCAGGTGCTCTGGACTGATGAGTCAAAATGTGGAGTATTTGGCTGTATCAGAAGGCAGTTTGTTCATCAAAGGGCTGGAGAGCGGTATAAAAATGAGTGTCTGAAGGCAGTGAAGCAATGTGGAGGTTTCTTGAACATTTGGGGCTGCTTCTGCAAATATAGTTGGAGATTTGGTCGGGATTAATGGTGTTCTCAATTCTGAGAAATATAGGCAGATACTTATCTATCATGCAATACCATCAGGGAGGCTAATGATTGGGTCCAAATTTATTCTGCAGCAGGACAACAAGTCCAAACATGTAGGCAAAGTCATTAAGAAATATCATCAGCGTAAAGAAGCAAAAAAAGTCCTGGAAGCGATCATATGGGCCCAGTGGCGGATCTAGAAAAATATTTATGGGGAGGCAAGAAAGGGGCAAGAATTTCTCAGGGGTGACACCATATGGCAGAATTTTATATATATATATATATATATATATATATATATATATATATATATATATATATATATATATATATATATATATATATATTGGTTTTATTGATCAGTCAAACACATGCTTCACCTCTTCACTCCCCAGTATTTACATATATGATAGATAGATAGATACATACATGTATTTGTTGTGCTTCAGGTTATTTAAGCACATTAAAGCTGCATTGTGCAATATTTTTGTTAAAATATATATTTTCTTTTTATCTATAGTCAGTTTTTTCATCTCCTGACGATACAATTGAATCAAGTGCTGTAGTTTGCTGTAGTTTGATTCTACCGCAGTTGCATGTAGAGGCAGCAATTCCATTTATTTTGAGGTGGTTCAGGGTGCACTGTGGGCTTCAGAGAGCGCGTAGCGTGACCTAATGATGCACGTACATACCCATGGACGCGATCTAAGCCAGCTTAGATAAGTGTAGCTAGTAAGTCAAAGAAGAAAAGAATTTTATCCAGCATTACAAAAAGAGCAAAAATGGCTTCTGACCGTCGCAGAGCTCAGAATAATGAGCACACGCCTGAAAGTCATGGGAGTGAGCATTTTGCTGATTGCAGTTTGTCTAACGGCCACATGGTGCACTCTCTGCAGGACTTTCAGCAAACTAGCAGCTTTAAAGGTTCACCAAAGAGAATATCATGCAACGATTTTCATGAGCTTCAAGCTCCTAATGTCCAATTTTACCCCCTTAACAGTCCTGCAATTTCCGCCTTACATTTTTTTTAAACGCATACCCAAAATTAACTTAAAGCTGTTCTTGAACCATTTTGAGTAGAGACATGGTTGGGTCTCTTTGGAAAGCAAACACTCTCAAATTTATCCCAGAACTGTGTTAATATCTCTGAGTGCTATTGTTACCAAGCAATATGAATTTTAATACCCCATAAAATTATTTTATTTGTGTCCGAATATTTATTTTATATAAATACATGCTTTAAAAATGGCTTTAAAAATAGGTTGGGACCTAAAACAAACTGTGGGTCTAAAGCCTGAAGTATTACCTTCATCCACACCAAATTTGACAGCAATAAACCAAAAAATGAGTATTCTGCACACATGTTTCTAACTACAGGTCAAAGGTGGTCAAAAGTGTGCCATATGCGCCATCTCCTGGGTAAAAACCGTAGTCCTCACTGAATTAAAAATATCGTCAGAATCATAACTGCATCTTCTCATATAAAGCTCCATGGCTTCCTTCAATGTTGTATTTTGATTTATAAAGGGTGTTTGGACACGGTGCTGAAACAGCATGTTACCGGTACGCACTGTGCGTAATCTCTTCATGAATAAGACATTTTACGCACGTCATATACTATGGCAGCGACTAAGTCCGCCCGGTCAAGTTATATATCTGCGTTTACAGCATTACATTGGCTATTCGATGCGTCAATCATCAGAGTTCTGGACCGCGAAAGTGGCGGAAGTGGAAGCGAAGGAATCGGAAAACAAAGCCATAAAGACTACAAAAAGGGCCATAGGCATTTCGGAAGCGCATTTTCATTGTTTATTTTAAATTTTTTTATCGGTTTTACTGTTGTCCTGGACTAATAACTGTATTGGAGGACTTTACTCTGACCCTTATTGATGTTAAAAGACAATTTTTGTTCGAAATGGATCGGTTTTGTCACGTTTATTGGACTACAAAGGGGTGAGTTCCATATACCTCCATCAGGAGAGCATTTGTTTAACAATGGGGAGACAATATTTTGTTCTCACATGGAACTTCTCATTCTGCAGGAGTGATGATTTTATTTTCTAGGTTTATAGGGAAAATTTTGGACTATAAAAGTGATCAAGAAGGCCACTGGCAGATGGTTGTGGTGGAGATATTCGATTTCAAAATAATTTTGATTAATGTATATGGGTATAATAACAGGTCTCTTAATAGACATATGATGTTTAAGTTATCTCAAGCTATCAGGGTCTGGAGCGCAGCTTATGGCACGGACAATATATTAACAGGAGGTGATTTCAACATGGCACCTAATTCCTGGCTTGACAGAAAACCTCCCAAGGGCTTACAACCAGAATATGATGACACATTTAACAATTTTTGTTTATACAATAACTTGATAGATTATTGGAGAGTGATGAACCCTAACAAAATGCAATTTACATGGGCCAGCCCAGCAGATGCTAACCTATGTTCAAGGATAGATTATTGGCTTTTGTCTCCAAATATCACTAATCTTACACCAAAATGTGAAATACACACATCTCCTCTCACGGATCATTGTCTCATTAGTCTGTCACTCTCATTAATTAAGCAAAAACACAAATCAAACAATATTTGGAAATTTAATAATACCCTGTTGCTAAACAAAGAATTTTGTAATCAGATTAGAATAATATGCTTCGAAACCAATGACATGGATTTGTCAGATATAGGTAAATGGGAGTGGTTTAAATTTCGGGTGAAGCAAATAGCTATTGAATTTGGAAAGAATGTAGCCTTTAATCGTAAACTCAAACAAAAGGAAATAGTGAAAAAGATGAATTTATTATGTGGAAAACCCATCATAACTGTAAAAGAGACAGAAGAGTTACACATACTCCAGAACCAATTAGATGATATTTACTTGGAGAAGGCGAAAGGCGCCTATGTAAGATCAAAAGCCAAATGGATCGAGCAGGGGGAAAAAAACTCTTCATATTTTCATAGCCTTGAAAAACAAAGACAGACTAAAAAATGCATAACAAAATTAAACCAAAATGGAATTGTTATTCAGGACACTAACCAAATAACAGAGGAAGTATGGCTATTTTATAGCAATTTATTTAAAAGTAAACTTCAGAGTGATGATTGTGATGCTTTTATGAAAAGGGTAAACAAAAATATAATAAAACTAACAGAGGAAGATAACCTTTTATTAGAAAGAGATATAACCTTAATTGAAATTGAAACGGGTTTAAAGAAAATGAAAAATGGTAAATCACCAGGCATTGACGGGTTATCTATAGAATTTCTAAAGACCTTTTGGTCAGATATAAAGAATTTATTATTTAACGCATATCTTGATTGTATTAGAAATGGTCAGTTATCCCCAACAATGAAAACTGGTCTGATAACCTTGTTGCCGAAACCTAATAAAGATTTATTACTATTAGATAATTGGAGACCTATAACTCTACTATGTAATGATTATAAATTATTAGCGTTGGTCTATGCTAACAGATTAAAAACTGTCTTAAATAAATTAATTGATGAATGTCAGTCAGCTTTTATTAAAGGCAGTCATATTCATAACAATGTGAGACTAATTACGGATATTTTAGATTACCAAAGCCTTATCAATACAGAAAGCCTAATATTGTTTATTGATTTTTTTTAAGGCATTCGATTCTGTCGAACATGACTTTTTATTGAAGTCACTTCAACTTTTTGGTTTTGGCAACAAATTTTGTAAAGTAATTAAAATGTTCTATGACCAAATATACAGTTATATTGCACTTTCAACAGGAATCACTCCAAGAATCAAAGTCTCTTGTGGAATTAGACAAGGATGCCCTATTTCACCAAAAATATTCATTCTATGCACGCAGCTTTTGGCTTATTTTGTAGTAAACAATATAGACATTGAGGGGGTAACAATTTGTGACAAAGAATTGAAAATTAGCCAATTTGCTGACGATACAGTTTTATTTCTAAAGGACAAATCAATTCTTCAGAAGGCTTTAAATGTGATTTCTGTTTTTTCCAGGGCATCAGGCCTTTGCCTTAATCTTAAAAAATGTGAAAAATTACCGTTGTATAATTGCACTGAGACCGAGTTGGAGCTGATACCAGTGAAAAGTGAAGTAAAATATTTGGGCATTTACTTATCTAAAAACATGGAAATAAGAGAATCAAAAAATATCATAGAAAAATTAGAAGATATAAAAAGAAACCTAAACCATTGGTTAACAAGAGACTTAACTATTTTAGGGCGTAACATCTTATCCAAATCAGAAGGAATTTCTAAATTAATTTATCCAAGTTACTCTCTGTTTATTAGTCCACAGAATATAAGAAAAGCTAATACTATAATTTACCAATTTATCTGGCGCAATAAAACGCACTTTATCAAAAAATCACAACTTATTAAGGATGAAAACAAAGGGGGGTTAAAAAAAATTGATTTTGAATCTATGGTCGGAGTTTTTCGAGTTAACTGGTTAAAAGCCTTCTTAGAGAAACCTGATTCTATATGGTATCATATTCCCCAAAATTATTTTGCTAAAGTGGGAGGCTTGGACTTTCTTTTGAAATGTGATTTCGAGGTATCTAAATTGCCTGTGAAGCTATCTGAATATCATAAGCAAGTTCTTCATTACTGTAGTATTTGTATTATAGTATAGTATAGTATAGTATTTGTCCATAATTTTACACCACATGGTTCCACCTTGTGGAACAACAGAGCAATAACAATAAATGGTAAAACACTTTTCTTCAAAAGTTGGTTTGAAAACGAAATCGTTTTTATAATAGATATACTAGATGAACATGGTAATTTTCTTAGATATACGGATTTTAAAACAAAATTTCATATTCAGTGTTCAATAAGGGATTACAATAAGGTGTGTAAAGCAATACCAATGGCTTTATTAAATATGATACAAAATTATTTACACTATTCCAAAAGACAAATAAATTTGCCTAAATTACATTTAAACCAAATTCCCTTAAATAGCAAAAAATGCAACAATAACTATATCTGTAAATTATTTAAATCCAAGCTATTTCATAATTTCAAACAAAATGAAAAAATAAGACACTATAGTGATAAAATAACTAACAAATATATTAAGTTTATGAAATGGCCAATACCTCCTAAAATCAAAGAATTGCAGTTCAAAATAATAAATGGTTACTATCCATCAGCAGCAATGCTCAAAAAATGATTTGGCTTTGTGGTGGAGCCATGTGTGTTCTGTACCAAGGAAGAAGAGACTACTGAACATTTGTTTTTCTCTTGTTCAGTGATAAAAGCTTTCTGGCAAGATGTTGTTAATTGGCTGAAAACAAAAATGAAGAACATTACACATCAAAACTTACAGCAAATTCTATTTGGTAATGATGACCTTCCGAAAGAAATTTTCAGACTTTGCAATATAATAATAATTATGGGCAAGTACTATATTCATAAAAGTAAATGGCAAAACAAATATCCATCCCTATTAGTGTTTAAAATTGAATTGAGGGAATTTTTTGCTTCTCTGAAACTACTAAAAGACTCAAGTAATATAATTTACTCTCTATGTGAAGATGTCTCTGAATATTTGTCATTCTGATTTGTAAAGCTTCCAAGTAACTTTACTATAAGAATATGAAGACTGAAGAAAATTTATGGTATTCGCTTTGGCTTAACTGATGGACCGAAGTGCCTTTTTATTTATCTATTTGTATTATTATTTTCTTTGTCAGAACGTTGTTTTTATCGAACTGCTGTTTGTTTCTTCATTTATATCTCCCTTCGAGAGATTTTGTATATTCTTTGCTGTAAAAAATTTGTTAAATAAAAAAAAAAAAAAAAAAAAGAGAGCATTTGTTTTGGCAAAAGCACTCACTGTGTCTACAGTTATGATTGTATCTTTGATCGCCAGCCATAATTGGAATCACAAGACTCTTAGCTTTCCAATTATATAAAATATGTATGGGTTCAAAGAAGTTAGAAGTCCGAAAATCTACGGATTTAAACTAGAAAATGGGCTGGGCCTGCCCGCGGGCCCACGGAACGTTAACGGGTTTGAATTCATAGCTGCTTGGGTGGCAGCAGGGGTGGCAAGGCTTTCTTTTAGGGTGGCAACTGCCACCCTATGCCACCCCAGTAGATCCGCCCATGTATGGGCCTCAAAGAACCCTGATCTTAAGATCATGGAGTGTGTCTGGGATTAAATGAAGAGACAGAAGGATGTGAGGAAGCCTACATCCAGACGATCTGTGGTTTGTTCTCAAAGATGTTTGAAACAACCTACCAGCCAAGTTCCTTTGAAAACTGTGCAGAAGTGTACCTAGAAGAATTAATGGTGGACACACCAAATATTGATTTGATTTAGATTTCTCTTTAGTTAATTCACTGCATTTTGTTGATTGAGTAAAATAAATGATTGATGCGTCAAGTTTTATGTGCCAATGCCATTTGAGGAACATTTAGATGAACGTGTTAAATTCTGTGAGACATCATCAGCTGAGATCTACATTGGGGGTCCATAGATCTTCAGGGTTAATTTCTCACTTGAGGGTAGCAAGTGCAGCTGTCACAGAAATTTTGCAGTGACAGCATAGGCCTGAATAAAGGCTGGGCAAGGACATGTGGCCTGGAGGGCCCCCATTCCTGGCAGCTTTGATAACTACCTTTACATCAATGCAATAGGGGTGTCACGTAGAGTTCCAGTTTAGTTTAGGGCTAGGAATCAGTTTCTCACAGGTTTGGAATAAATAAGTTAGTTCTCCAAGATGTTTGGAACAACCGTCCAGCCAAGTTCCTTCCTTCAAAAACTGTGTACATGTGGACCTAGAAGAATTGATGCTGTTTTAAAGGCTGGTAACAACATTTTTTTATTTTATTTAGATTTCTCTTTATGCTTTGACTGCATTTTATTTTGTTGATTGATGAAAGACAGCTGCTCCCACTCAGTTGATGAGCTTGATCAGCCTTGGGTTTTCCTCATGCAAGCAGGTGGAGTTGTGCTACTCCACAGGCTTTAGGGGGCAGCATTGCCGACTGGCTAGGGTAACTAGACTGAATCTTACTTTGGACTTGACACCTCCCACTTGAGCTCCTGGTTCTTGAACCCAAGGAGGTCACAACCTTTAGTCCTGCTGTTGAAAGTGTCGAGTTGGATCCTGCCCTGTTGGCTTTAGAGTGGGAGCCTTTCCCACCATTAGTCCATCCTCTTCATGTCTTGTATGTCCAGTTTTATTTTGCTCTTCCCTAGGAAGCAAGACGACTATCCGCCTGACATCTCTGTAAAGAACCGTAGCAGGGATTCGGGCTGGACGTCCTGTCCTTGCGTTGCCAACCTTTCTAACAGGTTTCACAGAGGAGACTGGGTAACTTGGGAATGTTCGGACATTCACATCCCTCACGACTCCATTCCTGCCTGCGTTAACACCGACGACCCTGGCAAGCCTATACTGGCTCCTTAAGGCATTCTGGTCCGCCACCCAGACGATGTCTCCAACGGCAACATTGCGCTCTTTTGTGTGCCACTTACTCCTGATGAACATGTTAGGTCCAGCCAGCTGACTCCACTTTTTCCAGAACTTGTTAACTTCTGCCTGAATCACTCTTAGCCTCTTGTAAGGGTAGCCTTCAAAGTTGAAGCTTCCTGGGTCTCCCTTAGATCCAGCTCTACCCAGGAGCAGAGAGTTTGGGCTGAGGTATTCAATACAGTCCTCCCGACTTTGAGTCCTGGCGTCTATCGGCCTTTCATTTGCCAGGTTTGCTGCCATGTAAAGGAATGTCTGAAACTCTCCCCATGTGAAGATTCCATCCCCTCCCAGGTTATGCAGGGCCCTTTTCACGATCTGAACAGCTGCTTCCGCGGCACCATTTCTGTGAGGAGAGTCTGCTGGGTGGATCTTCCAGCTCCAGTCCGTTCCATGTTTGGCAGCCTCATTTCCTAGTTCTGCCTCCTTCAACTGGTCTAGAAACAGGTAAAGTTCCTTTAGGGCAGGCTTGGCTCCCACGAAGTTCTTTCCGGGATCTGACCACAGCTTTCTTGGATGCCCTCTTAGTGCTGTGAATCTTTGGTAGGCCAGTAAAAACCCTTCAGTTGACTGGTCCCCAACAACATCTGTGTGTATGGCTCTTGATGCCATACAGCAGAAGACAATGCCCCATACCTTGAGCTTCACTCGCTTCCTCACAGCATCCTTCACTTCATACGGTCCGAATAGATCTACTGTTGTGAACTCAAATGGTCTGGCTGGCTGTGTCCGCTCCAGTGGAAGTCCGCCCATGATCTGCTGGCACCTCCTTGTTCTGGCTTTCCTGCATATTACACAGCTGTCCACCACTTTCTTAGCCAATTTTCGGCCTCTCACAACCCAGGCTTTTGTCCTCATACGTAGGAGTGTTCCAGCTATCTCCTCATGATTCACCTTGTGGGCTTCCTGAGCTAGAAGTGTTGATATCCAAGCTTCATAGGGTAGGATTGGTACTGCAATTCCCTCTTTATTGAAGATCTGGATTCTTCCTCCACAAACCAACAGTCCTGATTCCTTTTCCTTGTATACAGCCAGCCTGTTGAGGGTAGTGTCATGAAAGGTAACACCTTCTTGGGCTGCAAGACAAAGGTCTCGAAGTGCATCTTCATACTCTCCAGCAGACAGTACCGTTTGTTTGGCTTTGGTCTTGGCCTCCTCCTTTGGTAGGATGACCTCCCACTTTGACCTACTGACAGCTGTGCCTTTTCTCTTCCATTTCATGGCAGCTCTCCACACCCAGGCAAGGACTCTGACCAGTTTGGTCAAACTGCTGAATCTCCTTTCATCAACAAGAAGCTTAACTGCAAAGCCCGCTGGAGGTCTGCGGATTAGAATTTCCCCTGTCCTGTCAGAAGTTAATGGATGAATCACAGGTTCATTGTTGTCAGGGGTTTGCGGTGAAATACACTGCTTTCTCTTTGCTTGAGCTCTGGTCAGTACTGCGGAGAAAGCCTTCCTTTGGAGTTTATCTATGCCCTCCTTGGCTTTAGTTGCAACCTCTTTAGCTGACTTCTTTGGCCACTCCTCCACAGGCTGCTTCAGGAAATGAGGTCCATTTTGCCATTCTGAAACCTCATTGAGGTCCTCTGGAGTTGCTCCTCTAGTCATAATGTCAGCTATGTTTAGGTGGCCAGGGATCCACCACCAGTCCTCAAGTGATCCAGCCTTCTGGATTTCACCAACCCTGTTGGCAAAGAAGGTCTGGTATCCATAACTGTCCCGATGAATAGCCCCCAGCACAGTTTGGCTGTCCAGCAGGTGGAACCATCGTTCGATTACCATCCGGCTATGCTTTTCAATGTATTTCCTCAGCCGGGTTGCAAAAACTGCACCACAAATCTCTGCCTTGACTGGCTCCCCTTTTTGGTCCAGTGGTGTGAGCTTTGCCTTGGATTCAACCAATCTAACCTGGATGCCTTGCTCAGTCTCCCACCTGAGGTACACCACAGCTCCGAAACTCTTGTCACTTCCATCAGAGAATGTTACTCCCCAAGGTTTTCCGATCCAGCCCGTTGGGGTAAGGCTCCTATGGAAGGTGATCTGGCCAACACGAACATACTCCTCAAACAGTTTGATTGCTTCCCTCCTGAGGTCTCCAGACAGTGGCTTGTCCCAAGTGTCTTGGGTCAGACTTCCACCTTCTGTCTCTTGGAATGCTTTCCTGACAAGTATGGCTCCTTTCTGTTTGGTAGGAGAGACTAGGCCGATTGGGTCGTAGAGGCCAGCTACTTGACTTAATAGCTCTCTTCTGGTTAGTGGGTCAGGGGTCTTTTCTCTCACTTCCTCTTCAAGGAGGTCTTGGCCTGTTCTTATTTTCTTTCTCCTTCTTGAGAAGTTGATCGAGGATATTATGTACAGCTTGTCCTCCTGGACCAGGTATCCGATCCCCAAGGCTCTGTTTTCATCTTCCCTCATCTGATTAGGAAGAATCACGACTCCACCTTTCCCTGTTGGGTTTTCTGATCCAGGTTTTTCTCCTTCCAGGTTCATTTGCCTCCCACTGTGCCCTGACTGGATCCATGGCTTGAGGAAGAATCCACCAGCTCTCAGAATTTCTTCCACACCTTTTATGGTCTTTTCCAGCCTTTTAAAGTTACTGTGGGATGTTAGAATATCATCCACGTAACTGTCCTCCTCCAGGACTTTACGCTCCTCTTCTAGGTGAGTAAACATTGGCAGCCCTGCTGTCTCTCGCATAGCTAGCTGTGCTATGCATCCTGCCGGTCGATCTCCCATATTGACTCTGGTGATCACAAACTCTCCAATCTCCTCATCTTGAGTATCTCTCCAGAGGAATCTGTGGAGGTGGATCTCCCGGTCTTCCAGCCACACAGAGTTGTACATCTTTTTGATGTCTCCCAGAGCTGCAAAACTGCCTCTTCTGAACCTGAGTAAGACTGCCCGGATTGGATTAAGGACATCAGGCCCCTTCAGCAGGAGATCGTTCATACTCAGCCCCTGGAATTTTTGGCTGCTGTTCCACACTATGCGTATTGGTGTTGTTAAAGAGCGGGGGTTTGGTGCTACTAAGTGGCTCACATACCACACTGGCCCTCTCCAACTGTCAATACCCTCCTTGGCGAGTTTTTTGGCTGCTCCTCTTGCCACCATCTCGTGTATTTGGGCTGTGTAGGCAGCCCACCACTCAGGGTCTTTCCGGAGTTGTTTTTCAGTCCTCCGAAAGGTTGCTTCCACTCCACTCCGGTTATTGGGAAGAGAGGTTGGGTCTTCAATCCATGGATATTTGGAATCCCAGTGTGGAGCATCATTGTGGGCATCCGCTTTTACATATGTGAGGCCTTGTTTTATAATTTCAAGCTCCCTCTCCTCATTCAGAGTCATTTCCTTTCCCCCTGGTTGACAACTACCACAGCGGCATCCACCACACTTTGGTTCACAGGCTGCTCCAATGCTGTCCCATTTCCACCAGTCCAGGAACTCTCTGGCAGCAACTGTGGTCTCAGCCTGCCTTTCTCCGGCCTCAACACTTTCTTCATATTTCACCGCGGCTGTTCTCATCGAGCGGGCAAAGTGTGTTTCAGACCGATGCGCTGCCATGTCCACTTCCTCAAAGAGATCCGGATGAGCTCCTCCTACAGCCTTTCCCAGCGGGCTGTCCCACAAGACGAGGTCCCCAACAACCTTCACTCTCTGTGGGGAAAGTCGGCCTTCACGGTGGCTGATAAGTAGTTCAATGCTTTCTGGTCTCCTCAAGTCCTCCAGTTTAGTTTCAGGGAAGAATTTCCTCAACTCTTCAGGTTTAATGACTCTGTGGACCTTGGCTATTTCATGTAGACCATAGCAGATGAGTTCGTGAGCTCGTTCCGTCCCGCTGGGTGTTTTGACTCTCACTCTGAGTAGATATCGTCTGGTGTTGACCTTCATAGCCATTTCTCCGACTCCATGGACGACCAAAGTGATATTTTCACTCCTCAGCTTTAATCTCTCAGCAGCTCGGTGTGTGATGTAATTTGTGTCCGATGCTAAGTCAATTAGCGTTCCAATTTTCTGACCTGCATTTGCAGTGACTTCCAGAAGCATCATAATAACTGGCAGCTCTTCCAAGCCATTTGCCTCCATTAGTCCCAACTGATCCTTCACTGCACAGTTCGTTATTGCTGTAATGTTGGTAAAAGCCCGTCTGCATTTTACTGCCATTTCTGGGGAGAGTTCGGCCATAAACTTTTCTTGTTCCTCTGTAAGCATAGGCGTTCTCCTGCTGTCTTTTCCACCTTTGTCTCCCCCGCCTCTCCTAGATTCTGCTCTTGGACAGAGAAAGAAGTGGTGGTCAGATGAGCTTCCCTCCTTTCTGCAATCTTTGTTTCTGCACAGGTAGGTGCTTAAACATTCATCTTCTTCTCCATGACATCCCAGGCATCGCTTGCATGCTCCCAACTTCCTAATAGCATTTACTTTCTCAGCCAGTTTTAGTTCCTTGAAACTCTTACAGAAGAATACTTTCTCTCTATGTTTTTCATCTCCACAGACAACACATCCTCCACCTTTCTTTACGGAACGTGTGGAAGCAAATTTTCTTTCTTGTTTCCTTTCTTGTCTCTCTGGCTTCTCAGTTACACCAAGCTGCTCCAATCTCTCCAGAATTTTTTCTTGAGTTTTTAGAAACTTGAGGAGGCTATCAAAATGATTGTCAGGAGTAACATTATTTTGGGGGTTCACCATAAACACAAGCCAGTCTTTCTTTACAGCATCTGGTAGCTTGCATTCAATGGACTTAGTTACCAGTGGGTTCTTAATGGCTCCTGTGTCTCCGAGCTCTGTGAGGTCAGCCAGAGCTTTTTCAACTGTTTGGATTAAGTCAATAACCTTCCTTGGCTGATTTCCTCTTACGGCAGGAATCCCTTCAAGTTCTTCAATTATTTCCAAGGCGATCGTAGACTTATCTCCAAATCTGTTCACCAGCACCCTGAACATGTCTTGAGCAGTGTTGTACTTTGATAAATGGAGGTCTCTGGCGACTTTATCATAAACACTGTCCAGAAGTTGTATTTTCTTCACTTCCACCGAACCAGTGGGTTCTCCCTGCTTTTGCAGGCTCTCCCAGTCCTTTTTCCATCGGTAGAACTCTCTTTTGCAACCATAAAATCTGGGTAGACTAGTTGGCTTTATTCTCACAATAGGTGCGGTGTGTGCAGCTGATATGGTTGCTATATTGGTGGCAGCTGATGCTGCGGCTACCGCCACTTCTGCACCTTTTTCCTCCTTTGCAACGCTTTGTGCTATTGCAAACATTGCTTTTTTTGTTTCGAGCTTGTTATTCATCAGTCTCAGATCTTTCACTCGTTTTTCCAGGTCAGGTCTTTCTTTGGCTGGAATCCACATCTCCCAAGATGCTAGGCTTTCAGTAGCTTCTTGGGCCAGCTGCTTCATGAAAGTAACCTGCACTTCATAGCCATTTTGATTTACAGCACTAACTGGCATAGTAGCAGCATCCTCACAAGCCTTTTCTGCTTCCTGGATTGCAGTTTCCAGCTCATCCTGTCCATAGCGTGACCATAATTTGGATTGAACCAGCTCCCTGACTTCATCCAACTTTGAGTGACAGTCATTAACAGTTTTCTCCAGATCAACCTCCTGTTGCTTCTCAAGCTCTGTTTCTTCATCCTCTGCTTCAAGTTCTGCTAGTAAACCAGCTTTGTAATCATCATTTGATTCACAGAGTTTTCTTGCTTCACATGTGAGCTTTTTGAACTCCTCTTGTAGTTCACCTTTCATCATACTTTGCATTTCTCTGGTGAGGAAATTAGCTGCTTTGGTGAAAGCACTTTTAGCCATGGTTCTTTCTTTCTTCTGCTGGCTCACTGTTTTCCCATAAGCTTCTTCTGCCATTTTGTGTGGATCAACAGTTTATATTGTGTGAATCAAAAGTTTATTCAAGTCCAGTTTTCCCTCTTGACTTTTATCAGGCCTTTAATCCTTATTTGTCTTCACTGCAATAGAGTGGTTTCAACTGTCAAGTTATGTTACGTGTTCAGCTTCTGCCCAAACTTGAAAATGGCTTGGTCAACCGTAATAAAAGCACAGGAACAACTCTTTCTTCTTCACAATTTATTTGATTTCTCTTTTTGAAGGTTTCAACCTGATTTACCTCCACAAAGAAAAATCAAATAAATTGTGAAGAAGAAAGAGTTGTTCCTGTGCTTTTATTACGGTTGACCAAGCCATTTTCAAGTTTGGGCAGAAGCTGAACACGTAACATAACTTGACAAACTGATTAACACTACCTTTTTTGAAGCATTCTGTTTTTGCAATGTTAAATATATATATATGAGACATTAATTTTATTTACAATTTATAAATGTAACTTTTATCTTTTCTGCTTGTGCATTTGTCTTTTTGATATGTAATGTAAATTTCATTTTTTAAATAAAGTTGTTTACGTAAGCAGTTTGTCGCTTAGCAGCCAGTCTTCGCGGTCTTTTCTCTTTTTTTAAAACTCGGGAGGATTCGATCGCGCCATAATTTCGCGCCGCTTTGCGACTATTCTTTCCATCTTTTCCCAGTTGTGTGAGCAGGCAAAGATATACACGCTGTCTGAAGATTGAGGAGAGGAGGATTCTTCAAAACGATCGATAAGGCAAAAAACTTATCACCCGTGGTTATTTTATTATCTGTCCTGTAAGGTAGAAAATACAGTAAGTATAGGGCAAGAACACAGTAAGCTAGCGCAGCTGGTTGAATTTGCTCTTATTAGTGAAAAATAAAAACTTTTACGGGCCATGTTTTTTCAATTAGGGCGTTTTGTAAGCCTACAGTTTTTCAAAGTACCCTGTTTTCCCCCCGCTCAGATGCACAACGCAGTAAACAAAATAGCTAGCAATATTTAAAATCAGCGCCATCTAGAAAAGATGGAGAATCTCTGAGAGTGAGTCTCAAGTCATTTGAACTGGAGCAAATTATGCCAGATCGCCTAAAACACGTACTTTATGTCAAATATGAGCCGGAGTGGTTGTTTAAATTACTGCGGTGGATGCCTGTAGCTGAAACTATTTCGTGAACCTAAGATTTACAGAAATGCTGCCAGACAGTAGATCGGTGTGCAAAAAAAGCAAGACGATAAGAAACAAACGGCTTCTTTAGCTCAAACACTGTTGGCACTGCTCTTATAAGCCACTGTTCCTTCAATGAGAACTGTTTGGCCATCACCGTTATTTTGTGCAGCAGCTGGTAAGAGCTCTAAGATGCTGATCCAGGATCAGGCAGAACGTGTGTAAAATACTAGCAATATCTAACTCTTGGTAATTTGAGATTTTAAACTAAAATGATAAAGGTTTTCCCTGAAGACATAATTAACCTAAATTGTTTTTGTATGTTGGGAGATGCAGACATTTCCCAGGCTGTGGACAGGAGGGTTTGTCAACCACCTGCACCTTGCTTCAATACATTTTAGGGGGGAAGAGGATCAGATCAGATTTGGTAAAATACTATTTTTTTAGAAGTGATTAAATAAATATATTTGGGGAAAAAGTGTTATGGATAAACAGCTGGAATAACAAGGCATTAAATGTCTGTATCCTGGAGGATACTTTGTCTAGATAGGCAGTAAAAGCTAGTCTCAGAATTTCTCATATTTTCAGTCGTATATTATAGATACAATATCCTAAAATATTAAGATAGGGCCTATAATACTGGGCTGCACAGTGGTGCAGTTGGTAGCACTGCTGCCTTGCAGCGAGAAACGGTCACCGCAGGAGCAGTCACCGGAATAATGTTGGCAGCTCTACTTTCGGGTATCTTGCTAGATTGAAGCAGGGATGTCAAAAATGCAGCCCGCAGTTCATATCTGGTCCTCTGAGTGATTTTGTGCCCTTCCACTGCAATTTCTGTTAGAATTTTGTCTTGCTAGTACAGCACAAAGTTAATAGATAGATGGACAATTATTATTTTTATGTTGAGAGTTATACTACTGTGGGGCTAAATAGAAAATGACAGAAATAAACAAATCTATTACTGCAAAGGTTAAGTTCAAAACATTTGTATTTGTTAACCTTTTTTGCTTTCCCTATTCTAGTTGTTGATAATGGACTCAATTATATGTTTAAGTCCAAGAATCTATCACATATTCAGTCCATCAAATCCAGGGAATTAGATGCAGTTTGTTTATCAATGTAAAGGTACATTTCTCGACACCCCCTTTATGCCTACTATCCCTAAATATTTTATCCTTTTTAAAATTACACAAACTTTGTACTTTTCAATTAGATAGTGCATGATTAATGTATTCTTGAGCCAGACAAAAAGAAATTTTAAAAATTGCATTTTTTTAGTAAAATTATATTTATATAGTGGAATTATTTTTAGGTGGGATATTTTGACTATTGTTTGTAAAGGGTTAGACAGTGTTTCATAATAGTGAATGTTTTGAAGTCATCTGGTTTGTTAATAATTTAATAGAACATTAACAAACTGTGTGAAAATTCAAAAACCACTAATTATATGTCAGCCATTTTTACTTCCTATAATTATCTGCTAAGTCATTTGGTCTTGCATCAGTTACCATTTAGATACATTTTGATGTGGCTTTAAAGCTAAAACTGTCAGCTAGGGAAACATTTTTTATTGTTCGCTGCTGGGATTGGTCCAAATATTCAATTCAATAAAAAAAAATACTTTATTGATGATATGATTATGAATGATTTGATTATGATGATATGAATATGATTTCTTAAACACATGCAGTGTCTACTAAAGTTATAGACTTTTAATTTTGTCCATTAGTATGTGAATCGTTACTACTGAAGTAACCTCAAAAGAAAAGGATGTTTTAGCATATTTTTTTCTAATGTACTTTCATTTTTTGTCACGTTTAGATAAGAGAATCGCAAACACCATCTTTGAGATGTAAGTAATTTTTAAATTATTAGTAATACTAATTAGCGATATTCAACATCTTCCACAGACTTTAGAAAAAGTGATGCACTATGATTTATTTTTTATTTTTGTGGTAATCAGTAGGGATGCAAAGATACCACATTTTTCAAACCGATACGATACAGAAACTTGGATCTGAGTACTTGCTGATACTGAGTACCAATGTCAAAACTTCTACCACACAAAATAAATGCAATAAACTGGAAGACAGATTTTTATTTTCTTCCCTTGCTTGTAACAGCAAATGATGGTGAATTAGATGAAAAATAAAATATTAATAAAAATGACAATAAAACTAAAATTTCAAGTGAAATAAATGAATATGAATAAATGAGGCTGGCAAGCAACGGGAGGGAGAGTGGGCTAGATACTGGCTCCAGCATCGGCAACTGTAAGGTTGGAAAACAATGAATGATGACTGATTTTTGCTAGAATTTTTACTACACTGAGCCCACTCATGTCCTTGGCCAGTGCGTGAGATGGCAATGGAAACACAACCAGACCGTTCTGCTTCAGGCTGACCTGATCCGGTCCCGGCTGAACCAACGCTAGTGGGAAAGGGGCAATAGTCCCTCCAGTGTGTCCTGGGTTTCCTCCCAGTGGGATGTACCTAGAACATCTCACCAGGGAGACATCCAGCAACCATCCTTCTCAGATGCCAGTATCTAATTTACTTTTTTTTTTTTTTTTTCCTAAGGTTGCCATGGTAGCAGATAGGGGGGGAAAGTGTGGACGATACCACAAGGAGAATGATGAAATTCCGGTTATCACCTGAGCTGGCTGTGGAGTACAACATGTTTGGCTGACATGGGAAGAAGTTCAAGGACTTGTGTATTTTTAATGTTGTGTATGGTAAGTAAGTTTCACTTTAGACATCACTTGAATTCTTGGAATCTTGGATTAAGATGCTTGAAAGTTTAACTGAAACTGTTTATAGTGCAATGACTTATTTTTGAGGGAAGGAAGAAAAATAAACATTGTTCTTTGTAATCTATCACCATTGGAAATAAGAAAAGGTAACTGTACTTGGGCTTACCCTTTTTTCTTATTCTGCAGAGGCCCTGAAGAAGAATGCAGTAACATCAAAGGTCAACCTCCAAGATGCGGAGAGGGCCCTGTCCAAGTGGTTCACTGGGGCTAGAGACAGAGGAGGACTGAGAGCTGCAGGGCACAAAACGGAGTTTTGGCTCTGTAAAAAATGCTGATTTGAGCAGACTGCAGTCTCATGTGTACCATAGTAAGTTTTTCCATTTCTGCTTGGTACAGTTCTTTATACAGTGGTCAGAAAACATTCTTCGATATGTTTTCTGGAGGAGATTCCCCCTCATGATTTTATTTTTTGTATAGAGCATAATCCATGGTTTCCTTTCGCACAAGAAGTTTTCTTGTTAGTGCAATCAATACCATAGCAAGCTATCTTTGTCCAATCAGTGCACGATTAACATCGGAACACAAATGAACATTGCGGACGCAACTAAAGGTCAAGTTCAGAGAAACAAAATAGCCAAGACTGTTAACATGACTCTGAGGCTGCGCCATTCCCTGGAACAAGCAGGAGGGAGCAAGCTAGCTGACAACCCGTCTGAGACCTGTCAATCAAAAGGACATTATTCATAATTTCAAGTGTAAATTACATCTAAATACATGAGTTGTATAAAAAATTCACCCCCTTCAGAGTTGTCATGATGGTAAACCTGACCTAATAAACCTAAAATGGCTTTTTGAACCAGGCTGTAAACATGTTTATTTTTGCCTTGAAGTTGGTATTTTTAACTTCGGAGTCAATGGGGGTCAATAGGAACTCGCTCCTTTCTGGAGTCAGCCCCTAGTGGATGAGGGGGGAACTGCAATCTTTGTTACTTCAGCATTGGCTTCAATTGTGACGGGCAGAGTTTGCTTCTTGTTATGATGCTGGTACCCCAAACAATGATGGCAGAAGAGACATAATAAAGGATGGAGTAGAGCCCAACTTTCTAACTGTCTGTCAACGGACAGTCTACGCCTGTGATTGGTCAGCTCAACAACAGCCAGAGATTGTTTCACCAGAACGGTGCTCTATAGTTGCTGTAATGAGTGACTGATCGCTGTAGTCAATGCAGCTTTTGGGCACTGGATGCTTTATATTGAAAGGACAGTTTGCCTAATATGGTCTTTTGGTGATTCTGAGCACAAGGACGTGTAGGGAACAACAAAATAGACTGCTGGGGTTTTTTCAATGTGTTTTTGAGTATTCAATTAGCTGCACCTTTTATCCCAATTTTAGTGCCCTCTTTTTCTGCTTGATTTGTGAAGTAATCCAGGAGTTGTTTGGGAAACATCATACAAACTTGCTGCAAAGCTTGAATGACCTAAACTTCCTCAGGAAGTCCTGTCTGATATGTCCCTTCTTGTAGACCAGGATTGTCAAACTCCATTCTTCAAGGGCCGTTGTTCTGCAACTTTTTGACATGTCTCTGGTTTAGCACACCTGAATTCAAATAATTAGGTTATCAGCAGGACCCCATATTACCTAACTGTTTAAATGCTTCACTGTTGAGTGACCAGTCCAGTCTATTGTCAAGGTGAGCACAGCGATAGGGCTGGGCGATTTGACCCAAATCTATATTGCGATATAATCTAAAGCATGACATCTATTATTTATTTATATATATATATATATATATGAGGTTAGGGTTAGGGGGTTAGGGTTAGTAGTTACCCCCTAATAATGTAAAAGGTGTGGCCCTAATGGGTTTTTGTGTGCTTTTCCCAGTTGGGGTCAATTTAGTGCCCATGTTTTTCCAAACTAGGACCCATATGGGCAAGTAACATGGGGCCATCATGGAACCCGTGGACAATCCCACTTATAACCCACTTTTTAGCCTATATGGTACCTGCATGGTACCCACTAAGAACCTAAAAGGTGGGGCCCTGATGGGCTTTTGTGCACTTTTCAAAGTCGGGGCCCATGTAGTGCCCATATTTTTCCAACCTAGGACCCATATGGGCTTTTAGCATGGGGCCATCATGGAACCCGCGGACAATCCCACGTATAACCCACTTTTTAGCCTACATGGTAGCCACATAGCACCCACTAAGAACCTAAAAGGTGGGGCCCTGATGGGCTTTTGTGCACTATCCCAGTTGGGGCCCATTTAGTGCCCAGCTATTCCCAACATAGCACCCATATGGGCATTTAACATGGGGCCATTATGGAACTCGCGGACAATATTATATGGGCCCCATTTAAAACCCATATGGGCCCCACATGTTGGCTGGGTGGGACCAAGATGGGTCTTGTGTGTTTTTCCCAGATGGGGCCCACTTAAAACCTAATGTAATCCTGCGTGAGACTCACACAGGCAGTTGGCATGGGGCCAACATGGAACCAGTGGACAATACCATATGGGTCCCGTCAGACAATCCCATATGGGGCCCCTGTTTCAGCCCACTTCTAAACCACATAGGCCCCACGTAAAAATGTTGGCTGGGTAGTGGGGTGTCTGATCAACTAATTATACCAAACAGGTGCTAATGATCATCAATGTTAAATGTAGGTTGAAACACGGTCATTAACTGAAACAGCTGTGTAGGAGGTTTAACACTAGGAACAGCCAAACTCTGCTACCAAGGCGAGGTTGTGGAAGATAGTTTCATGTCATTGCAAGATTTAGCACAGCAACAAGATAGAAGGTAGTTATACTGCATTAGCAAGGTCTCTCCCAGACAAAGATTTCAAGATGTGCTGTTCCAAGCTCTTTTGAAGAAGCACAAAGAAATGTGCAATATTGAGGATTGTAGACGCAGTGGTCGGCCAGATCAAATCAAATCAAACTTTATTTATAAAGCGCTTTTCATACAAGAAGTTGCATCACAAAGTGCTTTACAGATTAAAATGACCCCACATAAAACCACCTTCCCTTCCCTCCCCCACAGATTTAAAAGCATGGTCACAGTTATACCCCCCTCCCCCCAACCCATCTCCCATGCACACACACAGTTAAAAGATAAAGTAAAAAAGGACATTGGGCCGAGTGTAGATGAACCATGCAAGGAAACGCCATCAGAGGAGCCATCTGCCCCGGTAGCGGTAGACTAACAGCAGCAGCCGAGGCACCGACACAGGGGACCCAGTGGAGGCAAGGCCAAGACCCCCACCTCCACCCAAGCTCCACCTGGAGAGCACCCAGGGAGCCACAGCCGACCACCGCTCCCAGGGCAGAGGGCTCCCGCAGAGGAAACACTGGAACGGGGATTAAGATAAATTAAAGTATAAAAAGAAACGGTAAATTAATGTGCTAAGATTAAATAGTAAAACTGATAAAAATATAAGATGAAACCACACATCACATTTATCACCCTTCGAAATCCAAAATCTGAGCCATCAGCTCAGAACTGACAAAAACAAGTGGGACCCAGGTATTCCCATCTACTCTCTGGAGAAATCTAACCAGAAGTGGTATTGATGGAGGAATTATAGCCAAAAAGCTATACCTCCGATGTGGAAATAAGCCCAAGCAACTCAAGTATACATGAAAACATAGGAACTGGGGTGCAGAAAAATGGCAGCAGGTGCTCTGGACTGATTAGTCAGAATTTGAAATATTTGGTAGCAGAAAGCAGTTTGTTCGTCGAAGGGCTGGAGTGAAGTACAATAATGAGTGTCTGCAGGCAACAGTGAAGCATAGTGGAGGTTCCTTGAACGTTTGGGGCTGAATTTCTGCAAATCGAGTTGGAGATTTGGTCAGGATTAATGGTGTTCACAATGCTAAGAAGTACAGGCAGATACTTAGTCCTCATGCAACACTATCATGAAGGCCTATGATTGGCCCCAGATTTATTCTGCAGCAGGACAACGACCCCCAAACACACAGCCAAAGTCATTAAGAACTATCTTCAGCGTAAAGAAGAACAAGAAGTCCTGGAAGTGATGGTATGGCCCCACAGAGCCCTGATCAACATCATGGAGTGTGTCTGGGATTACATGAAGAGACAGAAAGATGTGAGGAAGCCTACATCCACAGAAGATCTGTAGTTAGTTCTCCAAGATGTTTAGAACAAACCAGCCAAAATCCTTCAAAAACTGTGGAAGTGTACCTAGAAGAATTGATGCTGTTTTGAAGGCAAAGGGTACTAACACCAAATATTGATTTGATTTAGGCTTCTCTTTTGTTCATTCACTGCATTTTGTTTGAAAATAAATGATTAACACTTCTATTTTTGAAAGCATTCTTTGTTTACAGCATTTTTCCACACCTGCCTGAAACTTTTGCACAGTACTGTACATGCAAATTTTATTTGTAAAAAAAAAAAAATCCCTTTCAATATCAATTATTTTCTGTTCAATTTGTTGGAATTTACAAAAATGTTAAAGGAGTTCTATCTTAATGAGACACTGTACTTCTACCTTAAATTTATTTTGAATTATGCTTAAACTCAAACCTCTTTACACAAGATGCATTTAAGATATTTGATAGCACATCATACAGTAACTATGACTCTGATGACCTTTTGAGAACATTTTTCTTGTTAAACTGATCCAATTCATTTTGATCAAATACTGTTTAGGTACTATCAAAAACGTTAATCCATAACAGCTGTTACTTGGTGTAGTTGGGTCTGGCCTGGTATTACATAACTGAATCACAATTTTCTTATACACAGATTACATTTCAGTACATAAGCATTCTGTTATGACAGAAAATTAAGACCTTACATGAACATTAATTTAGTTTATTTAAAAAAAACTGCTACGTAGCCTTGACGTGAAAAATAAATAATCCATATTAGGAAGCAGTGAGTGATTACATGCTTTAATATTACTGACTCCAATATGTGGTTGGTGTCAAACAGTATTAAAAGGCCCCCTATATATTAGTCATTTCTGAGGATTCATGGAAAAAACACTAAACTTCCAGGGACCAAAATATGATTACAGTAGATTTTACTATCCAACAGGAATGATACCGTAGTTTTTCTGAAAGGTTTCTAATGGTAACTTGTTAATAATTTGAACAGAAATGCTTGAACCATTTTTCATTTTGAAGAATCTGCCTGCAGACAGAAACGTGCTCAGGTTCACAACCATGACTCCTCATTATTCAAACATGTCGACAGAAATGTTTTAGATCTCTGCAGTGAGCTGCCCTTTACTCTGGATCATCTTCATGATGGACTGGACCACCTCGGATGTGGTGCCCTGGCCTCCCAGATCCGCTGTGTGCAACTGGAACAAAAAGAGCATGATGTAAACAAACATGGTCTTAAGATCATTTAAAAAAAATGAAAACAGCAGAAAGTCCTTTTCAGGTATAAAACTGGCTTTTAACTGAGGACCTGAACAGTTCTTTCTCCAGGATTGAATGAATATACAGCATATAACTTCAATAAAGAATATGACAATGGAGTGTTTAAGTTTGAATCTATAGAGAAATGTCTTTAAATCGACACAATGTCAAATAATACATTAATGGTGCCTGATGTCATAAAATGGTGAAGTGAAAAGAAAAATGCCAAAACACACAAAAAAGACAAAAATCGAAAAAGATATTAGATTTGATGTGTTCGTTTCCCATATTATAAAAGCAAGCAGCCGTTTTTACTGCTCATTTTAATTTTGTCAGTTTATGCTTTCTCAGACATGCTGATTTAAAGGGGCCATATGCAACTTTTCCCCCAAAATAAACGTAACAATAGCCTTTTTATTTGACCATTTATGACTCAAACATCTCCTGATGAGCATACTGACACCTTGTCAGCTCACAGTGGGTGAACCTATAAGCCTGTATCCAATGTTTTCTATTTTCTGTCGGGTCGGATTTTTCCCCCGCTGTCTGCTGATGTGACATCAAGGGCGTTCATGTTAAATGTTTCAGATCACTCTGCCACCACTGCTAGTCAGCACTTGCAAGCAGTTCAATGGATTGTGTGAATACACAGAAGAGACCAAGGACACCTTTGACACCAACAGTAACTCCACATAAGAATAAGAAAGTTAAACCCCTGACAAGTGCCCGAGAAAGATCGAAGATTGAGAGAGACCGGCGTATGAGCGCGTGCTGCGATATCGAAAGCCAAGAGGGCCAAAAACGCAAGAAATTTTGTGTTTTTCACACGTAAACAACACGTTAACAACGCATACTTTGTGTGTGAAGATAATCAACGCGCAAACAACACGTAAACAACGTGTTAATGACATGCAAACAACACGTACTTTACGTGTAAGCTTATGTCGCTACTGATTGGCTTCCAAGACGTGGGATATGGAGGACTAAAGGGGTCATTGGAAAAGCAATACAGCATTTTGACGATGAGTGCTTAATTGTGAATTAAAAATATAGATTGCTAAATATAATTTCAAATTCAACAATTAATTTATACAAAAAAAGACAAATTTGAAAAGCATTTTGTAATTACACATTTTAAATTGAAATACTAAAGAGGAATTGCAAATTGTATTTATTATTTGATTATTAAATACTGTGATTTGAAAACGTTTTTCAAATCCTATTTCAAAATGGAGAATTAAATAACACAATTAATGAGATTGTAAATATTTTTCCTTTTCATACATTAAAAAAAGTTATTCCCTTTTCTACATCCGTTTTCTCTTTCCAGCTCTCATTTTCAAATCCGTTTTGCAATTGCATTTTCTAAATGGTTTACCCTCTCCTATTAGCATTCCAGTGACCCTCCTGGTCCCTGAGCACACTGAAAACCAAGTTCAACCAATCACAGCTGCTCCTCGAACGTAACCAGCTCTCTCATTGGTTAGTCAGCCATATTTGGGTGGACCTTGCTGAGCTGCACAGCTCGTGTCTAACCAATGAGAGAGCTGGTTACGTTCGAGGAGCAGCTGTGATTGGTTGAACTTGGTTTTCAGTGTGCTCAGGGACCAGGAGGGTCACTAGAATGCTAATAGGAGAGGGTAAACCATTTAGGAAATGCAATTGCAAAACGGATTTGAAAATGAGAGCCGAAAAGAGAAAACGGATGTAGAAAAGGGAATAACTTTTTTTAATGTATGAAAAGGAAAGATATTTACAATCTCATTTATTAATTGTGTTATTTAATTCTCCATTTTGAAATAGGATTTTAAAAACATTTTCAAATCACAGTATTTAATAATCAAATAATAAATACAATTTGCAATTCCTCTTTAGTATTTGAATTTAAAATGTGTAATTACAAAGTCCTTTTCAAATTTGTCTTTTTTTGTATAAATTAATTGTTGAATTTGAAATTATATTTAGCAATCTATATTTTTAATTCACAATTAAGCACTCATCGTCAAAATGCTGTATTGCTTTTCCAATGACCCCCGTAGTCCTCCATATCCGCGAGGTACTAACTTCTCACCGGGCCGCACAGGTAGTGATCTTTTTTTAAGTAAAGCAACCGCAGAGCAGCACGTTTCTTTTATTTTGAAAATTTCCAGATGCCGAGCCGTTGTGTGTCTTCCCCTATCCAAAATGTAGAAATGTACGTGTTTCAGAGGCGTACCGCGTAGAAAATAGGACTGCCGCGTATATTTAGAAAAGTGCTGCGACATGACGTTCCTGAGACGCGGCAGACTCCGGTGGAAAGGGTTCTATTGACTACAGTGGTGGCTATCAGCTGCGTATGACGTGCTGCTCCTGTAACGCGCTGCATACGCGTCCGGTGGAAAGGAGGAGTAACACGTCTATTTAAAGAGTTTACAGTTCCTTTTAGTAAAATAGTCACAGAGAGGCTCTTTCTACAAATGTGAACTGCCCTGCAACAAACACCAACGACATAACTAGTAGGTTCATAAAAGTTCCACCTGAGTAGTGCCACTGTGTGCAAGGTTTTCTGCTACATTTGAGCTAATATAAAAGGTGAGTGACAGAGCTGCAGCACTATATTGTTTAAAAGTTGATTCAGATTAATTTACGTTTCCTCTCTACAGCTGACTGACTATGGCATCAAAACGATGCCAACTTAAAATGAAACTGAAAAATATTGGCACTAACAATAAAAATTGGTATTGAAAAATACAATTGAAACAGAACATATTAATTTTGAATCTGAAATAAATGTAGTGAAAATTCCTGTATTGAAAGTGAAACAAGTTTCAATGAAACTCAAAATATATACATTTAAACAAAATATACAATCAAGTTTTCACACCTTCATCTTACTTTTTACAATGCCAATCTTTTTTTCAATGCCACTGTTTTGTCAGTGCTGCATTTTAGCTTAATTCCTCAGTCACTCTTTCACGTTGTACACGCACCTTCAGGGCAGGATGTCACTTGTTTTCAGTTGTCAGTGAGTCGGGCCGATTTTAGACCAGTTTTTTAAACCAGTAAATAAATGTGACTTGTAGTTTGTTGTTTGTTTTTTTACATATCTTTAATTCTAAAATGTCCTCGTATTGCAGCAAAATCCACTGCTATAACTCTCTGCAATGTTTATTTTGGTATAACATTAAAATGAGTTACTATTTGCTTTCTTTCTTCAGTTTCATTTTAAGCTGGCATCGTTTTGATGCCATATCTGACCCAACCCATCCATTTGAGATGAAGCAGCCTCTACTTCTAAATCAGACGGTGGCACATGAAATGAACCTGACTGAACCAAAAGAAATTTTATATTTCTACAACTTATTTTTGCTTTGAAAGGTTTTTTTTTAGTAAGTTTGAAAAGAAATTTACAGAAACTTTATACATTTTTTAGAGAATAAGGGGGTGATTAGTATTTCTTTTTGGGGAGACAGGGGAAGCAGTTACTCCACTTGGTCTGTGTATGATTGCACATATGTCTGCATACCATCCCATTTATATTTGGTTCAATATCTCTTAGAAAATATGGACCTTGATCACATGCTTTTTTAAGCCATAAACAAGCTTATGGAATATTAAGTAAAATCTGTATTAGTTGATTCCAGAAGGTCAAAGTTAGCCTGCTTGATTCATCCTAAAACCAGTTTTAAAGTGTGTTTGAGATCATTGCCTGCTGAAACACGCAGATTTGTCACAGATTCAATTGTCTAGCTATTAATTTGAGATAAAGGTAATTTCTTTATTCTATCCACTTGTACCAGTAGCACTTCACAGCATAACCCCTACCACCACAATGAGGGAAGATACCATTTCAATAAAATCCTTCAGACAAGAAAAAAGGCAATTTTGTTTTAACATGTATTGTACTTATAAAATGAAAAAACTGTTTTTCCCCCAACTGACTTCCTTTGTGACTCAAGGGAGTAAAAACAGGATAAATTGAAACTTATTGACCCAATACTTTAAAAAAAGTTGTTTGTTGGATCATCGTTCAACTCCGGAAAAGGAATTAAACGCCCCAAATTTATAGACATTCATGCATCTGATGTGTGTTTATAAACATCTGACAATCACCGCGTCTCAAGGACTGCTACTATATGTTTAATAATATATCAGTCTGAGGAAGAGCATGGGAGGGCTTGCTATCAACTAAAAACTCCCCTTGATAAAAGGAGCACAATATTCCACACATTGTGTAAACTCAATTCCCGTAGAGTGTAACCTGATGGGAGCTTTCTAGCAATCAAAGCATCTTTGTGTGAATGCATTGTACTGCTCTTGAGGAAGCACACCAGACCTGCCAGAAGAGCCTACAATCTTTACATGAGAGGTGAGCTGAAAGCATGTTCAGCTTTAGTGGACTCACCCTGGTTTCATTCATTGTGGTGAGGACTGCATTCCTTATCAAGTTGGCATAGTCATAAAGTCTGAAAAAACAGCAGAAAGAGGCATTTGCCTTATATCGTGGCAATATTATATCTCAGCTGAAACAGGAGGAAAGCATACAAAAAAAAAAAAAAAACTTACTTGAGGTGGTCCAGCATCATGCAACTAGCTAGCAGCATAGCAGTGGGATTAGCAATGTTCTTCCCTGCAATACTTTTTCCCGTGTTCCTTGTAGCCTGAGATCCAGAACAGAGAAAGAGAAATTAACCTCTGAATTAAAAACAACATTTAACAGATATAACTCTGCTGCTAATTTACGGTCACTTGCCGTTTCAAACACGGCGTAGACATGACCATAATTGGCGCCAGGAACAAGGCCAGGCCCTCCCACCAGGCCAGCACACACATTGCTAACAACATTCCCGTACAGATTAGGCATCACCATCACATCAAACTGTTGAGGTTTGGACACAAGCTGGAAAAGCAGAGAATAAGCACAGCAAGAAAAAAAACAATTTATTACTTTTTTTAAGTCCCAAACATAATCCAGAATCATTAAGATTTTTACCTGCATAGTGGTGTTGTCCACAATCATGCTGTCAAAAGTGATGTCCGGGTATCCAGAGGCCACTTCCCTGCAGCACTGGAGAAACAAGCCATCTCCAAGCTTCCTGTGGTGGAGAGCAAACCAATAGATACTCCAAAAACATAAAATAAAAAGGGCCAAACTCTTTGGAGTCATAGTCACTCACATGATGTTGGCTTTATGCACTGCGGTGACCCTGCGGCGACCTTTCTCCCGAGCTAGTTGAAAGGCATACTCAGCAATCCTGAGGGAGTTGTTCCTGGTAATGATCTTCAGACACTCCACGACCCCTGATACACTCTAAAACAAAACAAAAAAATTATGAAATTATATTAAAAATAACTACTACATTTCTAACAAGTTCAAATGAAACTTTAATAATAATAAAAAAGGATCTGAGGGAATTCAGAAAAATTATTTAGAATTTGTGGTTAGGTCCAGAAACTAAAACTAAGACTGAGAGGTAAGTCCAAATACAGTCATGAGGAACTGTGCTGCAAGTTCAAGGACGAACGTGTGTTGTATGCTGAAGCTGTCTGGTAACGGTAAAGATCCATAATCATCTTTTGACATCAATAATGCTTTATAGTGATAAGATTGCTCCTGCAGCAAAGTCTAATGATTAAATCACCTCAACCACAGCAACTTTACTATGTTGATGTCTCAGCTAAGTTGTTTCATAAACACACCTGTGCATTCTTAAACCATAATTTCATAGCCTAGTAAAACATCTTATGTGTCTGTAAAGACAGAAGTCATACATACTCAAGTCAAATCCACCAGACTGACAATCCTATATTTATTATCAGCATTAGTGCAGAGTAGAAAGAGGAAAGGAGTTGCACAAACTAAGAACCAAGAAACAGTTAACATTCAGCAGTCTCACACACAAAATCAACCGGTGTGGTGAAAGAAGCAGGATACACCATGGAAGAACGAGCAGAAGCAGAGCTAAATGAAATGTGCCTTAATATCCATAGAGATGGTGGTTATCTAACATCAAGTTTAACCCTGAAAGATAATTTCTCCCACTGATATGCAATCGGAAATATGCTTATATTTGATTTTTTGTTAAACTTTAGGCGTTACATTACAATACTGTAATGTCATGAACCTTTTAGCTCTTACTTCTCCTTCCCCTCTCTGATCCTAATTCAGGTGATACTTATTATTTTACTTGTTCACAGTGGACAGAGTGAAGAGCTGATATAATCCGCTGGGTTCTGGTAAATGAGAACTGTTTACCAAGAGTTCATAACTGGATATAAATCTGAATAAATTGGATTAAATTGAGATCACAGTGGATTATTTGCAGCTGATGTGAATGCCATTTTTAAATGTCTTGAAAGGAGTGTTGAGGTGACCTGAATCTTAAAAACTGAACTAATTGAAATATTTATGTTGAATTTTGTGATGGCGAAACCAGACACAAAAAAATATTATACAAATTGCATTTTAATTCAAAGAAATATATTTTTAGAGTAACCTTCATAATACAGGTCTGAGAAAAAGTGCTTCCTTTCTTTGAGTCATTTGTTTTGCTCATTTTTTCACTCTTAAATTGTTCAGATCAAACACATTTTTTACATCAGACACAAACGTTGTGGAGGAATGTCGTCCCATTCTTCTTTGCATAATTGCCCAGAGAAACAAAGCAGCCTCAAACCATTACATTAGCACCGGCGGATTTAAATGTCTTTTGCATTATGTTATTTTTCTGAAATTATGTTAGGTTTAGCTACAATATGTTTGCCCTGTCTCTTTTGGATTGCTAAATTATAAAAATGGACCTTAATGGAGGTGAGTGAGCCCTAACCCTGCATAGTTGCTGATGTGCTCTTTGAGTCATTTTGATATCCTAGCTGCTCCTGGGCAGGTACACAGCTATTTAATCATTTCTCCACTTTTGGACAACAGCGCTCACTGTGGTTCTCTGGAGTTCCACAGCCTTAGAAATGGCTTTGTAATGATTTCCAGTCTGATAGATGTCAATGACTTTGTTTCCTATCTGTTCTTGAATGTTTAAGATTGGAAGATAATGATGCTTTCTGATATATTTGACCCTACTTCATGTTGTCAGACTGGTACTGTTTAGGAGTTTCTTGATTCAACGTCTCTGGCAGAAATCAAGCACGGGTGAAATTGAATGAATAATCACTTTTAAATCGTGATTTAACAAAGAGAGCACTTATTTTTTTCCATACAGTCAGGTTGGTTGGGACAGCTTTGTTCCATAAATAAATCATCCTTTGAAAAAATGTTTTTTTATTACTCCAAGCTTTTTGATATAAAATTGTATGATGATCTGAAACAGTTAAAAACAGCTCAAAGCAAAAACCAAACCAATGTGTGTTTGAACCCAAAACTCGACCTGCTTGAAACAAAAAAAACAAACCAGAACAAATGTTGGAGCAGAAGGAAATCAGGAATAATTTCCTTTAACTCCCTGCAGATGCAAAAGCTAAAATCTAACAACACTGTTCTATTTCATGACAACCTATTACAGTGACTGACAAAGATTCTTATAATTTATGTAAGGTAAACACTGTAGTCCATCTTCTCATCACATCTTAACTACATTTGACTAACAAACCTAATCTACTGCTGACTGGGACGTATTGATTCTTTTCGTCAGCTGGTGAACGAGTTGAGCACATTTTATGCTGCAGGCTGTTTCTGCATTTTAAAGCCTACATAGATGGTACCACATAAGTAAAAAAAACAAAAAAAAAACTGTAAATGGTGAAAGGAAAAGCACTATATGGCATGAGCAGCAGAGAACTGATTTATTTTTCCCCAGTCTGACCTCATGCTCCAGACTGCTGTATTCTCCTTCTGTGTTCTCCCTGATGATCATGATGTCGATGTTCTTGTGCCGAGTTTGGACTCCAGGGAGGGACTGGCAGTGCATCACGTTGGCATACAGATCCAAGCTTGTGCTGTTGAAGAAGAAAAATTATCGACCAAGAGCACACAAGGGAGCTAAATATTTTATCTATACCTACCGTAGAAGATTATTTCGGGATTTCACAGATGGCGGCATGGTATGTTTGGTTTCTATGTTACCTAACAGGAGAGTTAGGTATATCTGCAGTTAGTCTGTAGTAATGTTGGGTTATGATAAAACAACATACCTTTGTTTCACCTTTTTATGGCCCGCCTGTGGCTACAAAAGGCAGTTCACCTTACCTTTAAGAGCAACTCCATTTCGGCGGATGGCAGTAATGGCATTATTGATATCATCCTCGGCCTCCAGCGCAGAGTTGACATGTACAACCTCAAAGTCCACAGGCACACAGCTGAACCTGAAGGCATGATTACCAAACCGTGAAGACCATGTGAGCAATCAGCTTTTTATAGTTGAGTCTATCAAGATTTAGCTCGAGGTGAACTAACCTGAAAACCTCTCTAACGTGACTCAGAAGATCTGGGCCAATTCCATCCCCGGGTATGAGGGTCACGGTGTGTCTGCCTCCGTACTTTGCAGGAGGGGGCTGCAATGTCGCCACAAAGTACAGTATTAACAGTTGTTAACATAACAGGAACACAGCTTTTTTTGATCATTTTAACTAATAGGTTACAAATTAACTGAACTAATGTTTGTTATTCTTTTGTATCTCAAGTGCATAACTTCTAAACTTCTAACATCTCTTAACAGATTCTGCATTTTTGTAAATCTCCACTTGTTTAAGACACTTGTACATATTGAGTTAATCATTAAAAATGAAGTAAGAGTTTATAAATGCTGAAAGAGATATGTCGATTCTAGATTGTCAAAGATTAGGATATGTTGATCTTCAGGAAGGATTATGTATGTGTAAAAGGCAGATATATGTTCCTATACAGATAGTTTTTTAGTTAGTTTTATTGTCTTCCTTTTTCGTTCAGCTTTATGTACTTTTCAAAAGAGATGTACTTTAACTTTTAAATTAAAATTTAGTTTTTGTGTTGGGCTAAACAGTAACACAGATTGAGTGTTGTGTCTTACGTATGAAACATCGAATATATTTGAGAGAATGGAGAGCATCTGCCAGCATCAACCTTCAAATCAACCAACACATTCTCACCCAGATTTAGGTCTGGACTTTGACTGGGCCATTATGACATGAATATGTTTTGGTGTAAACCACTCCATTGTACCTCTAGGAGTATGTTGTCTTAGAAAAACTGATGTACGCCTTCATTTCTTGCAGATTAGGTTACCATAACGCACCTGTGCTGCAACATCAAAACAGTCCCTCAATGAACTTCACAAAATGGGCTTCGAACCAAAACATTTTATCATACGAGTCCCATCTTAAAATCTCTTCACCATCTTCAAGTTGCACAGTGAAAATATTTAAAAATACTGCTGATTGCTTTTAAAGTGGCCTGTCCAGTTTATATCTACAGTGTCTAGCTTCAACAGTATTTGGTTTTCAAAAATGGCTCACGGGGTACCAAGGCTGAAAATATAATTTGATGCCACAGATGCAAAAGAGTAGTAGAGGTGCCCATGCAGGCAAAAAGAAAGAAATTGAAGAAAACGAGAATCATAACCATCAAAGATTTATATTAATGACAATTTATGCGCTTATATTACTTAATTTCCCTCTGGGATCAATAAAGTATTTTTGAATTTGAATGTCTACTACTTTCACATACATACATATACTATATCAAAAAAAAAATAATCATAATTTTACTGTAGATTTCTGTCTATGTTTGTCGTATGAAATGTGCTATATAAACAAATTTGACATGACTATGTTTAGGGATGTAAAACCAGACTACTTAGGGTTTACTGTCAACAACAGCTTTTTTATCACCACTCTGTTCCAAAAAGGCCAGAAGTGTGTGGTTGTCCTGATAATAGATTATCCTACATCCTGTGATGTGGATAACAGAAGTTCCTCCAGAATAACTCTGGGCCTCTTTCCCACTTCTGTGACTCTGCAATTGTCGGGTGTATCAGAGATGGACAATAAGCTGAATACAGAGAGCTGGTGGACCGCTTTGTGACATGGTGTGGAAACAATTGTCTCACCTTGAATGTGAACAAAACAAAGGAGAGGATTGTAGATTTCAGAAGAAACAGGGATAAGTCAAGCACTGTTTCCATCATGGGAGAAGAAGTGGAGGTGGTTGAGGAGTATAAATACCTCGGAGTTCACCTTGACAACAGACTGGACTGGAGGCGCAACAGTGAAACCGTCTACAAGAAGGGACAGAGCAGACTGTACTTCTTGAGGAAGCTTAGGTCCTTCAAGGTTTGCAGCAAGATGCTGCAGATTTTCTACAAGTCTGTTGTGGAGAGTGTAATCTCTTCAGCCGTCATCTGTTGGGGTAGCAGCATCAGAGCCAGGGATTTAAAAATGCTAAACAACCTGATAAAGAAGGCTGGTTCTGTTCTGGGGACAACTGTGGAAAATCTGGAGATGATGATGCAAAGAAGGATTCTTCACAAAATCAAAAAAATTATGGACAACCCTGAGCATCCTCTTCATGAGACTGTCATACAACAACAGAGCGTCTTCAGTCGGAGGGTTCTTCAGTCTCGCTGCATTACAGACCGCTACAGGAAATCCTTCCTGCCCACAGCCATCATCATCTACAACAACTCCTTAAATAATTAATTATATGAGCTATACCAACACTTAATTTCCCTCTGGGATCAATAAAGTATTTTTGAATTTGAATTAATTATTCTCCCCAATCAGTTTAGGTGGATGTTCTTGAGAGTTTAAACGAAGGCAACTGGACTTTTCTTTTTGTCTTGAATATGTTTCGTCTCTCATCCAAGAGGCTTCTTCAATTCTGAAAACTGGATTGGGAGTATCAGATTTCACTAATAGGGCTATCGTTATACCCACGAGGCAATCAGGGTTGCGTAAGTGTCTAAGCACTAAGCAATCTTGGTGATGTAAGAGTCGTTTACGGTGAAACGACCCCGGTTATGTATGTTTTGGTCACATGCCTCTCAAGAATATCATGTCCTGGATGACTGAGAATCTACACCAATGTTTAGGTAGATGGCTTTTCTTCAGCTGGTCAGAGTGCAATGGAACAACGACAGAGCAAAATTCATGGCAATCCTGAAAGAACACTTGTCGCAGGCTGCCAAGGACATGGGGAAAAAACCTAAACATACACCAAGAATTACAATGGAATGGTTTAGATCAAACCATATGTCCCAGTCAAAGTCCAGACTTAAATCCAACTGGGATTATGTGGGAAAAAAAAGAAAATTTTGCTGCTCACAGATTCTCCATCAATCATCGAATCTGTACAACTATGGAACACCAAACTACTCGAAATTAAATAAATAAAAAAACATTGTGAAATAGATATCTACATGAACAATAATAAGAAATATATAACGTGACAATGAAATTGTGAAAAAACTGTATATAAAATTCTAAGCTCAATAGTATGAAATATTTTTAATTTTCCTTTAAAGATCTGTTTATCAATATAATACATTATTTTAATGTACATTTTTTGCTAATAATGGGAATTATTTTTTGTCATTTTTCATCAATTTTTATTGCAAAACGTCATTTTCCCAAAGTCAGCTTTTATTTCATATTGGTGTTTTTCCCAGTGGCTTATTTATTTCAGAATGTCACTTTTCAGCAAAATAACTTCATCTGCCAATCAGAGTCAGTGGGTGGGACCTGCATGCTCATTGGCTGGTTTTTAAACATCGATCTTCTTGATCTTTTTGGTTTTAATGGCCTAATGGTATATATTAATAAAACAGAATCAACCACAACTGGATTATTGGTTATAAAAGATGTGAATAATTTTTGAAGAGAAGCGCACACCTAACCAATCCGATATGTGATACAGACCAATTGTTTTCCAGTTATTGCAAAAGTCATTAATATACAGTAAATCTGTATAAAGAATGGAGATGCACCAATCAAGCTATACCCAGCCATTAACAGTAACTGTCTTTTTTTCTGTTTCAGAGTGCCAAACATGAAAGTGAACAAAGAAGTGCTGCAGGTTGTTTTATACAGGCAGGAACCTAAAATCCAACTGAAAATTAAGGAGTAAAAAGACTATCCACATATATGCATCAAAACATATGTCCCTAACATTTATCTCACTTTTATTCAACTCAAATAAGGGCACCAATGCACAAGCTGAGGGTGGATGTGTTTATAAATTAAAAAAACGATGAGTTTCTCGGACTGATAAACTGACACATCTCTAATTTAAAAAAAGGGTTACTTCTTGCATTTTAACTCAAAGCATGCTCAATCAAAAGTCAGCTACTTACAATGTTCTCGCTCTGTTGATCAAGAAGAAAGAGAAAGATAAGGAAGGGAGAAGAACAATCATCAGTTTGATTGCCCAAACAAATGTGACAAATAAACATAGGACAGTTTTTCTTGACACTCCCATATTCCCAGAGAAAGTGATCAATACAGTATGGTTTATTGATTTAAAGATTTTGACCCAAATCATAAAGTAGCAGTATTGTTTTAGGCATTTTATACTGTAGCAGTAATAAGAGTTAAAATGTGGTTCAGCTAGAACATCAACACACAGTCTCAGATACTCACAACATGATGGGTTTTATTCCGATAACTTGTCAAAGTTGTTCCAAATACCGGTACCTGAAAAATAAAACGAGGTTTTGGAATAGACCACAATAATCCTCACAGGGTAGGATTGACATTATTTTATTTGACCTTGTGTTTAGTAGTAAGATACGAGCTTTAATTACAGCCTCGGAATAAAATTATAAAACAATACAACAAAACAGACTGGTTCCATCTTACTTTAACCGTATTTCCCAAGTGTCGACCCCAGAGAGGATTTATAATCTTGGAAACAGAGAGTACAGCACTGTGAGCAGCCATCTTGATTATGAGGTAGCAGTCGCGTGCGAGTGCAAGTGTCCCGTGCGTTTTTTGTGCTCACCCACAATTTCTTCTTTTTTTTTAAAACAACATACAGCTTGTTTGTCTGTTTGTTTTTATTTTCACTTGTTTCAAGGCAGTTTAAAAATAAAAAAATCAGATAAGTACAAATTAGTTTTTTATTTCACGTGCTCAGTTTCGCGCATGCTCAGTGCGCACCGAATGCTCTTGGGCACAACACCGGAAATGATACCATAAAAACAGTCATATTTTGCCTTGTTCGCCAACAGCGCCGTGCATAAAACGTAGGCTGGGATTTTTGACCTATTTAATTTGTCTTGAATATGCCTGTTAAATCGTCTCAATGAAGAAATTGCGCAGAAAACATTGAAGTCCGGCGCAAAAGGGCAGTGGCAGATTCATTTTTACGCCGATACGTCCCAGCAACGGAGAGAAGCGTAGTCAACGCTCACCTAAGGGATAGATAAAGTAGGTGAGATTCACTGTTTTAATTTTAACTATACATACGAGGGATCGGGAATGTCCATAATGACTTATACGTCCATGTCTATTTACCCGGGTTATATTTACATATGTTTACTTTTGCCACACAATTCAGTGCTTATTTCTATTAATCTTAATGATGAGTGTGCGGGGGTGTGTATTTGTTTAAATATATTAAGGTGACCATACCATGGCCTTTGATTGAAACTTGGTCAGCATGAAGGTACTTGAAATAAAGTATTTACCGAGGTGACACTTGGTCTTAATAAAAAACCACTCCCAGTTAGAGAAAACTAACTGGTTTGAAAGTCTCTTGACTTGCTTGATTCTAGCAGAACATGCTTTTAAACTGTTTCTCAACCCTGTTTCTCGGGGCCCACCATCCTGCAACTGATTAAAATACTAGCATTACGTCCTGCATGACATCAAGTGCTGCCGAAACCCTTTAATGGCATATTTACTGAGGCCTGCTCTACACGGAGACAAAACGTTTCAAAAACAGGCTGTAAAAACAGCCCCACAATAATTAAAACCTTTGTCCACAGGAATTCACACAAACTTAAAATGCTGCAGTACATATGCCGGGCCCACTGGTGGCACTGTGACACTGCCAGAGAAATACAAAAAAAGAACACTGAGCATAATCAACCAGTTGGCAAATCTAGCTTCAAATGAGAGCTTTATTCAAAAGCAGATATCCTCCTGAGACCCAGGGGAAAAATGTTTTGCTTTAAAAAAAAATTCATGTAATTCAGGTGTTTGGGGGGTAAAAAACACATTGCAAAGATTTTTTCATCTTTACTTTGTTTAATATTCATTTTACATGTGTACTCCAGTGCACATCAGGACTTATTTGATAACAAATATAGCAAAGTTCAATGGCTAACTGTAAAGGTACAAAACTCCCTTGAAATCTTTGTAAACTGTTTTTTAACATATAGAACACATTTAAAATAATTAAATTCATAGAAAAGTAGATTATGGTCAATTTAGAAGTAATTGAAGTTTCACTAGCTGTACGCCTCCGTTGTTGTAATTGATTACACTGAAGTTTTAATTTTCTAAACGTCAAGTCATTTGTGATACCTGAGGACGCACTGGGATTTGTTGGCGATACAAATGATTTTTTTAAATGTTTTTTACCTTGTTGAATACTCATTTTACAACATGTGTTCTTTCATGCACATCAGGACTTAATTGATAACAAACATAGCAACATTTAATGGCTTATTGTAAAGGTACAAAACTTCCCTGAAATCTTTGTAAACAGATTGTCAAAACATGTAGAACACATTTAAAATAAGTGATCCACAAGGGATCCGTTTTCTTTTCATCTTCTAGCACATTCAGATTTTTAACCACTTTTAGTGAAGATCTGGTCTTGTAAAAACGATCACATGTCATGGAATCAGCTATAACTGTAACTTGTTTTGGCAGCCCAGTACATTTTAATTATTGGATATCTAAGGCATGCCGTGTGTACAGCGATTCCTAGAAAGGTGCTGATCTCATCTGGGGTTGTGTTTACACTAGACCCTAAATCATGTACCATACGCTGGTTTGTGAAGAAGGAAAGGTCCTGTATTAGAGTTGTATCTATGTACTGCTTGAAATACTGCTTTGGGCTCCAATCACTTCTTCTTATTGTGTCACTCTCATCTGCACGTATTCGTTCTTCCAGGAACATAAAAGATCAATATAATTTAGCGAAAAATTTTTTTCCAATACATTTGTGATATTATGATTTACAACTAAATTTCATTTATTGTAACGCATTCCTATAAGTTACCCTTTCTTTTTGCTCTACCTACTGAGGAAATTGTCCACAAACTATGCAAACTAAAATATGTTAAAGTAAGCATGGGCAAAATATAAATTATATCAATTGATCTAATTTTTCTACTTATGAATAATTTATTTTTGGAATATGGAGAATATTAATAAAAAAATGTAATCAATGCATCTCATGGATTTCCATAGTTCAAAGTGATGCAAGGCCGCCCGAGTACAACATGTATTTATTAAATTTTGAATTCAGGTCAACTCCAAGAAGGAATGATTGAAGTAAAAGCCAGTTTAAAAGAATATTTTCCGTCATGAGCAATTTTTTTAAGAATAAAAAGGGAGAAAAATGTAATTCATATCAAAAATCGCATTTGGGATGAAAAATTGAAGATTTTATTTTTAATCCATATTGCCCAAACCTAACCCTCTTTACATTTTTTCCGAAACAGTTTTATAATGTGCGAGGATATGTTCAACTTTTGACAATAAATCTTTAAATCAAAAATAACCCTCTGAAATCTTCAAACAGTACCAGGAATGCTAAATATTGACAAAAATAGTGATTTAAAAAAATAAATTTGCAATATATATTGATATCGGCTGATATGAAAAATATCGTTGTGATAGAATTTCCTTTTCCGTATTGCCCAGTCCTATTTTGAAGTATCAACTTAACCTACTTTGGAAATGTGCTTTTTTTTTTTTCACTTCAAAAATGAATTAACTCTAATTTTGATATGCCCATCAAACACTGATGTATACAAAAACTATCCTTATTCCTTGAAAAACATTGCATTGCTTTAGTTTTACACAGCTCATCACCTAATCTAATTTATGTTTTCACACACAGATCATTGTGCAGCAAGTGCGTATATATGATATAAATAGAGTTTTTAAACCTGCTTCAACAAGCCTTTGATACTCGGCCACTTACTAAAGAATTATCGTTGACATTTTGTAGTCATTTTAAAAAGGTTGCTAAACAAGTAATTTAAACAAAGGAATCGTTCATCATACACCTCCAGACTAACCTTTTTGACTGGGGTGTGCATACATTTTTTGAACAACACAATATTGAATTTATAAAGCCAACATACTTGCCTTATGCTCTTAAAAACTGGCCATTTTTCTCTTGATCAGCTGGTGAAATACGGTCAAAAACTACAATTAAGCCCACAATTATTCATACCCTTGTAGATTTAGGAAGATCAAAAACTGGAAGCTCATCAGCCAAAAGAAATGACCAAAATACCTGTGAAAACTTGCAAAAAGAATGCTCAGCATTTATTTGGAGGCTCGGATTGCTGTAATACAAATAAAGATGTTCCCCTGATTACTGAGAAGGCTAAAATAGTTTTTGACCTGCCTTTTAAAAAAATAATTCTGTAATTTAAAGGACAAACAGAATATCATCAAGAAGTGGTGTAGGTGTAAGTGCAAAGTTGAAGTCACAAATTGTCCCGTTTCAGAGAAAGACTAGCTCAGTCTGGCTGCATGGAAGCTGCTTCAGGTAAAAACTTTAGCCACCCAAATCAAATGCAAGAGCAGAGGTTTGCCAGTGAACATCGTGGCAGCTTAGGCTTTTTTTCTAATACACCCTGTAAAACTGACTAAAAGATTAGTTTGATTTGGCTGAAGCCAAATTTATAACTTTATCCCAGCTGTGAATGGTTTGTCTATTTTTATAAGCATGAAACAGGAATAACGTGCAGAGCAACCCTCAAACTTTTGGCAGCCGAAGGAAAGACAAGGAAGCATACAGAATGAATACATTTATGTATATAAAATACCTTACCTGATTCTAACCTCTTGTTTGTCCTGTTTACAGGTCTATGAGACGGTGAACCATGAGACTGACAGGTGAGTTGTAAGTGTTCATATTGTTCGGGGAGTCTTGTCTAAAGTGTCTTTTGCCTGAGCCTGTAAATCGTGATTCTGCTGCCAGGGCCCCTGCGAGGTGTGGTGGTGCTGCTCCTGGTGGGCTTCACCTGGCTGCTGGCCAGCGCATTATTCGGAGGAGACAGCAGTTTATCCGTTCGAAACATCTTTACTGGTAATACAAGTAATCTTCAGGTAGTTTCTGGGTTTGAGAAGAAAAAATCAAAGAAAAGTTTTAAACTTTTAAAGCTGCTTTTATGTTAAATCTCTAGATTTGATTTGGGTGTCTTATGGTTTTGTTTTGACCAGACAGAAAAGGCAGGTTGAAAGCATCAGAATGAGTTTTACCTTCAATTTCTGAAATTGTAGTCACCAAAGACAGACGCTTTGGTTTAAAAAAAAAGGGTGTCAAATCAAGTGTTTCTTAGATAAAATTTGCTAATTTATTCAGAAAACCTGTTTATATTTTCAGGCACAAAAGAAGAACCAACCCAGTGTAAGTATAAAAGACAAATCACCCACCTAGGCTCTTTTAGTTTGTGTGCTTTAATTATTGCTAACTAATATATCATCTATTTTAGCTGAGCCACGGCCCCGGAAGTACAAATGTGGACTTTCAGCCTCCTGTCCTCCGAAGCATTTGGCTTTCCGTCTGGTGTCTGGATCTGCAAACGTCATTGGCCCCAAAATCTGCTTGGAGGATAAGATGTGAGATTTGGCACTCTGAACTTCTCATCTCCTCATTTACGCCTTCGTCTCCCCTGCTGTCCCCTTTTAATTTATTTCACTTTACTCTTATGTGTTTTTTTCCTTCTTCTGTGCTCTCCTAACAAGGCCTCCAAGTATGTCTGGGGCGCTTGATGCAAGTATTTCCCTAATCTGGTGGTGCATTATTATTTTTGTCTTCTTGGCCCTTTCATTTATGCTGTTGCTTTATTACTGTAAGGTAGTGTTAATAGGTGCAGAAATTAAAACAGTTCCCTGCTAAAATAATATTACCTCTTAGACATTTTCACATTATGCCACATAAAAAATGCTACCTTCAATATATTTTGTTGTGATTTTAAGTGACAGACCAGCACAAAGTGAAAGAAAAGTTTGACATAACTTTCAAATTTTGTTACAGACGGTGGCTACAAGTTTAGCACATCTAGAGAAAAGTTTTGCCCATTCTTCTTTGCGAAAAAGGTCAAGCTATGTCACTTTTAAAAGACAGCATCTATGAATATCAATTTTCAAGTCTTACCACAGATTCCTGATTGGACTTAGATTTGGACTTTGACTAGGCCATTCTAACGCAGGAAAATACTTTGATATAGGCCAGCATCTTTGACAGGGAATCAAAGACACGGATCCATATCCTGTCCTTGTTCCGGAGCCTATGAAAATTGACCCACCAAATTCAGAAATTAAATGCCTTTTATTAATTAAGTAAGTAAAGGTGTGACATCCTTTTTATATTTCGGACATGATTTTCAGATCCATTGTCTACAAATATCCGATGTTTGTTTTTGAGTAAGTGAAAAAAATCATAAGGAAATTCGTTTTTGCATTTTTATTTACAAATCAAGCCTGAAGGTACTTTCAGCTTAACACAATGTTTGGACATCCCTGATCCAAACTGTTCCATTGTAGATCAGGCTAAGTTTGGGGTCCTGCTGCCTCTTTTACAACCTCTAACAAGTTTTTCTTCAAGGATTGCTAATCATTTAGCTCCATTCATCCTTAAGTGGGATAAGAAATACTTGAATAATCCCTGTGGGGAAATTCAGTTTCAAGTGCAGCCAATCCAAGATCGTACCAACACTTACAAACATTAACACAAGACAGTATTTGGAAGACCGCGGTAGCAGCGGGCTTTACCAGCGCCCCTCTCTGAATGAACTCTGGGCAACTTTTCTGTCCCTCCTGAATTGAAATACTCCAAAGTAGGCTTTTACTTGTGAAACACTGTATTTTTGATGATGGATTGAACAGTACACCGTGTTATTATAATCTAACTCTGCTTGAAGCTTCTTCAAACCTTTATCTCTGACCTGTCTGCTGTGTTCCTTGGTCATTACGATGCTGTTTGTTCACTAGTGTTCTCTAACAAACCTCTGAGGCCTTCACAGAACAGCTGAATTTTTACACACCATTTTATATTAGTTGACTTGTGAAAGCAGTTGGTTGCAATGAATTTTATTTAGGGGTATCTGTGTAAAGGGGGGTGAATAGAAATGCACATCACATATATTGAAAACTAAGTGACTTCACAGTTATGCAGAACTTTTTGTTGGTCTGTCGCAAAGATTTCTAAGAAAAATATGTTGAGGTTTATAGTTTCATTGTGACAAAATGTGGAAAGGTTCAAGGGATGAGAATACTTAAGAATACTAAGTCTTGTGTCTCTGTCTCTTAGGTTAGTGAGCAGTGTGAAGAACAACGTCGGCAGGGGACTTAATATAGCCTTGGTGAACGGTGAGACTCTCGTGTTCAACTTATGGCAAACTGTGTTGTATTGATTCAGTAGAGCTTTAACTCTTGTGTTATTTCTTTGGTATAGGGGTGACAGGCGAACTATTGGAGACGAGAACTTTTGATATGTGGGCAGGAGGTAATAAAACCCAGCAGAAAATGGAGCTTAAACTGTTTTCCAGTCCTAATGGCACACAGGACCCATTAAGTGAAACTCACAATTTATCTAATGCTTCTTTTCAGATGTGTCTGACTTATTGAAGTTTCTGCGGCCCCTTCATGAAGGAACCCTTGTGTTTGTTGCTTCCTTTGACGATGCTGCTACAAAGTAAGAATCAAGGACGTGTGATTAGTTTAATATGAGCAATAAACTTATTTCCATTTAAACATCTCTTTGTTTTCCTGAAAAAGGAGAGTTTTATGTAGAATATGTTTCTTTAACTTCGGAATAACTGATTGAACTGGATGAGTAGCTAATTTTATAGGCTAGTTTGTCATCTTTGGCCACATTTTTAGTTGTAGGCTTCTCTTATTAAGTTAGCCATTTTGACCAAATTAAAGATGAGTTGTTAAAAATGAAGGATGAGGTGTGTCATAAAGTTGGCTACCTATCAAACCAAAACCTGCACCGTTAAAGTTAAAATTCACATTTTGGACAAATTGTTACATTTGAAGCATCATCCTATTTAAATAAACATTTTTGAGATGCTTCTCTATAAAAAAATAATATTCCATGATAATCATGCATCCCTGTTGGTCACAAAGTGTGTCACATTGTAAATCAGGCTGCCAATAAAACATTGATCCAATTGATTTACATACTTGGTATTTCCAGCGCAAACAAAGTGAAAGCATCAATGCATGTGCTGTGAATCATCACGACATCAAAGAAAATTCTGCATTGTAACAAGAGATCAAATTGGCCGTTTTATTTAAACTGTGCATCAGTTTGCAACCGATAAACAGTTCACTAACCATTTATTTTGTTTTGGCAGACTGAATGATGAGTCTAGACGATTGTTTGAGGAGCTCGGGAGCACAGCTGTGAAGGAGCTGGCCTTTAGAGACAACTGGGTGTTTGTTGGAGCCAAGGGCATAGAGAATAAGAGCCCCTTTGAGCAGGTATGAGCCAATACTAGTAGTCTGATGCACTGGATATTAGTAAAAGCCTCCTTTGGCTTCCTTCTATGCTCCATCTGTGTGTTACAATTGTCAATGGCTTTACTCTGTGGGGAACAATGGTAATCATTTTAATGATTTAAATTCAGTTGGCCTAATTGAGTTGTTTATTCACTCTCTTTAGATGTTTTTGTCTTTAGTTTCCGGGTGGTTTCACCACCATTGCAGAGGTTCTAGTATGAGAAAGTATATACAGTGCCCAATGAGAAGTCTAGCTACTCTCATTTTAGGTGGAAAAATCACAATACTTTGTTTTTTAACTAAGTGTTTACACTGTTTCAATTTTCTCAATGGATTGATTATTCAACCTTCATCATTAAAAAAAAAGAAAAATTGGGTGGACAAGTTTAGTTACTGTGAATTTTCATCATTCACAGTAATATAAACGTATAATCTTTGGCAAACTGCAAAGAACCCACGTAGTTTTAATACCCATGAACAAGTTTTTGGCAGAGTTCTGTCTGAATATTTGACTACTCCTCTTATCAGAAATTGTAGTTTATTTAACTTCATCATCTTCTTGGCACAGATCAGGCTTTTAAGCATAATCTATAAATTTTAAATGGACATCAAGTCAGAGCGGTTCTAGAAGGTTTCTATTTGCGTGTTAGTCAATCCAAGAGTAGCTTTGATTTGTGTTTGGGATCATTGTCCTCTTGGAACACCCAGTTGTGTTTATGGTTCCACCATCTTACCAAAAAGTCACCATAAGGTGAAAATACGTTGTTAAAAATGATCAGATACAACCCAGAAATCACCAAAGCTAAAGTCTGTTCTAAACTGAAAGACACTTGAACTCCAGTGTCTCTATCAACAGGGACTTAGAAGTTAACAGCCATGAAAACAGGCCCTGTTTTGAAATAGAAACCTTAAAGTTTGACTGGGTGTACTGCTGCCAACATGGAGTAGCCAAAATCTTTCTAGAGAAAGCTTTAGGATCAGAAGAGCCATAGTTTGAGCTACTTGTACAAAGTTACAAAGAAGTATGTTTGCAGCGAATGCATCTTTTAACAGCAAAAAGGTACATCACTCGCTCTGCACTGAACTGAATTACTCACAGGTAGTAATGTCAATGTGAATGTAAACATCACCTATACCAGAGAAAAATCAGCTAACGTCTAAATGGCTACCAGTAGCATCTAGCAAACTCTGTATTTTGTATAAAATGCAAATCAGCGCAATCTCTGATTAAACTCCAAAGTGATTTAAGCATATTTTATTCTCAAATATGTGCTCAGTGTTGTGTATCTCTAAACATTACCTCTGACTGTTTCCCAATGTTTATACTGTTATATACACTATCAAGGCAACAGATATATGGCATCACAACAATGCCATCTTAAAATTAAACTGAAAAGAAGTATTCACACTGAAAATAAAAATTGGCATTGAAAAATATAATTCAAACTAAAACTATAAATTTTCAATTGGAAATAAATGTAGCAAAAAATGTCTGAAATGAAAGTGAAACAAAAACATACAGATACGCCTGTCTATACTACTTTATTTATTGAAAGAACTCCAGTCAAATCTACAGTGAGTCCCATACTTTCATCTTTGAAGTTGAAAAAGGTTATTTAACTGCCGATCAAAGTAAAAAAAAATTGATATTTGTATTTATTTTTCATGATTGAAGTGTAACGAAAACGTACCGAACGATGTCTTTTAGTGTACTGTTAAACCGCTATAGCAAACTATTAAGCATGGTGCTGGTACTATCATACTGAGGGTCTGTTTCGCAGCTTGTAGTACTTCCACAAAGCGCAAAGAACAATAAAAGACGAGGACTACCTTCAAATTGTTTAACTTTACCTCAAATAAATTCCTAGACAGTTAAAACCTGGACAGGGTGGACAATGGTCCAAAACACATCAAAACTGAATTTGGAAGGGATAAAGCACGCTAACATTAAGTATTTTGATTGGCTCCTACCCTACCTCAACTGTTTTTCAAATTTATGGACTATGCTTAACTATGAGACTATGCTCCTGTTCAGAAACCAACCAACAATATAAATAAACTGAACTACCTCTGATAAGAACGGACATCAAATAACCTGCCAGAATAATACCATAATCACATCCTCAAGGATCATGTGGTTTCTCTGCAGCCTTATTCAAATATGAGAGAGAATGTATTCTAACCCTTTATGTATACTTTTGATTCTGTGTGGATTAGATAAAAAAAACACACAATTTAAATTAAAACCAGATGGTTTTTTGGGAGGGTTAACATCACTGAAGTTGTATAATCAGTCATTAAAAATGGTTTTAATTATGCTTTTAAAAAGTACAATATTAGTAACATTTTCATTATTAGTCTAGCTAAACTTCTCAGCTGCACAGTAAAAGCAGGATACGAGGATTAAATAAGTAATGTATAACCAATTAAATTGTTTGCATTGAGAGCATTATGCATCTCTGAAGTGAAACTTTGTAGATATTGAAAGACTATTTTTATTAAAGACTGAGGAATATTGAAAACAGTGGAGTTTATTGTCAACTGGTGTAATTATTGTCAAAAATATCTCCATATTGTGCTCATAATGCAAAAGATCTCACTTAAAACGTACAGATAATTTTTTAATGTATTAAAGTACCCTTAAGAACAAAAATAAAAACCATTAGACTATAGCTGCTGCTGCTGTTAAGGCCTAAGATGCTGATCCCAGCCTGTCCTGCTGACATAAGTTTTGTTTGCCCGTTTTTGTTTCCATTAGCGTATGAAGAACAGTAAGAGCAGCAATAAGTATGAAGGCTGGCCCGAGTCCCTGGAGATGGACGGTTGTATTCCCCTGCGGCCGCCCCTTGAAGGTTAATTCTGCTTCAGCTAGTCTCTCAGACGTCACGGCGACGCCTTAAGTCTCAGCAGGGAGACAAAGTGACTGTAAGAAGGCCAAGGAGGCTTCTAAATACCTGCAACTCATCACAGGATCCACAAGTAAAATTTTCTTTCCCCTGCTTTGGAAAAAGGAATGAACTTAATGTGCAGATTATTTTTGAGCCGGAACCAATTTGCAGAGGATTGCAGAGTAAGCATTTTGAGGTGAAATTATGTTCTAGAAAGAATGAAAAATAAATCAAGGTAAGGAATCTTGATATGTTTGATGTCCAACTTGTAACTTTAATGAGTGAATAATATAGCTTCATTGAAATTTCTAAACCCCTTATAAAAAGTATAAAATGCCTGTTGAGTGTGTATTCTGAGTTTGAGCTATAGAACGCATTGAATATTTGCACATTATGATTAAAAAAGATCTGATTCCTAATAAACATGAAAAACAGCCTGGAAGATTTAATGTTTGGATATTTAAATGTAGTATCATAATGTAATACTCGCTGTTCTGCCTAGCATTAACTGCCATAATCTCCGTAGAACTTGATCCACCAGTAGTTGCCTACGTGTTTACAGATTCCTTTGGCCTTAAAAGACATGGAAACAGAATAAAACTATTTCTTTATTTTTTATACGAAGAAGACAAGTTTAAATTTAAGTTACCCTTGAATGGTTCTGTAGTCTCAGTTCCACAAACGTTTTTTTCACTGAATGCTTTTCAAGCTTCTGCAGGTGGTTGAGTGTTTTGGGATTTTGTTGTTCTTGTTCGAAATGAATGTATTCACTTGGCCTCTTGCAAGCCTAGTAAAGAGAAAAATGTGAATAGTGAACTATTTAACTGCTTGACTAGAAGTACATTTTAAAACACTCTGTATTATTTCATTATGTTACCTTTGTGTAAATATCATTTTCTGAAAAAAGTAAAGTTTGTTTTGCACTGCGGCATCAATAATGAGAAATAAAACAAACAAATCCATATTCCTTTTTTATGCTCTTCAATCGGGATGAGTGCCACCAGGGGGCGACAAACGTTCAAATCTGATGGGGTTATTCGGTTCGTCTGCTCAAAGCATATGCTTTTCCAAGCACGTGTCAGGTGAATTTTGGATATTTCTGAATTCAATTATTACATTAAACATCCTAAATTCATAATATAGCAATCACAATCAGTTGCATTTTGCACTAATGTGATATGGCACCTTCAGTTGTCAAAGTGAAGGCATAAAATGTGATTTAATATTTATTTATTTATTTAGCAATTTCCGAGCAGATGGCTTGAGCATTGAGTTTAAAGAAGGGCTATGGTGTATGTTGCTGAGGTTATTTATGAGACACCTGTTCTTATTTGTGTATATTTATAGGTAGATAGTCTTTAATTATCCCAAAGGAAATTCAATTGTGGCCAGCTGCTTACATTCACACACAATAATAAATTAGTGGAAAAATAAGAAAAACAATAAAAACCATTAATAAAAAAGAATTTATAAATTAAGTCAATGGGTTCGTTGCTGCTCGGTCAGGGAGTTGTATAGTCTAATAGCACGAGGAATAAAGGAATTCCTCAGTCTTTCTGTGGAGCAGCAGTGGGAAAGCAGTCTGCTACTGAACATGCTCCTCCTCCCATTGAAGGCCTCTTGTAGGGGGTGTGAGTAAGGGGTTCTTTATGATGGTCCTGAACCTGGACAAAGTCCTCTGCTCTGCCACCTCCTCCACAAGGGCCAGCTTCAGCCCTACCACAGAGCTCGCCTTCCTAATAATAGTGTTCAGCCGAGAGATGTTCTTCTTGCTGGTGCTGCACCAGAGGAGGGCGCTCGCCACTACAGACTCATAAAACATGTGTAGTAGTTTGGAGCAGATCTTAATGAACACAGCCTATGGATAAAGTTCAGTCTGGACTGGCTCTTCCTGTAGAGCTGGTCAGTGTTGGTGGTCCAGTCCAGCTTGTTGTCCAACACAACTCCCAGGTACTTGTAGGATTGCACCATCTCCACGCTGCCTCCACCTATGTGCATGGGCTGAGGTGATGGAGGTTTCCTTCTGAAGTTCAATACCATTTCTTTAGTCTTGTGGACATTCAGCTGCAGGTGGTTCTTCGCGTACCAAGCCACAAAGCCGTCCACCAGTCACCTATACTCTCCCCCCTCTCCTCCTCTAATGCAGGCCACAATGACTATTATCAGAAAACTTCTGCATGTGGCAGGTCGCGTCAAGTTGGATGTGTACAGTGTGAACAGAGCAGGAGACTACAGTTTCCTGCGGTGCCCCCACACTGCACCTGATATATAGTATATAGTTACTACATAGTAGTCCTCCCTTTTTATTTAGCTTTTTTAAATTATTTTTCTGTTTTTAGGTAATATTTTACCCCCAAAAGGTACACAATTTTTATGAAATAGCTAAAACATCATAATTCTACTGCGCACACACATATAGTTAAACCCATAATTTTTAATATCACTGTCATTTGATTTTGTTCTTTTGCATTAGAAGTAATGCTAATGTTTTGTAGTGTCTCAGACAGTTCCAAATTGAATCAGATAAAGACAGGGAGCTGATGGTGATGGCAAGGAGCCCTTGAAGTCCATCACTAAAGAGAAATCCTCAAAATACCAAGATGGGACCAAACTTCATCAAACACTCGGCTCCCCGGAGAAGATCTTGGCACTAACCTTCCCTCCATCCAGAACTTGTACAGTATACAGTCAGGAAATGGGCAGCCAAAATGTCCTGAATCCATTCTGATTAAACTTCAACCTTCACACAGAAGATACAGAGTTCTGTTGCAATTGCACCCGCTAAAAAGAGTTTCTTCCCTCAGGCTGTCACTCTGATGTACATCTAACAAAATACTCAGCTACTCTGCGTGAAGACAAAAATGGGCATATTTGAAGTATTCTAACCTAACTACTTGTCTTTTGTAAAACAAATGTGTGTGTATATAGGGATACAATATCAATATACATCAATATTTATCTTTAATCTAAGATGATAATACATTTAAATATCTGTACTTTGAGGGCTTGTAAAACCTGTTGTTTGTGTGCAAGTAGGTTCGGATTCTGTGTAAACCTCAGTCAAGTTCTGAAATTGTTTCTTTTTTTTCATTTTTTTTTTCAATTTAACTGGAATATTTTGTTAACAGGGTGTGAAGCTGTGCTAGTGTTCTTTTTCTGCTTTTTAAGACCTTTAAAATTGTTTCCAAGAAATTGTTAAAGCTTCTAACAGAGATCATAAACAGGTGGCTTACCGCCCTCTAGTGGCGGCAGCAGCTAACTGTCACTTCTTGAGTCCTTATGTTGATGATGATCCCCGTGGCAGCGCGCGCTCTGCCACTACGCACGCGAACCTGCTGCTGACCGTAGGGAGTTCTCCTGTCAGTGATGTACATGTAACCAAGTTACTGACATTTCCCGGATTACCGTCACTGGCCGACCGCGCTCCGTTCGCAGCCGACCAACCGTGCAGCCGGCGGGGGGATAAAATGTGCGAAACGACGTTAAGCACAGTCTGAACCGGAACACGTAGCCTACGCCAGCTGCTCTCTTTCTGCCGAGCTGTCACACACGGACACCGAAGCTCGACGGCTCCGGCGGCGGAGGGGGATTTTCCAGCCGTGAACACTGCGAACGGCCGGTAAAATGTCAGGCTCGGAGCAAACGGAGCCCCGATTTTCTTCTTAAATTGTATTTTTTCCAGCCGGTTTAGATGATTTTTATATTGAAAAGTGGGATGTAAATTTTGCGTTTTGACATTTGTAAATAGGTAATAAAAACAATCCAGTTTACAGTCAGTATATTTAAGCTACCTTTTAAGAAGATAAAATCAACACAGGACGGATGATGTGCGACATTCAGGTGAGCGATTAAAAAAATTATTACACTGCAAATATTTGTCAAAATTGGTGTTATGTCATACAGTTCTGCGTGATTTTGGGCACAGGGATTAAACTTGCCATGTATTGTTTTTCACTACTAATTATTTAAAAAAATGTTTAAGTGTAAAACACTGTAGTGTAGAGCGGACCCTGCTGGATTTGCCCCATCGGTAGTAGGGTTTGAAGCGTGGTCGCCCCTGTGGGGACCAGGAGGGTCGCCAGTCGCCCCAGTCATCCTGCCTTCCCCTGTATGGGGAGTGTACTTTGACTCTCTTGGATGGCGTTTCTCAAGTCAGCTGAGCTCCCTGTTGGCCAATAGCAGTGTTTCATGTTACCTTCACGTCCAGGCATCACTGTACCATGTATACTGAACCCTATAAATAAACATACACTCTGTGTTCCTCAGCCTGTGAATTCACCATGACAGCTATAGTAATTCCCTTTCAGTCGGTTTAACATAAACATATAAAACAGAACATTTTTTCGTATTTTTTTTTTTGCCATGTTGAAACAATGTGTACTATTAGGATGTGGTATGAATAAAGCAAAAGCTTTCCTCCCGAATTCCTTTAAACTGCTAAACCGCTGAACCTCTTCGTCATCCACACAAGCCCAGGGATTATTAAGAAAGTGAAAGAGGTTAAATTGTAGATGCGTGCCCCCAGACTATTAAGCCACTCAAGTAATATTTAATATTTCTTTCACCTATAGGTTTGGATGGTTTTGCCCACAGAGGGGGAATCACAGCTAACAGAAACCGTGGGGGTTAGATAACACATCTCTCCCAGTGAACAGTGCTGTGTGTGTGCTGCTACCTACACTCCAGTCTCACATGCTTGACCTGGATTGGACAAAAGTCCTTGTGTTTTGAGCCTCGGCTTTCCCTAACAGAACCAGAACAATCAATTGTGTGTTTGATTCCAGCGTCTGGCATTTGATATTTCTTGCAAACAGGGAAGCGGCAAACATGTGCTGAACAACTTGTTCAGATGTTTAAGATAAACGGTTCTCACATTGATATTTTTTATATGTTTTTTTTTTTGTGGCCAATTCTTCTATAGGCAAAATACATTTTAAAGGCTGATTTTTAAGATTACAGTTGAAACAAGTTTACATACACTGAATAAAAATACCATTTTGTTTACTCGCTGCCTGAAGTTAAATCCGATCAAACTTCTCTTAGGTCAGGTAGAATTACCAAACGTTTGTCTATTTGCTAAATGCTACAATAACGAGAGAGAGAATTTGTCAGAGATTTATTTATTAATATCTTCAAAGTGAAAATTTCACATACATTTTCTCAGCATCTGGTAGCATTACCTTTCAACTGTATTATTTGGGTCAAACGTTTTGGGTTTCCTTCCACTATCTTCTCTCAATAGATTGTTGGAATTTTAGCCCGTTCTATCTGATTTTTAGGCTGCCTTGCTCTTTTCAGATTTGCCCACTGATTATCTAAAAGACTGAGATCAAGCCTTTGTGTGTTTTCCTTAAGCCACTTTGTAACCACTTTGGCTGTGTGCTCAGGGTCATTGTCCATCTAGAACACCCCTTTTCTCTCAGTCTTCCTGACTGATTTATTTTTAATTTATTATTTTTTAGATGTCTCTTTAATATTTCCACATAATGTTCTTACCTCGTGATGCCATCTCTTGTATGAAGTACACCAGTTCCTCATGCAGTAAAACAGCCCCAACCCCATAATTCACAATTGGGAGGATGTTCTTACGAGCGTCCCCCCTTTTTCCTCCTAATGTAACGATGGTCATTATGTCCAAACAATTCCACTTTAGTTTCATCAGACCACAGGAAATGTCTCCTAAAGTGAAAGTATTTGTACCTGTGTGCATTTGCAAACTGCCATCTTGCTTTTTTATGTTTCTTTTGGAGTAATGGGTTCCCTCTCGCCAAGTGGTCTTTCAGCTCATGTCGGTACAGAACACATTTTACTGTGGATAGTGACACTGTCTTATCAGCTCCAGCAGCATCTTCATAAGGTCTTTGGCTTTTGTTCTTGGGTCCATTTCTTGGGGCGCCGCTGAATCTGGCAGCCGCCACAGTCTTCCAAATCCTATTTGGATTGGTTGTACTGGAAACTGAATTATCCCTCGGGGGATTAATAAAGTATTTGTGATTTCAGACCAAAGCACTTTCATCTCCGCAACACAGAACCCGTCTCCTTCGTCAGCGGTATGGTAGTTGGACATTCCCATCATGTCGGTACTTGCACATCATTGTTTAAACAGCTGAACGCAGCAACTTTAAGCATCTGGAAATCGTTCCCAAGGATGAACCAGACTCCCTGGTTCTCTTCCTGATATCTTTGTTGAATTCTTTTGACTTTCCCATCATGTCAAACCAGAAAGTACCGTGTTCCATGTGTGGCCTTAAAATACATCCACAGATGTGCCACCAATTCATTCAAATCTGCCAGTTGATCAATCAAGGTCATGGAATCATTATCTGGGCTTTTCTCATTATTTAAAGAGACCGTAATCATTCTGTATTTAAACTTTGATTTATGTAAACTTTGTGGCTTCAACTGTATTTCAATGGTGACCCAAACTGTGAGATTGATACACAGTTTTATGTAAGTTAGACCAACACAAACTAGTGCATAATTGTGAAGTGGAAGGAAAATGGTTTTCAAAAATCAAATGTGATATGTATTAATTTTTGAACTTCTTGTAAAAGTGCAAAGATCTGCAGCTCAGGTGTCAATCTTTCAACAGGACAGCTATTAGTCCTGCACTCCACAAAAATCAGGCCTTTATAGTACCAAAAAAAACCTCTAAGTTTGCCACGAGCCAAGGTAAGGGGCACTGAAAAGTTTTGGAAAAACAAGTGTTTTGGTAGAGATGAGATCAAAACTTGGCTTTTAGGTCGGCATGCTAAATGCTGTGGAGCAGAAAACCACCACTGAACATCACCCTGAACACACCATCGGCAAATGAAACCTGCTGGTGGCAGCATCATTCCTGTCGAGATGCTTTTCTTTAACAGGAACAGAAATCATTCCCTCTGGGAAACATGGCGGTGGCAGCATGATGCTGGGGGGATAATTTTTTTCACCAGAGCTAAGAAAGCTGGCCAGAGTTGGTGGGAAGAAGGATGGAGGTAAAAACGGAGCAAGAAACACATTTACAGCCTGTAGGAGTTGAGACCTGGGTGAAGGTCCACCTTCCAGCTGAACTACGACCCTTAACACAAATCCAGAGCAACAGATGAAGGGTTTAGATCAATAGTATATCAATGTGTTAGTTATGCACTACTTTATATTGGTGAGTGATTTTGAAGTTTGGGATTGCTATATGGCAGAATACGAAAAAGTTCAAATTGAATGATTACCATTATAAATGAACTCAGCCTCTGTTTGGGAGTTATTCTCTCTATAGCTTACGATGTGGTAGCATCAGGACACTGCTGAGCTCTTTAAAGCCTTGCCTACAGAAATGTGACCGTGTGAGTCATGCCTGTTAAATATGTTCTCTCTCAGGGACCATAGTCTTTGTATTTGTCCGTCTGTGTGATCAACATCTGAGCTGCAGGGACCTAACATCATCAGTGAAGTTGCCGCTTGACTTAGAGCCCATTTGAATTTTGGCCAGAAGCTTTCAGGCCTTGTGCTTCCTCTGTCTTCCCACATTACTCATCCTTCATCTCCGCTGTAAATCTCTGTGGTCTAGTGCCGAATTGGAAGAAGACCGAGATAGGTTTGAGCACTGAATTACGCTTCCATCGAAAAGTTTGAACTGCAAGCAGGTATGAATTTGTCTTTGATATTACATCAACCAAAACAAATGGTTGTTCCACCCCTAACTTAGTTATCTAAACTCGGTTAGATGGATCTGTTGTTCTTCAGTTTCCAGACAAGCAAACCCGTTAAATGTAGCTGACTCCCTGGGGCAGTTTAACCAAGCTTACTCTGTCTGATGATGAGTTTCTGAATTATATGCAAAACACTGCAGCTGATGGCTGATAAGGTCTCAGACTGTATTGCAGCACAATCTAATTACCACTGAACAGCACATTCAGTCATACATTTACAGAATGTCAATTTAAACATAATCACTAATATGTTTAAATATATTCTTTCCTTTTTTTTTGTCATCAAAACTATGACAATTATAGTCCTATTATCCTCCATTAAGGTCGCATTGCTTTCTCCACATCGTGCTTCAAATGCTATGTGTTTCCTCAATTAAGTATTTTGTTTCTCTGAAATGTCAGTAAGATGACCCTTAGTTTTCAAAACTAAATTTTAGCATCCTAAATAAATGAGATGTATAATAATTAGTTTCTAAAAAAGCTCTCTCAGAATCTGACAATCAGAAGGTAGTTATTACTCTATATACCGTTTGTAGGGAATTAAGATAATAAATGTTAGGATTAGAGCTGTTCAGCGGTTTTCCCCCCCCAGAATTTTTACATAAAATTGTAAAAAAAAAAAAAAAAAAAAACTGTTTTGCATGAATTTCCAGTGGACAGTTAAACAGCCTCTTCCCAGCCACTTGGGTCAGCTTCTCCAGGAAAATCCCAAGGCTTTTCCAGGCCTGCCGAGTCTTCCTCTGGGTCTCGTCCTGGCGAGACGTGTAGGTGCAGGTCTGCTCGGGGGCCTTGCGCTTGCCGGTAACGCCACACTCCGGCAGTGCCACTCGGACAAACTACATTGCGCCCCATTTATAACTTTGCCAATCACTATATGGTGAAATTTAAAAGAGACATAAACGTTAATAACAGCTCCTGTGGGAATCATCAAGAAAACATGACATCTTTTCTGGTACTGCTCCTTCACACATGAGCTTTGGAAAGAGTTTAGCAGGTTGTTATTAACTGAATTTTGACGGATTTTCCAATACAATGTAAAAAGTTTTTTTTGTTTTTTGTTTTTTTTTAGAATACCCAATGATACATTTTCACACATAAAATCAATATCAGACTATCAAGAAAAAGGCTCTCAAAACAATTCCTATACTTAAATATTTGCATGTACAGTATTTATGGAACACCCCTGGCTGGTTGTGTATTTTGAATTCTTCGATATGCTTCATTTCTTCGTGTGTTGTATACTTGCTATTTGTTCAATAAAGTTCTTCAAACGAAACGTCACACTGTCATCCAGCCAATCGTGTAATACGACTTCATATGGAGGTGCAGGGGCCGTGCAGATCTGGTACCTACACCAGAACACCTCGCCAGGGAGGCGTCCATCCTGACCAGATGCCTGCGCCACCTCAACTGGCTCCTCTCGATGTGGAGGAGCAGCAGCTCTACTTTGAGCCCCTCCTACATGATAGTACATTCGGAATATTTTTCTATTAAAAAAATGTTTTGACCAAATTCTCCTCTTGTAAATAATGTTAAAACGTATCCGGTAATAAGAATAAAGTGAAATATTTTTATTTCAGTCAGTGTTTTTGGCCTATTTCCTGTAATTGGAAATTACAGGAAAGACCCTCCGGGCCTGTGTTACAGGACATGCAAACGGAAACTATTCCTATGCTAATGTAATCACCTCGTTTTTTTTCAACTCTTTCCATCCTCTAAAAGCGTTCTTCCTCTCCACTCTTCTGTCCTCCTCAACTGCTTTTGTTCGGGCAGAGAATTAGCTAGTCGCTGCGGTCATTCACGCAAGCATTGGCACATATTTTATCAGACAACCTGCCCATCCCCAAGCCCCCTTTTTGTCTAAGCCACCCCCCCCCCCCCCCTCTTTATCTCTCTCATTCTCTTTCACTCACATTTTTCTCACCCCATCAGCTACTGCCCCCCCACCCCTCCTCTCGCCCAACTCTCTTTCCCTCTCTTTCTCTGTTTGAAACCACTGTCCGCCTGCTCCCACCAACTGCACTCCCTTCCTGTGCCCCCCATGCCACATTTTATTCACTCTTTTCATCTGCATTTCCCCCTTCAGTCACAAAAACATGGCCGGCACGCACACAGTCCTCCGGCTGTCTTTCTATCGACCTTCCTAGTTTTTCAACCTGTTGTCTGGTAAGCTGAAGCAGCTGCAGGACCGCAGCATTTTTTTCAGTTTAAATTAGAGACATCAGTGTCTGTTTAGTTTGAAACTATATAGCTCTGTGAGAGATTTAAACAATCCGTACTGACTTTAAATTTGTTTCCAAGGAGCCAAATTAGTTTTGAGAGATATTTATCTAATTGTTTTGAAGGTTTTTCTTTATTTTGGTTCGGTTTTTCACACATTTTCAGTCCTGTCCTTGTGTCCGAACGTGAGTAAAAAAGCCTTGCTTCAAGGATGCAAAGTACCATTTTTTTAAGTTGAGCTAATGTGTTGTCTTTTTTCAGATTAAGAGAGTGGATACCAGAAAACTGTAGTAAACACAAACATCATTCTGTGTTTTTAGAGTGATATAGAGGATCAGATCTTTGGCTCTCAGTAGTCAAAACATGTCACAATAATTTTAACTGCACATTTCAGGGATTATTAGGCAGCTGCAGGTGTTCTCGGAGACTCCCAGAAGCCTCAACGGCTGACTCGGTGCAAAAGTTCAGCTCTCACGAATCGAAGCACTGATAGACATGTGAGGAGAGAATTATTCTGACATGTCAGCCTGATGTACGCTTCATGCTGCAGTCATTTTGCTGCCTGGGCAAAATGTCATTAGCTGCAGCGTTAGTTTTATTATCTTCATCTTTAGTTTACCACATTTGCCCACATGAGCAGTTGCTTGGTCATTTGGCTGGTGTCAGGAAATTCCTCTCGGCATTCTTTCGTTGAAAGGCGGACGAGCGGGTTGGGTGTGAGTGACAGTTTGCATGCGCATGTGTCGGTTTTTCCTCTGTAAATAAAAGAGGGCGAGTGTAAAACAACAAAGTTTGTTCTGACAAGCTAGTGTGTGTCTGCGTGTACGTGTGTGTGTTTGGGTGAGAGACAGTGATGCGGTTGAACGTGTTTGATGTACTGTGATAACTCTGTCCGGTATGTAGCTTTCATGGGAACTCCTTACCCTGGGGACATGGGTAAATAAGCTCCTGTTTAAATGGCAACTTCCGTTTTCATTATTGCATCTTGGTCCACCTTAAGCTTTACCTCCAGAGACGAACTGTACCTTACAGTATGTTCCCTATGGGTTGCCATAACTTTTTTTTCCCCTTTACTTTTAGTCCTTGTCAAATTTTCAGTTTTTTTGTTCAGTTTTTTTTCTTCTTTAGAATATTTCTCATTACTCACCCCCTCTGGCTTTTCAGGTCAATTAACTCTTTTCCTAATTCATAAACCTGTTTTGTACTGATGCATCACTAGTCTGTCTCTTCCTGCTTCCATTTTGTACCAGTGTACTTAAAGCGTATTGGATAAGTTTATTTTTCATTATAGTTAAGCTTTTCCTAGAATTATAGAGATAAATGGCCATGAAATATGAGGTATAGTTTAATTTAATTGTATGTTAATATCTCAAAACTTCATAATAGACTTTAATCCCCTTTCTTTTTCTTCTAAACCTGTTTGGGACAGGTGACTCTTATGAAACATGAAAGATTATGACACCTTATCAAACCAGAAATTCTGCTGCTCCACTAGATTGTTGTAAATGTATTTGCCAATATTTTAAATAAATAAACACTTCACTTTATTAATTCATAAAACATGCTTTATCTAATAAGTTATAAATATTTTGTAGTGCAAGAAAATGCAAGCTTTGTTTATGCTGTCCGCCTATATGCAATAATAATTTTATAAATAGATATGTTGCATTGTGCTACCAGGTTGAGTTGTGCACTATACTTAGTTTTTTTACTAAATGTGTTTTTGTCCTTGGAATGTTGCTTAGCTGGAAATGTTTCTATTCTTTTCAGGCTCATAGCAGTTGGTCTAACCAGAGCACACTGTTTTTAATTTGACTGACAGCTACTGAGATTGCTTGTCAGACATGTTCACTTTAAAGTTGGACACACAACAGGCTTGATGCAAGTGTTAATGAAGAGAAGACCTGCATGGTCTCTAGTAGACAAAATGGAGTAAGGTCTGGACTCACTGCTGTGACATAGGCGGTCCTCATTGATGTCTTCATAACTGAGTCCTGTATCCTTACAAAGTTTTGATGTGACATGGATGGAAGTTTAAAGAGAAGGACTAGCAAGGTTCAAGTCATTGTCTGTAAAGTAAATTGGGTTGGGTTTTAAACTAATGCAACGTGAGTTCATTCCCTGATCAGGTCTCCACCTTTTTTCTCCATTTAATACTCTATTCCAATCCCAGTCTAACCACATTCCTCTGTGCAGGGACTCTCTTTGTCCTAGTTTGCTCAATTTTTTTATGTTCAGATTGTTGATCCCTAGCTTTAATGGATCTGTAGGTAACTGTATCCCCTGGAAACTATCTGTAGAGAAACGTTGGACTTTCTATACTCTAAGTACCCAGTAGCCAAAAAAGTGGTTGCCACAACCTTTCCTGTCTTGTCATCCATGTTGGTGTATTGAAAACCATATTTTGTGTAGGTCTAAATATGATAAAATTAGGTAGATTTTATTGGAACATCAAATCCTGTCAAGTCTGTTATAGTGCCTCAGGAGGGGGTCCTTTTTTCTATTTAAGGATCGACTAACCCTCTGGCAATACCAGTTTAATGCTCTGAGTGCCCCCAAATGATCACATGATTATTTGTTGCATTAATCAAAAAGGAGGTCATGTTGTCAGTTTTAAGCACTCAACCTGTCGAAGTGAAAGAATCTTCATCAACGTCTGCATAGTAAGGCATGAGATTAAGGGATGCTATTGTTGGGTGATCTTTGCGATAATGAAAAGCAGTTGCATCAATTCTGTAGAAATGATGCACGTGTGCGGCATTCATGGTGTGTGAGAGCTGCAGGGCTCATGACCTTGGGTAAACGTACTGTTTCACAATTTGAAACAAAGATGTATACCATCATATTTTCTTTTGTCTAAAATAGAAAAGCATCAATTATTCTTACTACCCCCAAATTTTTTTTTAACATTAATTATTACAGTAATAACAGTGTAATCTACTGAACTTTTTATTTTATCACGTAGACTTGAATAAAAAAAAATTCCCGATTTAGTGGCTACTAAATTTAGTAGTAGTTTATTATACAATATATAGTCAATTGTTGCAGTTCTGCTCCTTATTGAGGATCGCAAGTACAACAGAACTTGTCCTGGCTGGTTATTTGGTCAAGCTGTTCACTCAGGTAGCTACTCTGCAGTCAGCTGCTTAATGGACATGCTTCTGTTATCTTTCCAACCCTAGTTTTTAAAAACACTGTCCTACATAAATGCGATCTTGCTCCTGTAGTTTCCACACCATGGCTGTTTTTTGTCACCAGAAAAAAAATTATTAAAACAGTTGTCTATTTTGTAAGCCAGTCAAAAAAAACATTAGCCAAATACACCAGCCAAATGACCAAGTGGGCAGCAACAGGTGGGGAAGGGTCAGCGCAGTCTTATTCTATACTTCACACAGCCCAAACAAAATCAGGAACTTTAAAACGTAGGAACGGTATGACAGGACACTCTAAAGGGTTTGGAACTGACTTTTTAAAAGCCACGGTATATCTTGACACCAGTGCCCAGCACATGCCAAGTCTGCCTATAGACTTGGCATGTGGATTTCAACATTTCGACAGTTGACCAGAGATGGATGGATTATTTCTCTTGGCTGATGCCTGTGTGGATAATCATAGTTATGAGCAGTTGTTTGTTTATTAGATCTCCACTGCAGATATCTTGTAGTCACTCCATTACAGTTCAACAGTCACTCTTTATATGAATTATTCACACTCAACTGGCCCCTAGATCGTCATCCATTTTTAATGGTTGCAATTGCATTCCACTGACTGCAGCTCTCTGTTGACTAATGGAGCTGTTGAACACAGTCTAAGTCACAAAATGCTGACAAACATGTGATGGATGATTAGGCCAGCTTATTAAAAATCCTTTCTGAACTTCATCTCTGTAACTGTGGTAAAGTTATTTTTGTTTAATTAGCATTCAATCACCTAACATACACCTCTGATCACTTTGGGAAAGACTTGCAGAAAAGGAACAGTCACAAATACTTCTGCTTAAATGAATATGTGATCATTGATTGCAAAGAATGAGGATTTTCTAAATCTAATTCCATGTTTCAAAATTATATTAAGAATGCTTGCTTGAAATTTGTCATGTCTTGAATACGGTCCAGTGTGTATCTGAATAATAATGCATTGTTTTGTATTTGTCTTGCAGATTCACTTGAAGACCTTGACAGATATTTGAAAAAAGAAAAACCAACTCTTCAGCTTTAGCAGCAGGTGTAAAAAAAACCACCCTGGATTAGTGTTCTGCTTGACTGACATGTTGGTTCCTCTGAGCTCTGATACAAAAGTGGATTATGACAAACATGTAGGAAAATAATGACATTGAAAACAAAAGCTGTTATTTAGCACCTGTGCTGTCATCCTTATAAACTACTGTATAGAAGCAAAGAAAAGATATAAAGAAGGAATAAGTGGACAAGAGAGAGAGATAGTCCACAATTGAAATCAGCTGTAACCGGAATCAGAAATAAAACACCTTTCAGACCAAAAGCGGTGACTGGCTGACCACAGAAAGAGAGAGAGACGGGGGCTGACGGAGGAGCAAGGGTTTGGAGGAGGAGGAGGAGGCGAAGGAGGAGGTCTCGAAGGGCTGGGAAAGACTATTCTCCATGGCTACAGACCCAGGAGAGCCCTCAGGCACTGAGGACTCCTCTGAGAAAGGTGATGGAAAGAAGGAGGAGGACAAGGAGCGGGAGGTCAGGAGAGACCAACAGAGGGGAAGGACACCTAACACCTTTTTGGGCCTCCCCTCCTCCCAGGCTGAAATGGACACAGAGAAGGGAGGAGATGATCGAGGAGGAGGAAATGAAGAAGATGCCTTCCAGAAGCTTGGAGAGACTCCGGTTCTAACCTCTATGCCTTCAGTACCTGTCGATACTGGTCAAAAACGGCTGAAACGGGAAAAACGCTTCTTCAGAAAGAGCGTGGAGATCTGTGAGGCAGATGATGAAGTAGTGATGCCTCCCGATCCTCTCCACAGTGCCCCCCACCTGGAGCTGCACCCCACAGATTCGGTCTTTGACAGCGTCCAGCAACAAGGGGCTGCTTCTTCCTGCGTAGCCTTGGGGAATGACCCCTCTCAGGGCCATGACCCTGGAAAAGATGTTGCTTCATCGGCACCCACCCTGAGTGTGAGAGAGAGGGACCGGGAGCAGGAGGAGGAGGCAGAGATGAAGGCGGTAGCCACTTCACCTGGTGGAAGATTTCTTAAGTTCGACATTGAACTGGGCAGAGGAGCCTTTAAGACTGTGTACAAAGGCCTAGACACAGAGACCTGGGTGGAAGTGGCTTGGTGTGAACTACAGGTAAGGCAAAGTATTTTCTTGATAGTACAGAGTATTCAACTATTCAACCTTCATCAGCAGGTACAGCCACATACAAGGTGAATGTCCACGAAAACAAAAAATGACATTGGAAAAAAATAGTCAAAGGCTATTGTCTGTAGGTTGTTGTTGGAACACGTATATTTTAGAAAGATTATTCCCGAATTTCCCAGAACTTTGTGGAGTTACATCTCACCTGGAATTCATTACACATCTTCAAAGTGAGCTTCTACAATTTCCTAATCACAATTAATTATTACACCAGTCAGTCCAGTCAACTAGCATTAAGATCTCTTATCAAACGTAGTGTGCAGGTACTGTAAAAAATACAGTGCTTTATTTTTCTGGTGTTTTGTTGAAATGTGTTTTTTTGACTACACATGTTAGAGAAAGGGCTGAATGGGCATCAAGAAGGTGCTGGGTTCAAATCCCAATCTGAGTTATTTCTGCGTGGAGCTTGCATGGTCTCCCTGTGCATGAGTGGGTTCTCTCCAGGTACTTTGGTTTCCTTCCACAGTTCACCAACATCACTATTAGCTAAATTGTCTCTCTCGATTGCCTTTAGGTGTGTGTGTGTGCATTTTTGTTTGTCCCGAGGGTCTCTGTGTTGCTTTGTGATGGAATAGCACCCTCTGTTGTACCCTGCCTCTTGCTTAATGACCACTGAAGATTATGTCAGGACCCTGCAAGGAGATGGATGGATGGATGGATGGATGGATGGATGGATGGATGGATGGATGGATGGATGTCAAAAGAAGCGCTGACAAAGATGCCTTTTCTGATGACTGTTACTAGTCTTTGGTTCCTTTCAAATGTATGAATAGTGTAAACAGATAACTATGAAATGGCAGGAATACCTTTTTTTGGCAAAAGTGTAGTGTGTGTTTGTATGTTGTTATGGAAGAAAATATCTTCTTCATTCCATAAGGATGAGACTGGAGTCTGGATCGGCATTTCTCAGTCTTGTACACGAGCCCTCAGATCCTGAGCACCTCAGATCATGTCTCCCCACTCTGAGCGCTGCTGCTGCCTTCAGTCTCTCAATGTTATGTCTTCAGTGCAAGGTCAACCAAAAGTGACAGTTAGATCAGAGTAGGTGAAAGGCCTCTTCACCGACTCTAATAATTATACCATATTCCCCACATGGCTTTACTAATAATTATTTAATAATTTAATTGACATAACTTTGAGATATGTAAATATTTCTGTAACAATGTAAAGTATTGAACAGCATTATGTGATATTTTTAAAGCTTGGGATATTGTTTTATGATCTAAGCCTGCTTTAAACTTTTCTACAACTTGTTGTGCTCCTTGGTCTTTATGCTGCTGTTTGTTCCCTAATATTTCACTAACAAACCCCTGAGGCCTACTGAGATTAAAACACACACAAATTAATTCTCCTTCTAACTAGGTTACTTATGAAGGCAGGAATTTATTTAAGAAGTATCACATTAAAGGGGGCACACCCAAACTCTTCATATTTTTATTTCTAGAAATGTTTGAGAAAATGTATGTTGTTTTTTCTTTCACGTTAAAAACATGCACCACTTTGTCTTTCTCCTACACACAAAATCCCAGCTTAGTAAAATAATGTTTATGGTTTGCAAAATGCGAAAAAGCTTCAACAGGTATTAACACATTTTTAAGCTACTGAGGGTCTAATAGTAGCTGAATGGAACTCTTTGTCATGTACAAACTTTACAGTGGGAAGAAAATAATGAAATGCAGTTTGTATTACCATATTTTGTTATTCCTATAATTAATGTAAAGCATGGTAAATGGTATAAATTAAACATGTGGTGAAATATCGATTTTTCATCTTCCTCACAATAGAAAGCAGTGTTTTGGTAGGACATTTGCCTTGACTGTTTTACATTGTGAGCAAAGTCGGTCATGTGTTTGGTTGGGAGCTAATTCCAAAACAAGAGCCTTGGCTAATCCTTAAAATCAGAGTCTGTCTATTGGACTAACAAGCAGCAGCCATGCCCCTGTATCACCTTTTCTGCTACTCCAACACCTACTGAATCAGCTTCATGTCAGTAGCAAGCCTCTGCTGGTTCAACATGTCTCCTGTCATATAGAACTGCTTAACTTGCAAAGATGTTAAATAACAGTCATTAAATAAATTAGATCATTATTGAAAAGTCAATGTATTTCAGGTAGCTCATGAAGTGAAGCAGATTATATAGATTAATTACACATTTTTTCAAAGCCTTTATTTCTGTTCATTCTGTTCAACAGCTGGAAGAGAAGTAAAAAGTGACTATAAAAAAGACAGAAACTAGAGGAAATGGTGAGTGGATGAGTGAATGGGAAAGTAAGACGGGGAGATGGTGAGCCAAACAGGGGATTACCATGGCATCCCTCCCAGAAAGCAGTCCTGTAGCTAAGGCTAAGTTATCACATTCAGAGAGACACTGAACGCAGTGTGTGTAAGTTCGTGCACATGCACTTACACACATGTTGCACACAGTCACACGCCTATAGATGGATCCAGTTCCCATTCAATGCAACATTATAGCCTCCCAGAACACATGATCTGTCCTTTTTACTCTATTCTGCGAAAGCATGTAAACAGCTTTAA